>OZ004705.1:25845574-26387478 GCA_963924515.1 Vespertilio murinus | reverse complement strand
GGGACAGGGTTTGTGGGAGGATGTGAAACATGCTTTGGTTTTCTGCCCCACCCCTGCCTGTGGGGGAGGGAGCGCTCCCTGACCCCCAGGCCAAATGAGGGACCTTCAAGGAAAGCACTTGCAGATTGAGACCCTCAGAAAGGGGAGATGGCAACTCTGTCTGGATGAGCAGAGGAATTACAGATCTTTGTGCTGCTCTTGGGCGGATGATAACACACTGAGATGGTTTTTAGAAGAACCAGAAACACAACCTGGAGACTCTGGGGATGGACTAGAACCTAGAGAGCTCTTTAGAGGGGAGGTTGGCCAAGAAGCCCGTGATGGCACATGAGTAAGAGAGTGCAGTATCTGGATCCTACTTTTGTAAAAAGTAGGGTCATTTCTACAATTGGGCAGGGCCAGGCTTCAGGAGTCTTTCCATGCCAAGTAGATACAGCAGAGGATAGAGATCTTGAGCCATCTGGGTGGGCAGCCCTTTATTGACAGAGAAGTGAGCTGAGGGCCCTGAAGTGGCCCAATCATTTCATCCCTGTATCTATGCCCTTTTTCAAGGTGACTTTATCCACCCCACCCCCCATAGGTAATATCTTTTTTTCTGGGCTTGCTAAAGTTTGTTTTGGCCAATACAACATGGCAGAAGTGACAGTGTGATAAGATTCCAGTCGCCGTCTTGGGATCCAGAGAGCATGATGTGAACAAGCCCAGACTAATCTGGTTGGTGGTGACAGGTACATAACCAGTCATGCCTGCCACCCCAGTGCTTAGCCATTGACCACTAGACCTGTGGGAGAAGCCTCCCTGGATCCTGCAGCCGATGGTTGACCTGCAGCCATTGCAGGTGTGTGAGTGCACCTAGCTGAGCTCAGCAACCTTTGGCTAAAATGTGCACACCTTCTAAGCTGGTCTGTAGCCTCATGAGCAATCCTAAACTTGTTGGTTTAGCCAAAAAATTGTGTGACTTGTGAGAGAGCGTGAATAACAGACAGCAGGAGTATCTATGTTGGGTGGCCTTCTCTGCATCAGGGGCTCACAGACAGAAGCTCCCTATGGAGACCTTTAGACCCATAAACATACTGTGAGGGCCACCTAGCATGATGAAAACTGATGGCTGGTTAATGTTCCCGGGACAAAGTTCTAGGCATTTAAGACTTGGCCCTTTATGCTCATCCCAGACCTTGGAAGAGCCAGAAGTGGGGCCCCAGGAGAAAGAGAAAATGTGAAGAATAAAAGTTACCACCTAGGACCCCTCCCCACTGCAAGGCTCTGAGCCATGGGTCAGATGTAAGCTAGAGGGTGGGGAAGGGCTGAACAGTGTGAGTTACAGAGGATTTGACTAAACTTTGGTGGATGTATTAATATCAGAAAAATGAGTGATTGTTGAAACCAAGAATGAACAGGAGGCGGAGGATCTTGGCCAAGGTGTGCACAAGGGCAGGGATGGGAAGTCTTCAGTGTTTCCCAAACTTCTCTCATAATGAGAATCACCTGGTGGAGTTGTTAAAATACAGATTCCTGAATCCTAAGAAGTGCTAAACTAGAATTTTGGGGAACATATAGGTAAAATTGTATACTTAACTGGTGCTCTAAGCTTAAAAATTCTAGTTTAGCACTTCTTAGTTGGAATTCAGGAATCTGTATTTTAACTCCACCAGGTGATTCTCATCATGAGAGAAGTTTGGAAAACACTGGTCTATAGCATGAATGGAAGCAATGATGGGAAAAAGTGCAGTGGCTTCAATGATGCAGCTACATAGATTTCAGTGGAGGTCTTGGCAGTAGGCTCCAAATGTAAGATTGGATGCAGTTGTGGGGCCATTAAACAGGGGTCTGACGACTGTTGGCTTCATTTGGCAAAAATGGAAAACACCTGGAGGTCTTAGATAATGAAGAAACATGGTTCATTTTAGAAATGCGAGTCCTGTGATGAACGCATTGGTGTACCAGCAGGAAGAGAAGCATAGCATGGACCCTGAGCAAACCATCTTTCCGATATGAGGTGGCAGTTCCCCTGGCTAGAGCTGGAGTGTGGGGGAAGGGATGAAAGGTGAGGATGTCACTAATCTGTGTTAGAGGCAGTGGTGGTAAAGCCACTGCTTTTGTCTTTTGCCAGTTTCCTTCTTGGAAAAAATACTGTTTCCTTATAATTATAGTATCAACATGAAAACGAAGAACCTAGGCCCAGTCTTGCATTATGTCCTTAAACAAATTACTCAGATGACCACTGCTCACACATCAAATGTCTGCAGCTGCTGACTTAGACCCAGGCCGTAGGATAAGGCACTGTCTTGATATTGTCAAGTTCAGGTGTATAGTGCTATTTCTGGGGAAATAATAAAAACACAGAAGAGCAAACAAGCAGAGCTGCAATAAACTGAGTTCTCCCCAGTGGACAAGTAGGTGCCCATGCTTCACAGACAAGGAAATGGAAGTTCATAAGCCCAGGTAAATTATACAGAACCAGACGAAAGCTCCGCCCAGCACTGCCACTCTGGTTCCTCAGGTGCCAACAGGATCCCTGTGCCATGGGTCCTCACTGACAAGCAGAGCGGGTCTCTGACCTCTTCAGGGCATTGCTCCAACACCACAAAGAAGAAATTAGAAATGTCTTATTACGTACCAAGTGCTTGTTAGATGTCCATTCTCTCTTTTTCCTGTTTCAAAATGGGGACCCACTTTACAAAAGTAGGGTCTGAACAGGGATCAGTCTCTGAGAGAAAATAATAGATCACATTGGGGTCCAAACTCTTGGAGACTTTCTGCTGCGGTGCATTTAAATTTTCTCCTTCTCCCTTTTGTTCTCTGTCTTTGAGATCAGGCTTTCCCATCATTGTGCCATATGCAGGGTACACACAATACGAGTAGATAAAACCTACTAAAATCCAAAACCGCACAGAGACCACATGATGCCTGCTGGACTCATAATGCCCAGTGACCACATGATGTGCCATAGTCACATGATGCATACTGGCCACATGACATGCAGTGGTTGCAATGTGCAGAAGTCCCATGATTTCCTGATGGGCGATTGTCACATGACACAGCATAGTGACATGACACATCATGATAATATACCTCACCTTGAAGCTTAAATAGCGCAAAACCACTTATCAGGTGTGCCTGTTGTTGAAGAGCTTCTTTTTTCTCAGCCCTTCTCTCCATGACTTCACCTTGACCTCTGACAAGGAGCCTGCGTTTTCACAACCCTTTTTCTTCTGCTTCACAGCAGGAACACCAGGACATCTCTTGACTCCATTTACCACTTTCTCTGCTTATGTTCCCAGCAAAGGGCTGCTGCTCCCAGGTCCTCTCTGTCTTTCTTGAGCCTCCTGGTCAGCCTGGTTCTCTCACTGTTGCTCAGAAAATGGCTTTTTTTGAAAGCTACTGTCACTGTGCGTGGCTGCCTCCACTGGTGTCTCTAAGTTCTTATTTTGCAACAGCAGCAGCAGCAGCAGCAGCGTTGGCATCCTGGTGCCCCTCATTAACTCATTAACGTGTTTAGCCGGAGTTTGCTGAACTTCCATCTGTGCGCTCAGCACCGTGCAGAAAACAAACAAGAGCCTCTATGCCACAGGCTTTCATTCCAGGGCTGGAGGACAGGTGACACGGTAGGTAAGGAAGCTGTCCAGTGTATTAGCCGGGGACTAAGGCAGGGCAGACGTGGCACTACTGGAAGCAGAGTTGCCCTGACCACTGCTACTTCTCCCTGACTCTGACCACCTCGATGGCTTCCTCACTTTGGAGGCTCCAGTCCTGGTCCTCTCCCACAATGGTTTCAGCCCCTCTCAAGAATTTCTAATATGCTTATAGGCAGATGAACCCTAACTCCTAAAGCAATTATATTTGGAGGTAGGACCTTAAGAAGCTGATCAGGTCATGAGGGTGGAGCTCCATGATGATATTAGTGCCCTGAGAAGAGACCTAAAGAGCCCCCCTCATCCTTCCATCACGTGAGGACGCAGGGAGATGTCTGCCATCTGTGACCCAGAAGAGGCCTCTTCACACCGGCACCCTGACTTCCAGCCTCCACAACTGTGAGTGTGCAACTTCTGCTGTCTGTAAGCCCCAGCGTGTGGCACTCCAGTGTGGAAGCTGGGATGGACTAAGACAGTACTTTCCAAGCTTTTACACCAAGTTGGAGGTGGGGATCAAATCTTTTGTTTGGAATTGTCATCCTGGAAACAAAATCTGCTTGACAAGGCTTTTGACTTCATCTCCCCCCGCCCCCCCCAAATACTCTTGGGTGGTGAACAAATCCACGGATGTGTCTAGCCTGCTGGGACAGAGCCCTGGAAAAAAACAAAAAAACAAAATACAAACATTGACCAACACTCCCCGCCCCCTCCCCTGTTACACTCTGATGGCTTTGGCAGTGGATCACCAGTGGGCACAATTCCACGTCTTACTGGATCCAGTTCTGAAGCCTTGAATTCACACCTTCAGGTTTTATTAACCCCGAGAGGCACCCATTTTAGAAGCAAACGTTCTGTGTTTTTAAGATCTTGTGATGCGAGCCAAGTTCTCCCTCCGAGGGGCCCTTGTCACAGTCCTGGTGGGTGTGCCTGCGTTGACACCATCAGGTCCAGGGTGCTCTCTCAGGGAAGCCGACCCAACTGGGGACCCTCTGTCGGGAGCAGGGTAGAAAGAGCGAGGGTGGATCGCAGTGCTTCCTTCTTGCCCCCCGCTTCTATTTCCTAAACAAGCTAAGAGTTTTTATAATTCATCACCTGGCTGACAGATGAGTTCTGCTGGAGAATATTAGAAAATGTCTCAAATCTCATATATATGCTAATGGTATGCCGAGACTGGGCGCTGGTGTGCCGGGGTTTTTAATCTGTCTTGGCCAGTGTGGAAAGTGGAGGAGACAAGTCGCTGCACTCCACAATTTATGATCAAACAGCTGAATTGTGAAGGAAGAAGGACATGCAGAAAGGGAGAGTAATTTTCTGATTTAACAGCGTTGTTACGACAAATAAAGAAATCTTGATTTTGACTGCACTCGACATTAAATGAGTTTCCTGTGCCCTGTGCTGAATTTTTCATTTTCAGATTCGCATAAAGCGTCCTGCTTAGATACAAGTGACAGATAAGGAAACGGTGCATATGGAAATCAAATGTGTATAATAAAGCCGTCTTCTGTTTATTAAATAAACACATGTAGATTACTTCTGCGGAGGACGCACTGATAATTCTTCATTGTGTTCCCCTTTTTTTCCAAGTCACAAAGAATCTTATTTAACTCCCATGAATACTAGGCCTAGGCCCTTCTGTGTATGACCTTCTCACCCTTCTGGGGTCGGGACTCTGGAATTTATAGCCAACCCTCTACCTGTGTTTGGCTCTCTGGCCCCTGCTTCTGAGAATCATTTCAGTACATCATTGTGAGTCCCACAGTAATTTTGGAGGCTGAGAATTTTGTTAAGGTGCATTTTGCTAATATTTCCATTATGGACCAGTAAGGAAAGGCTCAGGAACATTATTCTGAACAGTGAGGGACACCCAGCAAAGCCTTGCACCAAGGATATGGTCGGGAGACTGGAGTCTGCTGATGAGACCGTGGGATGTGGTGGTTTGGGAAGCACCTGAGTAGCACCTCTGAAAAGTAGGTGCTGCTGACCACTCTTCTCCCCCCCCCCCCGCCCTGCCCTGGTGAGGTCCCTTAGAGTTAAGTGCCCAGCGCTGTGAGGTGGTGATGGAAGTCACTCTGAGGAGGGTGAGAAGAATAAATTCCCACTGCGGATGCCAGAGGCCTTCTCTGGCACTGGAGACAAACCTGGGGTTGGAGGAGGAGGAGCACCTCGGCACCAGGTCCCTTCTCCCCCAGAAACCAATGTGCATGGAAAAGTGCTGAGTTTCTATATTCCTGATCATCTGTGTGACATTTCCTAGTTTTGAGCTTCCTGAAAGTGAGGATAGAAGTCAGTGCTGAAATGGGCATAAAATCACAAATATTTTCTTCACGTTTCAATAAAGACCCAAATTCCCAAGCATGTAGAGGGAATAATATAAATGATTTTTATTTCCTTTTGCACCATTATCAGCTTTAAAAGCTTTTTAAATTTTATTTTTCAATTACAGTTTACACCCAATATTATTTTGTATTAGATTCAGGTATACAGTTTAGTGGTCAGATAATCATATACTTTACAAAGTGTTTCCTCCAGTATTTCCAATACCCACCTGGCACCATATATAGCTATTACAACAATATTGACTACATTCCCTAGGCTGTGCTTTACATCCCATGACTGTTTTGGAGTTCATAATCCCAACATCTTTTTTACCCAGTTCTCAATCCCTCGCCCCTCTGGCAACCATTAGTCTGTTCTCTGCATGTAGGAGTCTGTTTTTGCTTTGTTTGTTAGTTTATATTGTTCTTTAGATTCCACACATAAGTGAAACCATACAGTGTTTGTCTTTCTCTAACTGATTTATTTCACTTAGCAAAAAACAATGGCATCTATATAGTGGAATATTACTCAACTACAAAAACGAATGAAATCTTACCATTTGCAATAGCATGGATGCACCTAGAGAATATTAAGCTTTAAAAGTTTTTAACTATCTGTTTTACATCATCTATCTATTATCTATCTATCATCTATCTATCTATCTATCTATCTATCTATCTATCTATCTTTCTTCTATCTATTCATCATCTATTTATGTATCTATTTAACTTTCTACCCATCATCCATCTATAGTATCAATTATCTATCAACTTAGATCAGTTTATTTTTATTTCTTATGCTGAGCATACACTGTGTAGTTTTTATTTAGAATAGTCTAATGAGGAAAACATTAGGTCGTGCATTTGTGGACACGGCAATTTCTCCCATTATCACCATGTTTAAGTGATCACCTAGATTAAATTAGTCTGACACACTGGTTCTCAACTGGAGGTGACTTTGCACTCTGCCCCCACCCCCCAGGGGACATTAGTATTGTCTGGAGATACTTTTGTTTCTCAAAATTGGTGCAGTAAGGGAAGGATGCTACCTGCATCTAGCAGGTCAAGGCCAGGGATGCTGCTAAACATCCTACAATACACAGGACAGCCTCAGAACAGGGAGAATCGCCCCATCAGCAGCGGCGTTGAGGTTGAGAAACCCTGGCCTGATGCCTCTTCAGGGAGGGAGACAAAGGGTGTGGTCAAAGGAAGAGCTGAGAAGACAGTACGCCCCGCCCTCCCACTGTGTGAGCTTCAGGGGTTCTCTCTTCCTAGCTCCGGATGCCAGGTCAAAGAGCGATGGGCTGGGATGTTTTCCGTTTTATTCCCCTTTAAATTAATGTGTGTCCTTGAATCGGTGCTGGTATCGGAGGTGAGGGTGAAGATGGCCTGAGTGGGCCTCTGGTGCAGGTGAAGACGGACAGGTGAGGACGGGTCGTGGGCCGGGCCGGCTGCCAGGTGTGGGGGTAGGTGCTGAGGCCCGCTTATCTGACTCAAATTGGAGCATTGCCTTGGAAGGTTCAACACCCAAAGCAGCTGTGCAACCGAGAACATCTTAGGGAAATGTTGTAATTTTTATTTACATTACATTACTGCTCGTTTGGGTCTTAATTTCACGTCTCTTTTGTGAGCTGTTTATTCCAGAAAACACCATTCTTACTGTATAGCTCTGATGAGGTGCTGGAGGCACTTACAGTGTAAGCTTTTATTTTTGAAGAAAAAAAGAAATTGCCACTTTAATCTACTACAAAGGGAAGCCACAGGGACGCGTTAGAACAGGTACCCGGAGCCAGTTTTGTTCCGAGTTAGGGTTTGTGTGTGAGCATGCTTAGCTTAAAAATACCTCTTTGTTTCCAAGCCAGGGAAACACAGCCGAGAGTGTAATACTTTTTTGTTTTGTTTGCTATTCGGGAAGAAGAGGATATGATTTTTTTCTTCTGCGCGTCCCTATCTTGCCCGTGTCGAGTGGCCCAGGAAATGGGAGGCTGAGAAAGAGTCCCCTGCAGGTGCCAACACAGCAGCAGGCGAGGCTCCGTGCGGACTTCCCAGCCTCTGGTTCAAAGCCCCTGGGAACCCTCCCAAGCCTTAGGAGTCTCAGTCTTGATGTCCGGACACCCTAATGATCGCCCTTTGCTTACCATCTTCCTCATTAGATTGGCTCCATCCCAGGTGCAGGCAGGACCCTGGTTTGGGGGGGGGGGGTCCCTGAGACAGCTCTCCATTCTGAGATAATAACTTTCAGAAAGAGATGAAACATTTTTCCAGACCGAAATGTTCAGACAGTAAATGGATAAACCTACAACACAGCTACGTGTTGTTATTGTTGGGTTTTTTACTTTTTTTACTTTTTAAATCTATTTTTTTTAGTGTTGATACCCTATTTCCCTGAAAATAAGACAGTGTCTTATATTAATTTTTGCTCCCAAAGATGCGCTAGGTCTTATCTTCAGGGGATGTATTATGTTTCCATGGAGTAGGTCTTATTTTCGGAGGATGTCTTATTTTCGGGGAAACGCTGGTAGAAGTGAACTCAGCCACTTCTTCCCGCAGCTCGTCCCACCTGGCATCTGCTGGACGCAATTCAGAACAAGGTCGGGCTGCAGGAAGGGGCGGCAATTACACCTGCGACTGGGACACCCCAGAGGCTGTACAGGCGCTTCCTCTTCGTGTAGCACCAATGGCTCCAAGAACAGCGCATTTCTCCCATCCTGAAGCACTTCTGGAAGCCGAGAACCTGCATCCTTTCCTCACAGGACACTCCGAAGTTCACCCGCAGTGCTTCCTCCTTCCAGTCTCATCGTAGGCGAGTCCACAGTTAGAGAGACACTCAGCCCAGGGAGGGTGTGGCCCTGAGAGGGAACCAGGGACTTACCCCGGCTTCCACTCACTGGCCACCGCCACGTGAGAGGGACATACGGTGTCCAGCCAGATAGGAATAGCCACCACCGCGCCTGCAAACCCGTTCTTTCCCGTTTTCTTCTTTTAATAAATAAGCACATCATTTATTTTGGTTTTAAAAATAGCATTTCTTGAAAATTCACACATCAGGGAGAAGCATAAAGTTAGAAATAAGGACACACCAGCAGGGTAAATACAAGTAGATTTTCTACTTTTCTCTATAACAACAATAACATGAGACAATATTGAAATTGACATTCTTCTGTCCCATTTATTTTATTTAACATTATGATAGTGGCATTTTCTGTTTTACGGTTGTATTTAAAATAATTACATATCAGTAAATGCCTGATTATCCCACCATTTATTTAGCCACCTTAACATTTTTAGATTTCATTTATCGTTTTTTTCTGGTGGTGGCATTCTTTATTTTTTTATTGCTATTTTTAAAAATTTCCTTATTGATTAAGGTATTACATATGTGTCCTTATTCCCTCATCAACCCCCACCCTCTAGTCATACCCCAATCCCCCTGTTGTCTGTGTCCATTCTGGTGGTGACATTCTGTGGTGACTGCTGTGTGCGCCCCACAACCCCGTGTCTGCCCAGCCCTGAAACGCTGGGAGCAGAGGGCATACTGACAGTGATACTGGCGATTGGTGAGGGTCTTTGCAAGGATAACGGTGATACAAATGCCATTTGGAAATGGTTGGTCCTTGTAGTGGGCCAGGCATGCTCCTCAGGACTTCCCACTTGCCAGCTAATTTATATTCCACAACAGCACAGTGAGGGAAGAATGGGGAACCATATTCCCCCTTAGCGCAAAAGTGACACTGACCTTGGAGAGTAGGAGGCCACTCTGGCCCAGCTCCAGCGGTGAGACCATTGAGGGGCCCTGGAACCTCTTCACACCCTTTGTGTCACTCACTCTCCCGAACACTTAGCTGCTCTTTTTTTTTCTGTTTTGTAATCTACATGTAAACAGTTGGGGGGCATTCCAGAGAGGGGTGCATGTTCCATGCTTCCTTGGGCTCAGAGGTGGGCTCAGTGATCCAGTCCCAACACTCCTCCATCTGACTTTCCAGACCCTTCTCTCCAGGACTTGGCCTCACCTGCCTCACTCCCATCTCTGGCAGTGAGTATCGCACAGCATGAAAGCGCTGCTCACATGAACTTCCACACCAGACCAGCTCCGTTCAGTCTGCTGGGACAATTCCTTCTTTGCTATTAGCCTAGGGACACTTTTGAAGATCCAGAATGAGATACATCCTTACTGTGCATTAATGAAGAGAGGTCAACACTTGCAAATGGACACACACTTCCTCCTGCCCACACCCCCAGAGGTGAATTTGGGAACACAGAGGGCATGACTCCACACCAATTCCTGCTGATTTCAGGGCTTGTCCCTCTTCCTACCTCCAGCTACCTCCCTCTCTCAGGAAGAGGGAGGGAGGCAGGCACTGCTTCAATGAAAGTAACCAGTAGGGTCACATTTGCTTCCTATTATGCAGAGAGATGTAGAGTATATATAAGTGGACAGTCCTTGAGTGGATCTGAGCAGCTCATTTCCTTGGAGTGCCACTCAGATGTGCACAATCCTTTGTGCCTGCAGGGCTGAGCCCACCGAGGCCACCCAACCCACCTCCTTTCCTCAGCACTCATTCCCTTTTTTGAAAATCCCAGGAAAAAAAAAAAACATTTGCCCCAAATCATGTGTGAACAGGGTAGTCAGAGGAGGGTTCAAACTTTACTCACATCCTCCAAGACACTGGACACAGCCTCCTCCACTCTGTCTCCCTGTCTTGCCCACCTGGAGTCCCTCTTCTCCATTATCACCTGTAATATCTGGCCTGGATGACAGTGTTCACCCATCCCTTCAAATCTCTCCTATTTCATGAAGAAGAGTTTGTGGGAGTTCAGCAAAAACAAAGGCACAAACGTAATAAAATCAGAAAAAACAACAACACTCCAAAACCAACAAACAAAAGTCCTGCTAAGACATGACTGCTAGAAGGCACTGTGAGGGAAGAGACAATACGTTGCTTCCATGCCCTGCCACTTCTGCATGGTATGCAAATGCTGGACTGAGAAGGTTCTGGAATGACATTCAGGATGTTTATCCACACAACTGTGCAGTCTTTTATATGTGGATGCGCCCAGCCAAGACTTAATCTCCAGTGCAGATTTCTAGATTTTCATCTTAACACATTACAAGGAAACTTGTCTTTCCCCAAACCTGTTCTGTCATTTGACTGATTCTTTTTTTTTTTTCTGTGAGAGGAACCACCTACCACATATCACGTAGGTAAGCTGGCTCATTAAGCTGGTGTTGGCTCTGACCCATCTCCCAAGGAATGTAAGTGACCCTTTGAGCCACCATGTCACTTACGTTCCTTCCCAGTGGTGCTCAGGCCCATTCTCCCAGCCCCCTCCATTCAGAGGGTGCCTCTTAGCTCCCACCTGGAATCCTGTGCCACTAGCACTTCTCTCCACAGCTGGAGGCCTCCTAAGGGAAAACCTCCTAGCATAATCCCATTAACAGCTCCAATCCCTGTCTAACGAATCACAATAGACTTTTCAATGTGTTTCCTCCCTTGGGGTTTGTTGACAGTCCAATGGATGAGTCATATTGCTCTGGCTAAAAAGCTTGGCCATCCCCAAACAGCCCTGTTGTTTCTTCTCCGGTCAGTGCATCCATTCTGCATCACCTCCTGTGGAAGCCCAGGATATCCAAAGGAAACCAAAGTTTGGGTGGGATGATTCCAGGATGCAGTGCCGGAGGTTTGGTAGCCCAGCTCCAGCCAGGTACAGCCAATGGTGCTTCCAGTCATTGTGGTAGTAAAATGCCCCACCAATGTCTAAACATCCCATGGGGGCATTGAATGATTGCAAACCACTGATCTCTCTATATCTATCTATCATCTATCTATCTATCTATCTATCTATCTATCTATCTATCTATCTATCTATCTCTATCTATCATGAGACTGCAAGGTCATAGCATATTCAGCCCCATGTTGGGTGTCTTATATACTGCACCAGCTTAGCCAGGTTCAGTGACCCTGAGAGGGGGCAGTGAGGGATTGAGAAAAGACAGACAAGAGAATAAAAGCTGGGTTTGGGTGGGATGGAGCTAGCAATAGTGCCACGGACTACAAGCCATGTCTTTATTTTATAGCCATATTCCATGAGGCAAAGTAAGGTCATGATCAAGATGTTTACAACATTCTCATGGGTTTCAATCTGACTCAATTACATGCACCTGAACTCTATCAAGCCCACATCTCTCAGGCACGTGGGAGCACGTGTTCAGACCATAGGTTCAAGCTTATAACTATAGCTGTTGGCTATAACTGTGCTGGAAGAGCTCTGCCCTCCAAGCTGGGACTTGCATGTGGCTATGAGAGGCTTGAACCTGTCCAAAAGTGTAGTCTCTCTCTCTCTCTCTCTCTCTCTCTCTCTCTCTCATGCAATGTTGGAGGCTGGCAAGTCCAAAATTTGCAGGGAAGTTGGTAGGCTGGAAACTTGGGAAAGAGTTGCTCTTCAGTCTACAGGCCATCCTGGCAGAATTTCTTCCACTCTGAAGGCCAGTATAGAACAGAGGTCAGCCTCTGTTCTATTCTGACCTTCAACTGATTGCATGAGGCCCACCCATGTTAGAGAGGGCAATCTGCTTTATTCAAAGTCCACTAATGTAAATGTCAATTTCATCCAAGAAACACCTTCACAGAAACATCCAGAATCACATTTGATCTAACATCTGGGCATCATGGTCCAGAGAAGTTGACACATAAAGTTAACCATCGGGGAAGACTGGGCACATGCTTCAGCAGAGTCCATGGTGCTTGTGCATATATGTCCTTCCTCTGTGGGTATGGGATGGGGGACTGTTAAAAATACCTGTTCCTGGTACTTCCCCAGATCTTCTGCACTTTCAGCACCTAACCCATCTCAGCTCATCATCACATGACTAAAATACTCACCCTGAGGTGTGTGGATAAGAACCGAACACCTGGGTCCCAAGGTGAGCATCCAGAATGTGTGCACAGGTAGAGCACCACTGAGCTGCACTTCAGAGGCCTTCTCAACCCCTCAGATCTCAGGAAGGATGCACCAGATCTTAAATTCACGTTTCACAAATAGATCTTCTACTATGCTACTTGTCATTCCAGGACTTTCAGAGACTCCATCTTTTTATAACTTTTTGTTAAAATGTTACTTTTTCCTCCTAAGTTTGGGAATTTTTGGTTTTTTTAATTGATTTTAAAGGGGAAGGGAGTAAGTGAGTGAGAGAAAAACTGATTAAGAGAGAAACATTGACTGGTTGCTTCCTGTAAGTACCCTACTGGGGATCAGATCCCGAAACTTAGGTATGTGCCCTGACCTGGAATCAAACCCACCAATTTTCAGTGTACATGTCGACACTCCAGTCAACTGAGCCACGCTGGCCAGGGCATATAAAGTTTGATTTAAAACCAATTTAAGAGACACAGGAGGAGAGAAACCACACTGTTTGACTCAATGTTGTGAAGGGGTAATTATCCTCCTCTGAACAGCACGGAAGGTGGTCATGAATTCGTCCTCCCATTGGGCTGGTTCTGTTTCCCAAAGAAATCGCCGTCCTCACTTCCCGGGTGGCCACAGTGTTCCTGGTCCGCAGGTCCTCATGGACTGATCACAGAAGGCCCTACCACCCTATAAGGAGCTGAAATACTCTGGGTTACTTGTTATTGATTTCAGAGCAGCAGGCTTATTTCTCAGCAACATGGTTGGGTTTCAAGCTAGCTCCCATTGAATTCATTTTTGTTGTTCAGTGTTTGAAGTTCAGACAGGAATGATTGATCTGGAAGGACATCTTGCATTTTCGCTGAGTTATGGAGCCATTCCCCCTCTCTTCAGGGAGGGCTGAATTTGAAGTTTTTCTGTGGTTTCCAGGAAACTGCTCTGCCTCTGCCTGTCTCCAGCAGCACCCCTGGCGGTGGGTGAGTGGGTGGGTCCCCCGCTCTCTGCTGTCCATGAGGACAGCTCCGAGTACTTCCTGCCTTACTTCCTGTGTCTCCTAGAATGATCCAGAGCCTGTGTTTGCACTTGAGCTGAGAAGAGAGGCCATGCCCACATTCCACAACATTTCACTTTTCAAGCTTTCCCAACTTCCGTGGTCTGCAAACATTGACTAACACTTCAACGGAATCAGCTTGTGTGATGCTCGCTCTTTTGTTTTGCTTTTTTTTTAAATTCTTTGCTTCTTTTAGATTTGATATTAGTCTTACCCATGTGCAAAGATATAGGAGATGTGTTCTCCATTCTCACATTGAATAGGGTCCCTTCTTCAGGGACTTGGTCGGGGGCACCTCCTCAAGCCAGCCTTTCACTGGGTTTGGGGCAACAGACTTCTCGGATGGTCAGTGAGGGACAGTTTATGGCAAGCATGATGGTAAATGAGGCAGTTGGTGATTTTGTGGCCAAAGTCAATCCACTTTACAAGACTTTGGAAGGGTTAGTGAGTGACTGTGCAGAAAGGTTCTCTGTGAGCCTTGGGGGCTACACTAGGGCAGTTGTCATCATTATTAGCAACATGTAAATGTCAGAGATAAGCCAAGTGTTTCCTTTCTACCCTGGTTCAAAGTACCAGATGCCTAACAGAATCTGAGGGAAAGGCAAATAAATCCACCAAAGTGTCCCCTGGCTGATCTTGCCCATGCTCCTCTCTATTGGCAAAGATTTAAAGAGAGACATCAATCCTCTCAACAGATGCATTGAGCTGGCAGTTTAGGAACTGATTGTTTTACACATGAACATGGAATGATCTCTCCCTACAGAGGGATCCTGTTGGGTGTGGCACCCTGCATTCAAACCAGCCATTCTGCTGTTTTGTTATTTATAGCTTAGCTGCTTTTTCCTCCTCCTCCTCTTCTCCTTCTCCTCTCCTCCTCGTCCTCCTCCTTCTTCTTCTATTGTGCCTTTATTAATTTTTAAAATTTTTATTGATTTTGAGAGAGAGAGAGAGAGAGAGAGAGAGAGAGAGAGAGAGAAAGAAACATTGAATTGAGAGAGAAACATTGGGGTGAGAGAGTCGCCTCCTGCATGTGGCCTGACCAGAATTGAACCTGGCACCTTTTGGGTGTATGAACAATGCTCCAACCAACTGAGCAACACCAGCCAGAGCTACACATAAGCTTCTTGATACAGAAGTCAGGAACCCTTTAGGGAAGGTTCAGCAGGGCAGGGAGTGAGCTTAGAGGAGATTTAGCCCTGCACACCCCACCTGGAGGGACTGGAGGAGCTTTGCACAGGTGTTCTGTGGCTGATAAAGACATGTGGGGACCTCAGTGTCAGAGACTCAAGGTCCCAATCAGACCAGGTTGGGTTGGGAGACAGGCTGGTTACTGTCCTGGCCACTGTCCCAGACGACTAAGGAGGCTTAGAAGGTATGTTGCTGTGTCCATCAATCTTGTTTGTTTGGTAAGTGTGCTCTTTGAACTTTAACATGCTGTAAATATCTACATCCTATGTATATTTTATTGATTTTTAAAAATCCAATTACTATGTTATTAAACTTTTCTACATTTTATCTTGTCTGCCCCCAACTCTTAAGAAATCAGCTGAAGAGACTTCTAGCACAAAAAAATAATTTTTGTTTCTTGGGGGAAAAAACAAACAGGGTCAATGAAGTACTAAATTCCTGTTTCCTGGCTGTCCTTACCTCTGAGTGTTGCCTGGCCCAGACTAGGACTGGAGCTCTCATTGAGTGCAGACTCCCCCATTTCTGGTCCAGTTTCCTACTCTGTAGTTGAAGAAGCCCCATGTTCTAGAAGGCAAGTGAATGAGAGTGACATCTAGTGGCTACATTATTGAACTACAGATACATGTTTCCTGGGACCCAGAATCTGAGATTCACTCGTTTGTTCATTCAACAGATTATGTTCTGGGACTTTAGGACTGAAAAGACAACTGTCACCACAGATTAATTATTATTAATCTTTTAGAAGGTAGAAATTTCCAAATGTTTTAGATAGAAACAGCCACTACCCAACCTTGGCTGTGGGATCCCCACTGAGCAGTTATCTACTATTTCTGTAAATTCCTTCAGTGGCAGAAAACTCACCTGATCAGTTTATTACCATTTCACAGAATCATGTCAAGGCTGGGAAGAATCTAGAGACCATTTGTCTTATACTCTACTTTAACAAGTGGGAGATGATGTCCAGATGGAAGTAGAGATTGGGTGACACTCAGACAGTGAGTGAATGGCTAAGTCAGATGAAACCTGGGTGCTCCTTGCTATAAGTCCCAAGTTTTTCCTCTAGTGCTATTTATTAGATTTTCACCCCTCCATCCCACCCTGCAACCCTATCTTCTTTTCTCTTTCTTCCATCTCTTAACAATTTTCTAGGCATCATAGGAGTGAATGTGAGCCATCCTGAGGATGCAAGAGCTGATGTTCTCATGGAGAATGCAGTCAGTGAACAGGCAGTTACAGGGTCCTATAAAAAAAAGAGGGCAGTCAGTGGGGCAAGTGGTGTAATCATTATACTTGTGGTTGACAGGGACAAAAACCAACACAAAACTGGCTTAAACCAACAAAAAAGATTGGCTCATAGCCTCGGGAGCCAAGGAACCTGACTCTCCATCAGAAGCATTTCTCTCCAACTCTTGGATCCACCTCCCTCTCTGTTTTGGCTACTTTCTCTTCCATTGAAGATGGCTATGAGCCCAGTGTGTGAGGAGTATCATACCAGGCAGGCATGGCTACAGAAAGAGCAAGCTGCTTCCCTAACCCTGCTAATGAATTCTCAGGAAGGGATCAGTATAACCAGCTGGTGCTACAGATCCACCTAGAACCAAGTCTGTGGAAAGGGTTTCATGATGGCTCTTGGTCACTGCCCATCTCTGTGGTTGGGGGGATTGCCTCTGGTAACTCTACCAGAGCATCCCATGATGAGATAGGGGGATAATTCATTGGAAGTGAGGGTGCTGGGTATATGTAAAAAAATCACAGAAAAGAAAATCTCTAGGACCAAAGCAAGTCGGACCAGGACCAGAATGAGGTTGTCTCAGTCAAGAGAAATAGATGTAAGGGGTGGAAAAATAGTATTCCAGGTTGCAGAACAGCATACGTCACAGCCATGAGGGCAGAGGGGACACTTAGAGCACATAGTAGGGATGGTCAAACTAGGAAACTCAGTCAGAGCTGTTGACAGGTGAGGCTGGACAGAGGACAAGAGCTTTGAGGTCCATGTTGTATATTTGTGACTTTATTCTGGGGGTAATTTGGGGCTGCAGGTAGGTTTTAAGTGCAAAAGTGATATGTTTAGATTTTGATTTCATAAAGAAAAGTGTGATTGCAATAAGAACTGAGGAAATCCCTGGCAGCAGGGAGACAAGCATCCTGGTCGCTTCTGTTTGGATTAATGCATTGGCTTCTTAACTTGCCTGAAATCGAAGTCAAACCATGTGATCATGACCACGTTAGCACAGTCCTTGGGATACAAGGTCTTGGGCTCTCTGGGCATTTCATGTCTTGGCCTCAGTTCTCTTATGTGAAATGAAGGTATGAGAATGAATACCTGCAAATATTTATTTCTCTTTAAAAATCCTGTATTTCATACTACATAACTGAAAACTGGGAAAGACTCCTCGTCACTCAGCCCAGAGAGAAGGGAGCTGTGGATATGTGCTTGTAGGTTAGCCATCTCTTCTGGTCTCTCTGGAGAAAATACTGAAATACCTTGTCAATAACTTTAGTTTAATGTTTGTTTGTTTTTTTTTGCATTAAAATACCCTAAACACAATCAGCATTTGAACTTAACTCTGTGCACCTCAAAGCAACTTCTCATGCGGAAGCACCCAAGCAGCTTTCATCTCTCACCCGGGAACTCCTCACAGGTGGGGTGCAGCCGCCCCTTGGATCAGCTCACCCCCCAAGACCCCAATTACTCCTCAGCTGGTGCCATTTGCCCAGAGAAAAACTGTTGCCAGCGGTTATAGTCAATATTTGCCCAGTACTCAGATCTGCAATAGTGACATGTGCCTACTGTTTAAGAGGCAAATAGCAAATGATTAATTTTGAGTGGGTGAGGCGGAGACGTCCACTTCTCTCTGCTCTGCATTTATTTATGAGCTTTACGAATGCAAGATGAATACGCCGAGCTCTAAGTTCTTAGATTAAATGTTGTCTTTTTAAATCAAAAGTAAGCAAATCCTGTGTAATATGCCTGACATATATTTATTACAATGTTCTTTCAAAGCAATTTCCATTCCGATATGCCATTGTCTGGCTTATTATTAAAGAGTTAAGAAAAATGGAGAGTAGGTGGTCGAGATTAGATTTTTCGGAGATGTAACTACAAAACGAATGATGCATTATAAGAACATTAAAAAAAGCAATAGAGTTTAAACTATTAGAAAGAGAGATGTCAATTGATAGATGTGGCAGACTTTGTTTTTGCAACACTCCCATCGTCAAAATTATGAAGCTGGTGTCTACAGACTGTGGTTTCAAAACATCTGCATGGAGAGTTTTTTAATGTCCTATAGGGGAATGAATGAATCACTCTGGAAGTAATGCAAACAATTTACTATCATCATCATCACCATCATAATTATTATTGTTATAATAGTAGTAATAGCAGTAGTAGTAACTCTTACTTTTCTAATTTGAAAAAATAAAACCACAACAAAAATCAAAGAATAATATAATAAACAACCACAAATCTTCCACCCTAATTGAGCAAATACAAACATTTGCATTGTCCTTTTTAAGTTTTTGTACAGGTAAGATATTACAAATGGAGGAAAATCCTCCTCACCCAGGCTCAGAACCAGGGCCAACCCCTCCCCAATGTGTGGTGTGAATAGAGGCCTCAGTCCTGTACTTCTATCAGACGTACACTTTTACTAAGAACACATGTTATTCATTTCAATAACTTGCATACTTGACCATGGACAGAATGTTCTGGACTTCGCTACAATTCTGATGAAGCATAGGAAATTTAGGAAAATATGAACTTGGCTGTCACCAAGCTGGTGAACATCAGGGACTATGCTAGCATTCAGGGCTGATGCAGCAAAGCACCACAAACCAGGCAGCTTAAACAACAGGCGTCTCACAGTCTGGAGGCCTGAAATCCAACATCAAGATGTCATCAGGGCTGTGCTCCTTCCCAGGCCCCAGGGGAGGGTTCTTCGCGCCTCATCCAGCCCCTGGTGGCTCCAGGCATCCTGGGCTTGTGGCCTCATTGCTCCAATCTCTGCCTCTGTTGATACATGGCCCCACCTCTCTGCGGGTGTCTGATCTCCCTCTGCCTCTCTCCTACAAGGACACCTGTGATTGCACACAGGGTCCACCTGGATAACCCAGAATACTCTCCTCTTCTCAAGGTCTATCTTTTGCAGCATAAGATGACATTCATTCTTTTTCCATGTAAAGTAATGTTCACAGGTTACCGTGGAGGGACTTTTCTCAGCTTGCCTCAGGATGCCTCTTTCTTGAGATCTGACAGCGATGCCCCAGAGACCATTGGTAGCAGGATGTGCATGTGCATGCTTTCTTTAGGGAATTTATCTGGAATTGGGATTGCTAGTTAGAGGTCTGCGCACTGCCAGGCCGACCTCCCTGGTGGCTGCACCACTTAACACCCTTGGGCATGGGGAGAACCCAGTTTCCCCAACTTCTCACCCCATCCAGTTTTCACGCTTGAAAAAGTTTAGCAACCTCAGGTTCAAAGACCAATTCATTTGGAGAGGATTGCTTCCCCTCATTCCTAGTAAGATGCAGTGTTTTCCTGTTTGGGGTATTTTTTTTATTTGATTGTAAAGAGTTCATTATATGTTTTGAATATGGACACTTTTTGTTGCATATGATGCAAAAAATTCCGGATATCACTTCTATAAGACTTTGTTTAGAAGTCTTTTCTTTTGGTCATTGAGAAGTTTTCAGATTTAAAGAAATGCATTTAATTCATCTTCTTTTTATTATATCTATATTTTGTATCTTGAAGAATCCTTCCACATCACATAGTTTTGTCTGTTTTCCATAGTTGGTTTAAAATCTACCTGGAACATACTTTTGTGCAGAGTGTGGGATAAAGATCTAATTGCATTTCATGTTCTATATGGGATCCTTTTATGAACAGGTCTATCTTGTACTCATCTATGGTATAATAATAAAAGTATGATATGCAAATTAGACTGGACATCCTTCTGTATGACCTTCTGGACAAAGCCGGGGCTATGAGGGGAAATCCTGGTCCCGGGTGCCTGCTGGCAGTCAGAGGGAGGGAAGCTCAGTTCCCAGGTGACAGAGAGAAGCCAGTGCCAGTAGCTGAGAGAAGGAAGGCCTACTCTTGCATGAATTTCGTGCATTGGGCCTCTAGTAGAATTATAATATATTCTCTATTACTTTTGAAGGTTTTTAATTTGATGGCTTCTATTTCTAGTTATTTATTTATTTATTTCATTGACATATTTCCTTCTATGCACCAGCATTGACAATGGTTTAATTGCTATGTATTTAAAATAAGTTTTAATAGTGGGCGGGGGGGAAAGCTTCATACTTTTCTTTTTAATTGTTTTAATTATTCTTAGATCTTCCCCTTTATATTTGAATTTTAGAATCAGTTTTTTGAATTTATAATTAAAGCCCTGGGGTTTTTTGTTTTGTTCTGTTTTCAGTTGCATTAAAATTAAAGCCTGATTCAGGGAAAACTTGACATCTGCATCCTGTTGAGTCTTCCATGCCAGGGATGGGAAATGCCTCACTACTGATTATTACTTTCTTTAGATTTTGAAACATGCTGGATAATATTTTCCCCAACAATATTTTATACATTTAGTTACTTTTATTCTGATCCATTGCATTTATAGTTGTTACTGTCTTTTTCAACTTTGTTTCTTAAAACCTATTGCTGCTAATTTATAGGCAGCTATTAATTTTTTAATATTTGTGTTGTATCCAGACAACTTGCTGAAATCATTAATGAATTCAATTACCTGTCTATATATTTCATTGGATTTTCCTCGCAGACAATTATTTCACATTGGTATATCTTCTTTTCTAATGCTAGCTGCCTAAGCCCATTGTGTGAGCTACCAATTGCTGTGTAACAAATAGCCATACCTGTAGGGGTATCTTAGGATAGGTCATCACAAGTTCTGTGGGCAAGGGAAGACTGTCAGGGAAAGAAGGGCTGCTTCTCGGGATAAAGGGATCTTGACAGAACTTGGGGAATTGAAGTTGACATCCTCATTGGATCTTGCCCAAATGTCCCCATTCCAAGTTTTGGGGTTCACATCCTTCCCCAATCAATGGCCTTAATTTAATATGCCACCCCCACAAGGTTGTGAGTTCAACCTGTGTTGCTACTTTTCCATTAGCAGAATGAGAGTTATATTGGTTTACAGAAGTCTTGACCATATTTACAAAAGACACATTTATTCCAGTCACAGAAGCTTTCTGACTCCTTACCTGGTCTTTAGACTGGACATTTAAAGTCATGGGCTTATTATTTTTCCCTCCAAGTTCTCCTGCAGGCGTGGGAACACCCAAGCCATCTCACACTTCTCAGACTCTCATTTCCACCAAGATGTGCTGACAGAGTTCTGTGGCCAATAACCAAGTGCCCAGTCGTGGCCCCTGGGGCACTATTGGTCAGCAGGGCACAGTAAGGAAGATAACTTACATGTACAATGGATAAGAATGAGGAAATGGCCATTGTCTGATTTATTATTATTTTTTTAAAAAAGCAGCTTCCCAAGTATTGCTGGTAACTTGCAAATAACTTTTCTAGGTTAGTCTGTGACCAGCAAATAAAAAGTAGACGCTGAGAAAAAGTTACCGTTAGGTTCTTACAAATCAGGTCACTCCCAGATTTGACCTTTCCTTTTGTGTTTCTCTCCATTTTACTTTGAGCTTCTCATAACAACTCAGCCAAACACACGCTCTGAAGTTAACAACATGCTCAAGAATACCCGCTCCCTTAGGAAAGGAAGCATTACAGCTCTTCTAATAAAATCTGTAGGTAATTAAAGGATATTTTTTAAGTAAAAAAAAAATGTACTACATACCAGAGTGTCTTATCAAAATTCTCTGGTTAACCTTCACTCCCATGCTGGGTGGAACGCTATCCTCATCATTCTCACTAGGCAGTACCTTGCCTTTGCTTTGTTCCTGAGTGACCACGTCCTTGGCAATGACTCAGATATTGCCCAGTACAGACCAGGCTGCTGGAGTCAGAAGCAAGAAGGAGCAGGGGCTCCTGAACGATGTGAGAACCTGTCAAGGTGATGCTTAGATCTTAAAGTATTTTTTAAAAAATAAAATAGACCCCAAATCAAAGTGTCCATGGGGTAGTAAGTGATGAAAACAGGAGGTGTGTAGTTGGTAAATGGTGGGTCGTTTCTGGAAACACAGAGTCCTCAGCTCTCGTTTTCCTTTTACTGAACAGACACTGAGCACGTCACACCTTCAGCTTGAACTTGGTCAATAAAGTTATCATGTAATTATCATCAACTGGATTTTAATTATTAATTGTCACCTCTGGGGCTGTCTGTGGACTGAGTGCTGTATTTCATCTGAAAGTGGGGCCTGGACTTGACAAGTGTGGAGAAAACCATCAGCACTAACATGAATAATTGAGCTTTAATAATTTTTGCTGCATTTAGAAATCATTTCCCACACTTGTTACATGACCGAAGTGCCTGAAGCCAGAGAGTTGATCAGACTCATCTCGCACTTGGTGGGACTATGCAGCAGCCTTTCCAGGACGAGTCCGGGTGAGAAGTGTCTGGGTGGCTGCTGTGTGTCTGTGGTGCTGTGGCCACACAGCACCGCTCAGTGAGGGAGGCTCTTCAGACACTGGGATTGAAAGCAGGCTGAGGACAGAGCTCTCTCTCTCTCTTTTTTTAGAACTGATTTATCATTATTATTAATTTTAATATAAAGATGATATTCATTGTAAACAAATTACAAAACACAATGAAAATGTATATAAGAATAAGGGTAAACCTGCCCCTTCTCTCCTGTCATGGCCAACCTAGAGGAACAGAATGGACCACCATCAAATATTTGGTTTGGATGTCAAGACCGATCACGCCACACAACTGAGAGGGTATAGAAAGGGCTATTCTTTACACAATGAGGCCTCTTGGGGAGAGTAGAATCTCTAGCTGACTGGAAGATGGCTGGGGAGAGCCGACCAAGGAGATGGGCGTGGGGTTTGTACTGTGGTCGAGGGAAGGAAGGCCATGGAGTCCCAGTGGTGGGAAGGGGCCCATGTGGTTTCACCCAGTGTTGCAAAGTGACAGGCTTTCTTAATCAGCTTGCCCAGAGGGGAAACAAAAGGTGAAAAGAGAGGTGAGGCGTAAAGCTCTCAGAAGTCAAACATTAAAAATGAAGTCATACTCTTTGTTCTATTTCTTGAGCCTTCTCACTCCAGGTGGAGTATTGTTTATAGTCTCTGTCTACAGCCCACCTCATTCTCCTGATGGTTTCCTGGTATTCCATGGTCTGTAATGGTGGCCATTTAGGGGGATTCTATTTCTCTATATCACAAACAATCCTTGTACCGCTGTACTAGTGCAGGTATGCTGGTAGAATACACTTTCATATGTGTGATCACTACATCACAGGGAATGCACAGGGTAAGTTTTGATGGATATTGTCAATTGGCTTCCAAAACTGTGCCCTACAACACTCTGATCAACAGGCTACTGGGATCTCTGTTTTCTATGAACTGTACTGATTGGGGTGGGTGCAGGGCATTAAAACAATCTGCCAATTTGAAGATATTGTGGCATAATTAGTCTACATCTTTCAAGTATGTATCAGCCAGTTTTATTTCTTATCACTCTGAACTGTCAATTTTTTTCAAGTCAATCTTTTTTTAAAATTAATTTGTAAGCAATCATTTCTATAATGTATGTTGCAAATATGCTTTTCAGTTTGTCATTTGACTATTTATGAAATGTTTTGCTCTAGGGAATTTTTTGTTCTTATAAAATGTAACAATCTCACCTTTGATAACACTGTTTTCTTTTATATATTTAGAAAGTCCTCTAATGAAAGATTAGTTTTTTATTACTTAGGATTTTATTCTAATAGTTCTTAATTCTATACTTAAATTAATGCTCCAAAACAAATTTCTTCTGTTGTAAATAAGGCAAAAAATAGACTTCTTAACTCTATCTAATTAACTAATAAGTTGTCTCAATACCATTTAGAAATTATTAATCTCTTACTGGTGATTTGTAATGCTACTTTTGTCATGCAAATCATTCTGAATTTTGTTTTATTTCTATATTTTACATGTTTTATATTGATCTACATGCTGAATTCTCTTCTATCTCAGTTTTATTTATTGTGTTTTCTAACATATTTCCAAGTCAAATAAGGGCACTCCTCTGAATTTCTCTTTATCAAAACTTCAGTCTGATGCTCTCACTACTGAGCAAAACCCACAGGACAGACACATTTTTTAAATTTGTCACTCAGACCACATTACTCTTCAGTTAAAACCACCCAATAGATTTCTATTGCACTGGAAATACTTCCCAGCCTGCACCTTGACCTGCAGGCTGCTCTGGGTCTGTCCTGCCTTCAGCTCATTCTGTACCCCAGGTACCCTCACCTTGCCCTCCAGCCACAGACATGCCCAATGCTCCCACCCACCTGGATCCCTTCACTTATCCTCTGAGGGACTTGTCCCACTGACCTGCTAATGACCAGAAGCCTCAGGACCAGTGCATGGCACCTGAAAGATGACTCAGTATTTGGGGACTGAGAGCATGGACACGCATATCCACAGCAATAGTTTTCTTCTCCCCTCTCCTTTCTGACTTGATTTTGGTGCCATCTTTAATGACTGCTTTTACTAAAGTTCTAGACACTTCTTTACAAGTGGGCTTGGTTCCTGCTCACCCAGGTTTGTGTTGAGTCCAGTTCATAGTTGGCTTCCCATTATCCCACTTTCTGCCATAACCCCCTCAGGGGGCAATACAAGAATTCAAATCGTGGTTATTTGAAAAGCATATGACATCACAGAAGAAACTCCTCACTCTGATATGAGCTAAGGGCCCCCTGATCTACCCCAGATTCAAGATTAAGGCCAGGCCAGAAGTAACACTATTGAGGCTGGGACACAGACTCAAAGCAGAAATTCATGGACCCTAATAAAGAACAAGGAAGAGCCCTGGACCCCCCCACCACTGAGCAGCCAGGCTTAATGCTGTCTCAGTCCATAGGACAGGCAACTGAACCCACAGGCCACTGGATCCTGACTTTTTCCTTGAATCCTCACAGGTAAAGAGTTTTCCCTGAATAATAAAGTTAATGGACTTGATGAAGTTCCCACTATATTTATTTCAACTCCCAATAGACAAATAAAGATGCTGCAACTTACTCTCTGTCCTTATGATTAAATATGTCTGTAAAAATTATTTTATAACTTTGTAATTTATACCCTGTGCATAATTGCTGCTCCTTGGTCTATAATTTTTTTTCGCAAAAGTATACCTAATAATAATATAATGCCATAAAACCATTAAATACCACAAAAATGAAAATTTAAGAGACACTTTATGTAGACAACTTCTTAAGGGTGGTCCACGGGAAGTGGAGACAGCCCTTGTCACAGGGCTGCATTTTCTTGCACTTGTGCACATGCATGTATGTGAACACATGTGTGTGCTTGAGTGTGCAAATGCACACATTTGTATACACGTGTTTTTAACAAGGCTCCTATCTTGGCTAGTGGTTCTCAGACTTGAGAGCTTGTTCGGGCCGTCCCTGGAGGCGCTTAGTGAGGTTGGAGGAAATAGCTCCCACCCTGCTCACCTGGGTGCTGCCACAGATCACCCAAGTTAACTGTTGGCACCATCTTATGAGCAGGGTGCTCTATGCAGGCCTCTAAGCAGACTTATCTCATTCTATTGCGCATTGCTTTATTGCACTTCACAGGCATGATTTTTGCAAACTCAGGGCGAGATCTTCCACCATCAGAAAAATTACCACCCACTTGCCAAAACCAGTTTGGCTCAGTGGATAGAGCCTCTTCTTGCGGACTGAAGGATTCCAGGTTTGATTCCGGTCAAGGGCATGTACCTTGGTGGCTGGTATATCCCTAGTAGGGGGTGTGCAAGAGGCAGCTGATCGGTTTCTCTCTCATTGATGTTTCTAACTCTCTATCCCTCTCTCTTCCTCTCTGTAAAAAATTAATAAAAAAGAAAAATTACCACCCTCTAGTTGGTGAGCTGAGAGACCACTATCATGAGCTGGCTGACCAGATTGTCCAGTTTATGGTCCAAGGGGCAGGGTCACCCTCTGGCTGACATGGAGGCAGAGAAGACCCTAGAACCAAGCTCTGTAAAAGACCTGCCTTAAATACATGGGGAGGCAGGCATTTATGGGGAAACAGCTCATTGTGCAGTAGGCAGGTTGACCCAAAGGTGACCCCATGACCGCTGCCTCCTGCTTTCAGGCCTTTGTGTAGTCCCTGACACTGGAGTGTGGCCTGGGTCCTGGGACTGGTTTCCAGCCATAGAATGTGGCAAAGGGGATGGGCCATCCCCTGTAACTGCTACGTTACATATGTGGCTGTGAGGGGCCACGTTCTGTCCAGACCTGCTCTTCTGGCCCACGGGGAAGTGTGCTGCCTCAGGAAGAGAACTTGGGAAATGCCCTGTGTGAGAAAGTGTTTCATTTAGCCTGGGCTTACCTGTATATTACCTTACATCTTAGCTCACTGCAGAGAGAGTTTTGTAGACTTGGTGAAGTAAGTGGCCCCCTTGGGTGACCACACACAGTAAGGAACTGGGTGGTCCTGCGGACCTGAGGGGACCCCCAGCCGAGGCCAGACAAGGGAGGCCCTCAGACAGCCACGGGTAAATGAATTCTACCAATACCCAGAATGAGCTTGGAAGCAGATTCTTCCCCAGCCCAGCCTCAGGTTGAGAATTTGGTCCACCTAGATTGCAGGCTGGTGATGCCTGGGTAGAGGGCCCAGCTCAGCCAGCTGCACTCCTTGACCCACAGAATCAGGAGGTCACAAATCCACAGAACCCTGTAGTCCTAAGCAGCAATATTTGTGGTAAATTGCTATGTAGCAGTGAAGAAGCAAACACTGTAATGGATGCTTAGAACTTCATTATTAGATATGTATTTCTTTACATTAGCCAATGGGGACTTTGAATATTTGATAATGAGAAATGATAGTAAAAAGGCAACACTTTAATGTTTTAAAGTCATGGACAGTCTCATCCTCATCCTTACCCTGAGCAGGTTGGGGAAAAGAGGAGGCAGGTGGGGGAGTGGACTTAGCACTGAGGGATTTAGCACGACTTCTGTGGGGTAGGGGCTGAGGAGCTCTGCCTACACCACTCTGCCATAAGGTCTGAATGGGCCTGTTTGAACCCATTGTGGATGCCCATCACTCAGTCCAGGGGAAAAGAGGAAGATTAACTTAGTGATCTTCACAGCTTGGCATTCATTGAAAGGCTGTTACACATACTGTAAAGTAGGAAGCTCAACCACTTCGAGGACCAACAGTGCAGGTCTGGATGCGACGGTGCCCTGGGCTCTGCACACGGACCCCATCAGGCAATTCTGAAGTCTCCTCTCAGAACAACAGACGAAGAGGGCTACACAACAGGCTCGCTGAGGAAAGTGCTATTTTTATAGTCAGTGCAGACGTGGAACAGACTTCCCAGACAATATGGCTCATTTCCAGAGACAAGTAATGTCCAGAGAGGCAGGACGAATGAGGGTGGGGTTGGGAAAGGAGGGCTGCTGGGGAGATTGAGAGAAGCCACTGATTTATTTTGACATGACTATGGTGCATGATGCCACCCTGGTCCCCATCCCTCAGCGGGCACAGGGAATGTGAGCCCAGCGTGGGGACCACAGGACCATGCTTGTCTGTTTGGGTAAAAGGCTCAGTTGCACTGAGTCTGTCTGCAGCCACCAGCTTGTACTTATTCCTGGGGAGGGTAAGTCAGTACCATCTTTGTCCAGTTTTTCCAAGAAGATAAATGCATGAAATTAATAAGTAAGAAAACATCTCTGTATTTCCTTTTAGCTCGAAAGGAGAGAACCAGAGAAATGCTGTGTGAGAGAGGGCGCTTCATTTGTCCTGGGCTGATCTATAACCGTGGTGATCACTAAGTCCCACGACACCCACATCCTTTGACACGGAGTCGGGAGTCAAGAACAAATGCTCTTTTTTTCTTTCTGGATGTGGTTTTTCCTTCGTTCAGGGCAACCTGAGGTTTAAATATTTAGCGTGCTGCAATGTCAGTTTTCCCATGAAAGGCCCATGCCCTGCCTCTCCGCCTCTCTCCCCCAGGGATCCCGTGATTCCAAGGTTGGATGTGCGGTAGGGGCCCTTCATGCAAGACTGATGGGGAAGCAAACTGAAGTAACTATCCGGCTGGGCCCTGCACCTGCTCTTCATAATTACGCCTTCATTCGTCTCTGAATCCAGAAATCTGAGCAAGGTCCTCCCCGTCCTTTCTCTCTCCTCCCTCGCAGCCCCTTCGCCCCTCAATGGCAGCCCGGCAGAAATTACCGCCCCAGATGTGCTTCTCATTGACGTGCGGACAGTAAATTATCACACGTCATTACATTGCTTCAAACACAATTCTCCAGCCTTTGCAAATCACTCTGGCGAGCATGAGGGGTGATGGAAGCTGTCTGCTCCACTTAGACTCCTTGCTCCCTCTTTCTTCGGAACAAAGAACAGTTTATGTTCCTCTTTGCGGGAAATAAAAAAAAAACACTGTCTGAAATATGTAAAAGGCAGCTTAGCAGGTGACACAGCACAGGAAGGGCACAACTGCTGTCTTCTTGACTTTGGCTGGTCATGGGGAACGACTAAAACATAATCTGTGCCCTAGACCCTCTCAGACCCCCACATGGTCCGGAGAACTGTTACTGAAGGTTTCTAGAAAGTGTCCCAGTTCTGGAAAGCACAGGCAGCGATGAGGGCATCCGGGACCCCGCCCCCATTCACCTTCCCAGTGCCGCCCGCCAGCAGCGGCATCCATTTCCCCCTGGCTGCCACTTGTGCTTGTGTGACTCTATCAAATAACCATTTGTCTTGAGGTCTTGTCTGAAATAATTTGAACTGCCAAATCCTGAAATGAATAGGTTTTGTTAACACAAAAGGCTAAGGGACTGGTTGGAAATTTTAAAGAGCTCCCCGTCCCCGAGTCTTAACGGATCATATTGTTTGGCTCCCAGGCATTCTTTTGTCAGCGTCATTCTGCCTCGGTGCATGCGGGATGATGGATGGTCTGGCTGCTGGAGGCGGAGAGAAAGGCACGCCGGGGCCGGGGCTGGGAATTGGCTAAGTACTTCTGGGCGCTTCGACCTCATCGTGGTGCGCAGTGAGCAGGCCGCCTTGATTTATAAACTGGGGTGGTGATGAATGATCTTTTAAGTGGACAAGGCGGGCCAAAGCCTCACAAACCGGAGCACTCAGACACGACTGCCACTTGTAGCAGGAGAATAAACAGCCTTTGCACGGAGGGAACTGAGGCAGCTCCTGGGCAGCACGCATCCATCAAGTTGGGGTCCACCCATTTGGGACATGGGTTCCCTGACCAGGATCCCGGCCATTGTCCAGGGTGGGTGAGAAGGAAGGACGCGTGTGGGAGGGAGGTATCTCTCTTGCACAATCAGAGGCTGCTGTGGATGGGGCCCCAGATGGCAGCCGGGGTCTCCAACGTGCCATACTGGAATCCTTGTTGGGGCCATGGTTCTGGGCAGTTTGCCCAGCTTTGTTCTTCCCTTGTGGCCCTTTTAGCCCCCTGAGGGCCCTGGGGTGTTTCTGAGGGGCATCCCCTGAGCTCCTTTCTCCTGATCGCTTGCCCACCACACGATTTTCTCCTGGCTTCTTTCCTTCTGATCTGGAGATGGAAGCTGCAAATGTGGGGCCACCGAGACCCCCACGAGACCGTGGCAGGGGGGCCTGGGCGGAGCAGCTGCATGCAGGCTCTCCCGCTGTGGGGACAGGGAAGGTGTAGGAAGAGCACCGGCGCTGCGGGCGTGCTCTGCTTGGTGCTTGCGGTATTTGTCAAGATAATGATTGTAACCGGAGTCAGCCCTGCTGCCAACTGGCTCATAAATTAACCGTTGGTACCGGGGCACTGCAGCTATAGGTGAGCAGCCAGCAGATCAATAGTGGAAAACCAACTTCTGCTAAGAAAAGAGCTTCCACGTCTCCCCAGAGGGAGATTCCAAAATCATTTCAATCTGTTCTGAACTCCAGGGAAAATTTCAGTGTGTCGAAAAGAGGAAGGAGTGGGGAGAAATCTCAGAGGCAGACTCTCTGCACGTCAGTTATAATGAACTGAGCCCTTTGCTCTGAGACGTGTAATATCTTCCTCAAATGCCTTTTGCAAGGAACGGAGGTGCAACCAATGAATTACCCTGTAGCTCAGGCTATCTCTGGATAATTAACGGCGTCTCCTTTTAAGCATGACTGCGGCCCGCTGCCTTTTTCTCACAGCGCAAACGCAAAGCTCTGAAATCGCTGTGTGAAGGGGGGGTTTAAAGGGCCTCCGAAAAGCTTCACCCCAGAATTCTACCTGAGGAATCCGACTGGTGGACAGCTCAGGAAAAACATGACTTCTGCAAATATGTTTCTGGTACCCAGGATGAAAACAGACATGGTTGAGCAGGAAGCGTTGTCTCTACATAAGATGATACTCCTTTTTCCCCCCCAGCGGAGATGAACTTTTGTCTTGCTGCTGGTTTTCAAAGTCAACAGATGAGACAGCCAGTTCAGAACCACGTTTAATTCGTGGTTCAACTGCCTACTTATATTCATTACAGAGAATTTCAGACCCGATGCCCAGGATCGCACAGGAAGGATTGAAGGGACGTCGCAGCGGCTTTCAGTGGGAAATCTCCTTTCTCTTTTTAGTCAGGGATTTGAACATGCTTCCTCTGTATTTGTTTCCTCCCACATTTTAAAATTTAAAACATATTAGTTTTATAACGGGAAACTTGATTGGAAAGTCAGTGCAAAGAAGGAACCCTGGGGCTGGAAGAGAGAAACCACAGTGTGTTGGCTGGGTTTGGCTCTGTTCTTCAGAGAGACCCTCTGTTTTTGAGAGAATTCACAGGCTCACCTGCCTCCACAGGCCATTTTTAAGGCAAGCTTATGCCCAGGCTTTCTTTCATCTTCCCTCTAAACTCTAGAAGTAGTGGAAAGAGCATGGAGCTTTGAGTCTGCATAACACGGACAAGTTCTCTTCGGACACATCCTCAGGGTAAAGTTGAGCAAGGGGCCTGGTCTTTCTGGGATAACAACTGCGATAACTAGCATATCTCTATCTCTTGGCACATGGCAAGCTGTGTTCTCCACCCCCTTCCATACAATCCCTCATTAATCCTCGCAGCAACCCCAGGAGGGAGGCATAATTCTTATAGAAAAGGAAGCTGAGGCACAGAGAGGGCCAGCAACTTGCCCAGGTGAGCGAAGCCAGCAAGAGGCAGAACCTCGCAGCCCGGCCACTCACAGGAGCGAAGAGAGAACTCTCCTAAGTGTCGCTGTGAGGACTGATGGAGACCAGGTGATGTATCAAACACCGGCTCCTTTGCTTTTTGCTCACAGAAGATCTGGTGGCCCTAATTGCCCGAGTTGAATTAGGCGTCAGCTGACCCACGAGGCTGGTCATTGTGATATGTCTCTCACCGAAACGGAACGATGTGTCATCTTGAATTCACATTCAGTTCAAACTTCATCCCTCCACGAATCGTGGTCCTTCAAACAACCGACCACTCCATCACCTCTTATGAACCAATGACCTAAACGTCATTCCTCGGCCCCCGTGACGCTGAGACACTGTGCGGAGCAGCAGTCTGACCAGGGTCTTTCCTGTGTGACCTGGCTTTCGAAAGGCAAGCCATAGTGAAAAAGCAAAAGCTAACCTAAAAACCAAAACCAGAAAAAAAGAAAACAAAGCAGGCAAACCAAAAACCGCACTGGATTTATGAATGGCCCCCAGGACCAATCTGACTTTTTTTCCATCCTCATCCATCATTCACATCCGAACCTATTTCTTCCCGTCTACTTGCAGCGATCAGATTGTAGGCTCATTCCTGTACCTAATGGGAGAGAGGCAGCCGACGGGTCCACCTCTGGAGAACAAAGACTGTCTTTATAACAAAAGTGGAGCACAACATAAAAACGGTTTGGGGTAATTGGCTTTTCGGGCGGGATTATTTGGGGGAGAGAAAGCAACATTTATTTAGGCTCCGTGTCTGCAGCGAGCACCGTGTGCTTGAGAAACTGCTGAAGCGTCACTGAAAAGTTTATTCTGCTATGGGTTGTTTGGTCTTCGCCCAGTGGTGGTATTGATTTCCCTCGGTGGATTAATTATCAGAGGCAGTTTCAGACTTCCCTGAGATGGACGGAAGGAAAAATGATGTTTTCATTTCAGTGAAGCCTGTTGGCAATCGCGCTGCGTGCCTCCGGAGCCCCTGAGTCCACGAATCAGAGGCCGCAGCGGAGAGCGACCGTGCACGGGCTGTTCATCTTATCTGCGGTCCCGGAGTCGGCATGGTCTGGGGACTCTGCAAACTGGCGTCACATGGCTCTCGGCTGCGATTTGTAGAAGGAGCGCTCAGCCCTGGGGAAGACAGAGAAATTATGGAATTGCACAGACGCGGAAGGCTGGGTTATTTATAGCGCAGCCACGTTGTGACAGGAGAGAGATTTAGACTGTTTACCCAGACGAGGCCTCTTCTCCATGGGGACTTGTCTAAAAGTCACTGAAGAGCAGCAGGACCGTGAAAGTTTTTTTGAGAGTCATTTCTAGTGACTCTAAAAATCCAGACAATTAGAGGGCACAGATACTTACCCACCCAATCTGTCTTGGCACACTTTCTATGGATTCTCTGAGCTGCGTAATATTAGCAGTAATCCTTTACACTTGCACATCCACATTAGCCTCCCAGCGTGTCACGGTGCTTCTGCCTTCTCCCTCTGTGGTGACAGGGCAGGGCTATGCATTTCCGCCATGGAAATCTGTTGGAGCAGGGATGCGGGAGAAGGTTGTGTTTTCAGGCAAGACCAGGATTTTTTTTTTAGACACTTGGTGGGGTCTTAGACACATTTTCTAGGACACCATCATCTGCAAGAGGATTTAAATAGAACTTTTAGAAGTCTTTGTCTTTTATCATTGTCTTTAGGTTTTTTTTTTGTTTTTTTTGTTTTTTAGTATACATGTGGAACTATAAAATGTCAAATAGACATCAGCTTGTCAAATAGACATCAGGTGGAAATAATAGATGTAATCACTGAATAATCATGTTCTCTATTTTTTTCTGATGTATAGTAGTAGACATGTAGCATTTTTTTACATTGCTTTGTAAACTTTATCCCTTAAAAATTCATCAAAAGACCATCCTATAATTTTCTGGAACATCATTTCTTATGGCTGCAAATATTTTATTTTTCTTCCATCTCCTTCCTACGTTGATGCAGTTAGTCTCCAGTTTTGGAGATGTGTGTGAAGTGGATGGAAGCTTTTTTCCAATATTTATGCCCATCCATGTTTTCTGACTTTTTTTTTTAATGAACTGACTTTTATTATACACTTGCTTGTTTTTCTGCTGCAAGTCCTCCCCTTGTGTTTGAGGGACAGGTGGTGGGGCGTTGGCCCTCCCTTGCCAGTGGTGGAGAAAGTGCTCTCACAGTTTCATCTTTATTTATTGTGCTCTTCCATGTGCTATAGAATTTCATTTTTATTTAGTCAAACACATGAAGTTAATATTTGGACAGTTTCTGCAGTTATTGATATGTTTAGAAATATCTCCCTCAATTCTAAGTTCATATAAACCTTCACGGATATTTTTCCTAGTGTTTTGCACCCATCATTGGGTTACATTTAAAGTTTTACATGATGGGGAAGAACATTGATGGGCTGGACGGCGTGTGTGGTGCTGGGTGCAGGACCTGGCAGTTTCTCTGCCTGCATGGGAGAGGGCTTCACTCAGGACCGGGGTGTTGTCCAGGTGCCGCAGACTCATTGATTGGATTATTGATAATAAATTAATGTTGGATTACTAGAGGCCTGATGCACAAAATTCATGCAAGGGGCTCAGCCCTCACAGCTGTGGTGGTTTGCCTCGGGCCTTGCAGCCCAGCTTCATCTGAAAGGTCCTCTGGAAGGACGTCTGGAAGACATTCGGTTATCCAGCCTAATTAGCAATTACCCTTTTATTATTGTAGATAGCAGTTCAGTGTCCTGAAGGCCATCATGCTTCCCCAAATGTCCTGTTTCCTCCAGTTCATATTTTTATTATTAACTCACCAGGTTGTCTCTCTATGTACCTATACTTCTTAGTTATTTATTTAAGAACATTTGTATGATTGTTGTTCATGTAATTTTATCCACTTGTGATGAACATATTAATTATAATGTCTTACTTTTCTAAATCGATTCAGTAGGCAATGGCTTTGGGGTAGATTCCATTTGCTCCCAGCCTTCTCTTGTCCTCATGAGCAGCCACCCCAGGCCGCAGGTGGCACTTTCTCTGAAGTTCAGCTTAGAAACCCAGAAAGCAGAGCACAGCATGGCCCACCAGAACCAGCATTTCAAATGCTGCCCGGTCTATTCCCAGGCAGGTGCTTAAAGCACAACCTGTGAGAGACGGCCTCCTAGGGACTCCACTGTAGACTTTGCAGGCAGCAGCACAGCCTCACTCACAGGGTGCGGCCCTCTCCCTCTCCCTGCGAATTCCTGCCATTATGAGAGGCGTGTGGGATGGTGGTGGCCCTGCATTCTATGGCACCTCTGGGAGGCCAGCTGGGAGAGCCATTCTCTCCCAACCATGCCCTGGCTGGGCCTGGCAGGGAGAGAGGGACAGATGACCAGGGCCAGGGTTGCAAGCAGGGCAGGCCAGCCTAGAGTTAGGGCCATGGATTCCACGTACGCAGTGTTTCCCAAACTTCTCTCATGATGAGAATCACCTGGTGGAGTTGTTAAAATACAGATTCCTGAATCCCAACTAAGAAGTGATAAGCTAGAATTTTTGGGAACATATAGGTAAAATTGTATACTTAACTAGTGCTCTAACCTTCTTGCAGGCAGCAATTGTATACTATAACTAGTATACAATTTTAGGTAAAATTGTATACTATAACTAGTATACAATTGTAGGTAAAATTGTATACTTAACTAGTGCTCTAACCTTCTTGCAGGCAGCATTTGAATACTATAACTAGTATACAATTTTACCTATATGTTCCCCAAAATTCTAGTTCAGCACTTCTTAGTTGGGATTCAGGAATCTGTATTTTAACAACTCTACCAGGTGATTCTCATCATGAGAGAAGTTTGGGAAACACTGCCATATGGGAAAATGCATTGGAATCTCCTGGAGGCTGTTAAATGCTGGTTGCTCCCATCATTTTAGATTCATCAGGTCAGGGTTGAGGGAGGAGATAATTTGTATTTAGCACAGGTTTTCAGGTGCTGCTGCTGCTGGGCTGGGACTGGCCTGGGAGCTAGCGATGTAGGGAATTGAACGCCCCTCTTCCCTTTCTCGTATGCCTCTCTCTGCTTCCCATCTCCTTTGTCTACGTCTCTCTCTGTGGGTCTCCCTGTCTCTGTATCTCTGTCTGTCTCTTTCTCTGAGTCCCTCTGGTTTCAATCAGATTTAAGATAATCATTACTTTTTTTCTGGATTTTTCCTTATACTGTTTAAAACACAGTGAAGCAGGTATTATGAATATTCTAAGAACATTTTTGTTAATCAATTTTCTTAATTATTTAAGCTGACAATTACCATTTGTTTGCTTCCTGACTGTTTTTCATGTAAGATAAATCCCTGCTGGTGCTGCTGTGACCTGAGGCATGGAAATGGGTTCCAAGAAATGAGAAGAGGAAAACATGAAATTACACAGTTTATGGGCCCTAAATAGTGTGGAAATCTCTCCATCTCTTTTCTTTGTTCCTTGGAACAAGTAGGTGAACTGGGCAGAGAATGAAAGAAACATGGGGTGCAGCGCTCTTACTTGTACCCCAGAGAGCTGGCTCTGCCTGGGCACGGCGAGGTGGCTGCCACGGGATCGGACCTTCTGAAGGTGCGTTGACTACTGCAGATGGAATTCCGGATAAAAAGGGAGTCGAACATCAATGCCAATGTATCATTTAATCACTCGCTGGGAAAATACCTGATTTATTTGTAAGTCTGTGCCTGTCATTTTCCCTAAGCATAATGACTGTGATTTGTAATGCATACCTCATATGATTTATTTAAAAGTAAATTTATTTCAAACAACTGAATTTGAATGTGAATGAAATACAGCCTTTAAGCAAATGATTTAACCCACCCGCTGTTCAGAAAGCTTGTATAGATATGTAGCTACATCTAGCCAGCAGCTGACAGAACTGGGACTGGAAAAGACACAGTACCCGGTATGTGTGTGGAAGATGAGAACCGAGTTTTCTCCTCTGGAGTGTGATCTCGTGACATCGGTGCCTAGAAGGAGGGGTGTCTCAGTTTTTCTGGGCCCTGAATTCTGGTTGTCTGTGTCTTCTGCCAGGCACCTCCTGCCCCCTTTTGGATGTGAGATTCTCATAGTCATGGAGGCTATCTTTGCTCTGTTAGCCTCCAGCTCCAGCCAGCCCTGGTGACCGCTCATTGTCCCATGTCCAGGGCTGACTTGCAGTGGACTTTCCTTCTGGGGGAGGTGGTGAGTTCTCCAGGGCCATTCACACTATCCCAGTACTTATCCTGTCTCACCCTCAACCCTGGGGCAGGCTAGGCTCAGTCGTGTGAGGTTCCAGATGCGTTCATAGAGCGGCTGGGCCTCAGCAAATGATTTGATGGTGGTGGGAAGCCACTCCGCCTCCCTCCTGGCCCAGCCCATGGCAGCTCCTGAGGTTGGCAGTTATTCCTCTGTTATTTAGGGTTCTGGAGTATTTCCTGATTCCTAAATTCTGAATGGAAAGGCTAAGGCCAGTGGAATGAGGACCTCTATGGCCACCTGACTACAGAGGTAGGGCTGTGGGCACATCAAGGGTGAGAAGGAGCCAGGCCTAGGGGATGAGCCTGCAAAGCTGGATGTGACAATTTTGGGGCCAGTTGTGCACATGTGAGGATAAGTACTTGGGCATTTCCCCCACATAAATGCATGAGTTGCCTTTATCTCCTTTCTCACCCCTGTATCTTCCTTGACCACCCCCATCACCTCATGGGCTATGCGTGTGCTGGCCCTCCCGCACTATGTCCACAGCTCCCACGTGGCCTGGAGCTGGTGGGTGCCACATCACAGGGAACCAGCTGGTGGGGGTTGCTCTGGCTGTGCCCAGCTGGTCCAGCTGTGAGGGAAGGCTTGTTATCACAGGTCAGATGCTCATGTGGAGGATTTTTACAGACCAGCCTTGCTGCAAGGTGATTCCACACCCCTTCAATGAGCTGGGTATTTCCCACCTTCTCAGATGTTCCAAGACAAGGCAGGGTCCAGGCTGAGGCAGGGCAGAGCTGGGGTTGCAGGGAGACTCTGAGCAGTCACATCTCAGAGCCATCTGGAGGGTTCAGGACAATTCAGTGCACGTGAACTTAGGCACGATGCACAGAATACCCTGTAGGGTGTGCTCCACATCATCCCTCTACGCCTCTGCCCCGGAACACACAGCCTCACTGAGGGGCAGAGATTCGGAACCTCCGGCCCTTTGGGCTGATGGCTCAGTGGTCCCATTCCTTTCCCATTCCTGTGTCAGTGCCTGCAGAGTCTCTTCCAGAAAGCCTGCTTGTGGAGCACAGGTGTGACCAGCCTCTTGTGCAGAGTTAGGGGTTACACAGGTGATTGAAATACATTTAAGCAAATTGAAGCTAGTTTATTGTCACAGGTGGTAATCCCATAGGCACAATAAAAAAATAGCTCACCATCAGGACTTGGAGCATTTTGGAAGCAGAAGTACTAACGTAAGGATTAAAGAGCTGTGAGGTTTGCAAAATCTGAGCTGGAGAGGAAGATCTCGGCACCCAGGACCCAATGCTTCTGGATCCTAAGTCCCTGTGTGGCCCAGCAGCCGGAGGGGCAGAGAAAAATGGGAGCATTGGCCTCGAGGTTGTATTTTACAAACTCAATCCAAACAGATACTGTCACATTTCCAGCCAGCTTTATAAAGACAAGAGGGGGTGAGGGTGTGTGTGCAGCATGGACAACTCTTCAGGTAGCCAACACCCTTCCTTCTGGGCAGGGTGCTGGAGGAGGCTGTGGATGATTGACGGGTGTGCTGCCTGCTCCGCCCCAGTTTTATTAATAGCCTTCTTGCACGTCAGTTAAATAACAATGTTTTAATAGTCGCTTGTGAGTTTGCATTTTGTTCCCAATTATGGGATACAAATCATTTGTTTATGGCGCTCATTTAAGACTCAGAGAGGTCTGCCCTGGAATTAGGCTCCGGGTGCACGTTAATTGCTGTCTGTGAGAGCTAATGAGACAGACTGCCAAGGCACAGAGAGACATCGAGACATAATTTACGGGCCTTCTTCCCCGAGCATTTGTGTCTCTTGTAAACCAGCCTGCCCATGACTGTGACCACAATAAATTTCCCGGTGCCTTTGAAGACCCGTTTCCCACGCCCTCTTGTGAGGACAAGTCAGCCCTGTAGATCTGCACCCTTGGCAGTGACCTTGAGGGCACCTAATTAGTGCCCCTGCCTCTCTCAACTAAAGGCTGTGGCTCTGATGCAGGTCAGCCTCCAATCTCTTGGCCACACTGTATGGGAGACAAAGATGCAGCCCTCCTTCTTAAGCCTCACTGCCAGATCCGCACCTGGCTAAGGCATTTCTCCAGCCGAATAGAGTAAAACTGTGTTCACAGGAAGTCCTAAACTCCACTCAGCTCTGCAGTCCTGGACAAGAGCACATCAGGCCCCCAGACCTCCTCTCTCTGTGTGTGATGTGGATAAGCTCCTGGCCCCCTAGAGACGCACCTTTCCTGGCTGGGGACAGGGTACACCTTGTAAAGCTGTGTGGCTTCACCTGGAGTGCCAATCAGAGAGCCTGGCACCAGCTGGACACCCCCAGATACACATTCCCTCCTCCTCCCGACAGTGAGGCAAATTTTAGTGAAAAGTGTGCCTTGGTAGGACTGAGGGTTGTATTTGAACTTCGAATTAATAAGTTCAAATAAATACTTCATCTTTTAAAGAGTATAACTGACACCCAATAGACTGCACACACTTATATCTAAATTACAATTCCAGGAGTTTTGACATGAGCATGTATCCCTGAAACCATCACCATAATTGAGACATTGAACTTGTCCATCACCACCAAAATGCCCTTTTTTGGAATCTTTCTCTCTTCTCTGAAACCCCCTCTCTGGATCTTGTGCAATCATTGATCTGCTTCCTGTCACCATAGATAAGTTTGCATTTTCTAGATTTAAAAAAAATATATTTCTTAAAATTTTCAACCTTTACTTTCTTGAACATAAGAAATATAGTTATAATTGCTTTAATGTCCTGTCTATTAATGATATCATTTGTATCATTTTGGGGCATGTTGTCATTGACTGATTTGCCCCTCCGTGTGGAGGATTTTCTGTTTTCTTTGTATGCCTGGTCATTTTTTGTTGGTTGTCAGACTTTATAAATTTTGCCTTGTTGGGTGCTGAATATTCTTATATTCCTGTAAATACTTTCAAGCCTTCCTCCCCAACCCATGGATTTCAGTTAACTCTCTCAATCCTTGCTTCTAAGCTTCATGGTGTGGTGCTTGGGTGACCTTCTGTCTGGGGCTGAATTTGCTTCACTATTGAGGTGATGCCCTTCTGATTCTCTACACAATGTCCCACTGATTACACAATTTTTCTATTCTGGTAGCTGGGAATACAGACTTCTCCTGGCTCTTTTCCTACTCTGATGTGTTCTGGGACTTCTCTGCTGTTCAGTGTCCTTATATGCACACCCGACACGACCTCTGTTCTGCTGAGCATGGGAGACAGGAATCTCTCCAGAGATCTTTGCAGCTCTCTCTCTAGCAGAATTTTCTTTCCAGAATTCTACCCCATGCACTCTACATACCTTGAGCTCCCTCAAATCCTCATTCTTTTCTTTCAGCTCTAGGATACACTGAATTTGCCTCAGTTTCCCTCCCTGCACTGACATCTGGAATATCACTCCTGGGACTCATGTGATTTATACTCTATCTCAGGAATTGCTGGTTGTGATGCCTGTTGTCCAATGTCTTAAAACTGTTATTTCATATATTTTACCATTTTTTAGTTGTTTCAGGTGGTAGAGTATATATATCCCACTCCTGTTACTCCATCCTGACAGAAATCTTGGTTATGATTTGAAAGTTATTTAAATCACTGCCTATATTAACTGTTCACATTGAGTGGGTCCTGCATTTAACTAATATATATTGGGCAGCATCTGTGTGCCTGTCATTTTTCTAGATGCTCGGGCTACCGTAGTGAAGCAAATAGACAAAAATGCCTTCCCATGTGGAGTTTATACTCTATTAGGTGCAGACAGAAAATAAACAGATAAGCAAAATGCATTTTGAACTGATGGCAGTAAATGCTGTGGGAGAAAATAAATCCAGGCAAGCAGAGTTGGGAATCTGTAGTTTGTGTGCATGTGAAATAGAGTACCCATTGAGGAAAAGACATTGTATAAAATATCTGAAGATGTGAGTGAGTGAACTCCGCAGATATCTGGGTAAGAGACATTCAAGTAGAGAAAATGAGCAGCATATGCATATCATTGCCTGATATTCCAGAATTCCTGACAAATAATTAGGAAAAAAGTAGTATAGATTGAGTGAACTGAGGTGTGGGAAAAGATGATGCATGTCCTGGTTTACATTAATAGTCTATATTAACATTAGAAATAAAATCTTACTTCCCAGTCCCTTTTAGGTCCAGTTCTACAGTAGTCTTCAGAGAGAGTAGAAAATAATCTTACTTCTCCTGTCTTCAGACAGGGAAACTGCAGTGGATAAAAATGAAGAGATAAACTCAAAATGATCTTTCTTCATTATTTATGCAGAAGGAAAAGTGGGATGGTGGAGAGTGAAGCTGGTAGATATGTCTAGACCAGCCTTGAGCATACATGATGTCTCTCATCTCTGCAGGTTACGAATAGAAGTGAGCCATGATAAAAAGAAAAAAGATGGTGGCTAAAATCACAAGTGGCAACTGACTGAATCAATCATAACCTCTGTCTTTTATTCACAATTTTTCTGTGTCATGGCTATAGACCTTGAGTGGATTAAGTAGATTCAGGGGTATCCTGAGGCACTTTTTCGAACCCTCTAAATTTTAATATTTTTTATAATAAAATAAGAATAATCATGGTCTGTGCCTTATGGGGATTTCAGGAAGATTAAAGAAGATAACATGTACAAAGCCTTTAATACAGTGCCTGGTGCATAGTAAGTATACATGTGGTAAGAACCCACTGGATATTAACTACCATGATTATTATCACTACTATCACCACCACCAACATTATCATCATCATATTTATAATCAACAACAGAACCATTATCAACACTATCTCATAATCACTATTATTAACATCATGATTATCACCATCATAAATACAACCATCACTATCATCTTCACCAGCATCATCATTACCTTTGTTATCATCATCAATACCAGCATGATAATTACGTTCATTATCACCATTGTCATAGTGTCACCAAAATCATCACCACTATTATCACCATAATCACCTTCACCATCATCACTATAATCATCAACACCATTATCACCATCATTCTCATCATCACCATCATCATAACTATTATTATCACAACTTCCATAATCTCTTACTATCACCACCAGCAGTAGGAGCAGCACTATCATCACCACTACTTTACCATCACATTCATTATCATCACCATCACTATCAACATCATCATAATCACTATCATCACAATAAAAATCACATCACAATCATTATTATCACAGCCATCCTCATCATCACTATCACCATCACCACTATAATCACCAGCATCATCAACATTACAATCATCACTAAAACCATCACTATAAACATCAGCATCATTATTTCATCACTATCACCATCATCAGTATCACTACCATCAGCATTGTCATTATTTTCATTATCACCATCACCAATACCAGCATGTACTTACTCTGTATATTTTCAACATCTTTATTACATCTACAGAAGAACAGTTGAGTGACATGGGCTTCAATCCATGAGAGAAAATGCAAGTTAGGTATCAAGTTAATCCTGCCACTATGAAAAGTGGACAAAAACCTTGATGTTAAACTCTTAAGAAATGACTTCTTCCTACAGACAGTTCTTATTTTTCATAGCCCCCTACTGTTTCTAATTCAACCCTTAAATTCATAGCTTAAAGTGATTCCACCAGCACTAAAATGGAATAAATTTCAATTTCAATCATTCTATTGGCATAACTAGGTACGCAAGAATTGCCAATGTTAATACATCAAATCCTAGAGTCTCAGGAGTGGTCATAGAATATGTGTCTCTAGTTCTCATTACTGTCTTTCCAAGTCACTGTCAGGCTCTAACTACTTTAAAGTTGTTCCTGCCAAATTTTAGGCTTATTTCAATGTTATAGTTTTTCTTCTTACATCTGGTTTGACAAGATTTCTTCACCATTTTCAAAAATCAGGGAAGGATATTGTCTACATTTCTGCATCTTGTAAGAAATAAAAACCATTTTCTGTCCAATTTAGTGCTTTCTTATGACAATTACTGAGTTATGTCCCAGTCACTTTTTCTGGTTAGTGAGATCAATAGCACAGAAGATAAGCTTAGATGACTATTTACATTATTGTGTCTGTCAGATTAAAATTAGACTATTCAGGTTTAGTCAGAGCTGGTCAATTATTAAATACTTAAGAAATATAACTTATATAAGTTAGTAGTTACACAAAAACCATTCTAGCAATTTTTTTTACCATTCTATCTTGAGATAAAATGATTGGTGTTGAGTTATGACAGTACAGCCAACATTCCAACAGTATTTTGAGAGTTTTCTGTCATAGCAGCAAAGACCATTGCATTATCAGTTTTGTTCTTGAGTTTCTGTGGTGTACACTGTCATAATTATAGAAGGATTCAGCCTGTATGTATACATAATATTTTGTATAGTAATACAGTATTGTCTTCCCTCTATATCTTTCTTTCTCTTATTTTTATTTATTTATTTATTTATTTATTTTTTAAATATATATTTTATTGATATTTTACAGAGTGGAAGGGAGAGAGATAGAGAGCTAGAAACGTCAATGAGAGAGAAACATTGACCAGCTGCCTCTTGCGCACCCCCCACTGGGGGGGTGCCCACAACCAATGTACATGCCCTTGACCGGAATCGAACCCGGGACCCTTCAGTCCGCAGACCGACGCTCTACCACTGAGCCAAACCGGTTTCGGCTCTTTCTCTTATTTTTAAATCCAACATACCATAAAAGGTGTAGCAATTCAAGCAATGCTCTATATTTTTTTATACCTCCTTAATTCCTCCTTCCTAATGCCTCCACACCCTCTATAGAGGAAACATATATCCAACATATAGAAATAAGATGTCTCAGATTAAGAAGTTATAGGTTAGTTTGGGTATATCCTGACCCAATTCCATTGTTCAAATGTTCTGAGTCACAACCTCCTCACTCCTCCCAATCCCCACCACCACATTGCTCCTCTCCTGTGACATCACAAGCCCCCCTGCCTGGTGAGCTTTTATTTTAGAGAGTACATTTCTGTAACAATCTTCTAATACTCTATTTGGTACCTATTTCCCTGGTGGTTGAAAGACTTTCAGCTGGGGCTTCCTTTCAAATAGGTTTGCTTTTCCAAAGCTGGAGATGCTTAGCTCACGGTATGCAGAAGACACTGTGTAATGAAGCACTTTAATTAATGTGAATATTATGAAATTTTAACTGTGGTTGATGGGCTCCAGTTAAGAATCAATCACTGTCTTTTAATTCTCTGATGAATCTGGGAAATGAAAAACCACCAAAGGTATCACATAGGAAGAGCCAATCGGATGGGGAGGCTTTGATTTATTGAATGTCAGATAGGATCGGTCTGATACAGCATCCTAGTGCTTTATGAGCCCATGATATTTGTGTAATGAAGGTTATTCCTGCGTTCATAACATTTCATGTTCCGGTCTGTACTCAATCATCACCCTATACTCTGAGGTTGGGATTGATAAACATATTATTTATGAAAAGAATCCTTCTGTGGAGAGGTGATGAGGTGTGTTTCTGTGGCAGCCATATTATGGGGGGGTGGTGGAAGAGGATGTGTACAAGCAAGCTCTCACGGGAAGGATTGGGCTCCCTGGTAATTTCCTCTTGGATTACATTTTCTAAAGAATGGAAACTGGGGGTTATATGTTCTAAATAAAGTTAGATTTATGGCAACCTTTACTCAGAAACCATTATAGTCCTTTGCAAGGCTCCCTGATACTTTTGTGAGGTGCCAGGGGGGATGTCCTAGCCCACGAGCCAGATCCCTTCATGGTCTTTGTTACCCCGAGTTGCTTAGGGCACAGCCTCTCCACCTGGCCTCTGCTCTGCTGAGCTAGCCATTGGTTAATCCCAGCTACCTGTCTCCTGAACTGCTTGATGTTCAGCCAATGCTCCATCCATCCATATAGTCTTGGTTTGGGGTCCTGCCCAGACTTCTTGGTCCCAAGGAGACTCGGAGTGGGAGCGCCTGACTTTTCAGTTCTAAGATTGCCTGGCCCGGATGGCAAGGAGGGATGGGTTCTCCCAGACCCCTGGGCCCTCTGCTGCCATGAGCTTAGGTTGGCTCTAGCAGCAGCCCTCTTCCCATCTGTCCGTGTAGCCTAGTCCCTGTGGTCTGAAAGGACAGAGGACATTTCTGATCATGTTAGGTTTTTTAAAGCTTGTAGTCGAAATAAGAGGCCTTCTTTCAATGAATTGCCAATAATCTAGGTCACTAACTAGGTCACTAACTTCCTGAAGTTGACTTTTTGAACCTCAGCCACTCTGTATTTTTATCCCTGCTAAATGTCACTTGGTTGGCTTCTAGCATTTTTTTTTTTTGAGTGTGTCTCTTAGTCCTGGTTTGATCAGTGGTGAGTGTTGAATAGGGCAAGCAGGGGTGTTTCGCTGGAGATAGATGATGCCCTGACTGCAATATGAACTGGACCTCGTCCCCAGCCAGGTGTGCCTCCACCTAAAGTTACACTGTCTTACCTGCAAGCCAGCACATTCTTTGACGAGCTCAGGGGATGACCTGACCCTGGCATTTCTCTACCTGCAAACCCAGACATGTTGTGGAGCAGGATGCAAGAAGACAAGACGTTGGTCTGATGCCTTGAAGGGTACCCATCACTACTGCCACAGGGTTCATCTATGGAGCCTGACCCAGAACAGGGATCTGCTCAGTGAGCCCATTAATCTGGACAGTGTCCAACTGGCCATTTGTGGACAAATCTAGCTATCAACAAATACATACATTCCTAAATCTGTGGGCCTGAAAAAAAGGTAAATTAATGTGTTCTGATCACTCACCCATGCCTGGCCTTTTAGGGCCATGTACTAACTTCACCAACACCATCCTCCTATTCCCCCTAGAACAACATAGTAGAGATAATGAGGTGCATGGACCACATCTCAGAAATTAGATGTCCCAGTGTCCTAAGGCTCAGCAGCTAGTGTTCAGTGGGAATCCAGATCCAGGGCCTTGATCCTGGGTTCACACAGCCAGGCCCAGGTGTGCCACAGTCTCCACCTTCTGCTGGTGGTGTGTCAGCTCAACCAGAGGTGTGGCTAAAATTGTGGCTAAAAGCAGCTCCTCCCTTCAAACCTACTCAGAAGGTCTGTCCCCACCCATCCCCTGTTCCCCCCCCCCTTCCTGCTCCATACCTGTACTGATGGCTGAGGAAACATTTTAGGTTTAAACCTATTACTTAATCTCATGTGCTTCCCCTTTACTATAATGTCGGGTTGGCAGCACACACCTCACAGGGGAAACGGGCGGAGCTTTCCCACGCTCACAGACAGGCCCTGTCAATTAGGTATTGCTTTCAATTTCCCTGTTTATAATCCTGTGGCTACTAAACATCAATAATTCCTGCCCTCACTCCTTGTCCCCTGGAAGATTGATGGTACCCGTCATCTCTCATACAAAGACATTTAAATGAAAATCACACTTCTGTCTGCATCCCATTTTCCCGCTGAGTGGGGGAAGCGACCCTATTAAATCAAATTATATGTGACTTTTAAAACTTCCCTTTACAGCATTCAATTGAAAACCGGGATCCTATCATAATACATTGCCTTTTTATGAGTAAATTGACTTTACTGGGTCCCTGGGGGCTTTCCAGCCTCCTCTCCATGTTAGAGAAGAGCAAGACCCGCTGATCCCTCTGAGGCTCAGGAGGATAGGGGAGCCAAAGGGAGGTATCCTGGCCCTGCCCTTGCTGGATCTGAGGGGGACCAATGCCTGGTCCCAGTGACTGGTGGCTAGGGCTCCTCACACTCTTACACCAGACTTTGACCCTGAGGCATCAGTCACAAGCAGAGGAGAGTCAGTGAGTCTTAGGGGTGCCTTTAACTCCTTCATCGCTAACAGTTCAGGATGGTTAGGTGGGTGGTTTGAAACTAAAGGTGGCTCATGGCAGGTTTCAGGGGCCTATCCTCATCCAAGGCCCAACCCAGTGCAAGTGGGGCAGCATGGGAGAGGCTACCCAAAGGCAGGATGGCCATCACAGAACCCAGGGGGCCACAGACTATTGTTGCTGGGAAAACTCCAAAAGGGGTCTTCAGTATGTCTGTGACTTCAAGGTCCAGAGTGACCAATCCAAGGGCTGGTGGAGGCACTTTCACCTGGCTCTCCACCTGAAGGCGTGGCTGTATCTGGACAAAGGGAACCAGCTGGTGTCCTTATTTCCTCGGTATTGGTGCAACCTGCGCCATTTAGTTTTTGTTCATCACATTCACGTTGGGTGGTGGGCATGTTGTTCTCACCTCACAGATGAGGAATCAGGAGACCAGGGAGTTTGGGGAACATGTGTGCACCCAGAACTATTTAACTCTGGCACCTGCTGTTTATTTGCCACGCCCCAGGGCCACGTCCCACGTGCAATGCTAGCTCCATCCCAGCAGGAAGGAAGTGGGGAAGGACCACTTTGACTCAGCTGATGGGGATGCACACAGATAGCCCATCTCTCAGCTTGCCTGTTTGTCCATTATTTTTTACAGGTCATAAGTTCATTGACTAGAAATACCAAGTATCATAGGAAAACCTGCAAAAATACATATACGGTATGTGTATGTGTATTATATATAGATGTGCATATTGAGATATAAATGTAAATATAGACATATAACAGTTTAGATATAGATTATATTTAAATGATATGGATACAGATTAGATGTGACTATAAACAACATATATAGATACAATTATAATTATAAGTATAGATATAGATGTAGTATAAGCATATGTATAGGTAGTGATATAGATATAGGTCTTATAGTTAAAGGTCCAGCTATAGACATAGATATAGGCATAGATAGTTTCTCACTTGATTTCTCTGAGAGGAGAAAGGCTTACTTTGTTAAGAGCACTTGAACTTGGAGACTTGGTGAGCACAGATGTTTAATATCAAAATAGAACTTTTGAAGAAAGACAAGACCTAGATTATCAACAGTAGATGGTATTTCAAGTAATTCTCAGAAAGAAAGAGAAACAGCATCAGGAAAATAATTCTGATCTCAGCCAGACACACACCAACGAGCCAACATGAGAGAAAAACACAGTGAAGAGGAACCATGGTCATGTGGATATTTTTAGAGAACTAAGAATCGGCAAAGGTGAAGACAATGTGGTTATGAGAAAGGGTGGTAGAGCTGTGGGGTAAACTGAGGTAAGGGGCTTTATGCACGTCTGCTCTGGGGAACGGGAGAGGACGAGAAGGGAGTCAGAGTGAAGAGACAGCTCTAGTAGGGCCCAAGGAATTCCGGCCAAGAGGAGAGGTTCCCAGAGAGACCAAGAACCAATTTTATTTATTTCTGTTTCTGATGTGTGTGTGTGTGTGTGTGTGTGTGTGTGTGTGTGTGGATAGTCAAATAATTTGCTTCAAAAAATTTAGAAACTTTCAGAAATTTTCCTTTATTCTTATCAGTAGAAATAGATTTTAACAATAGATTGAACCAAAGTGTGCATTTTCTGAGTGATCTTGGAACCTAAATATGGGAAATAAATTCTTGTTCTTTACAAGCCACTCGGCCCATGGTACTTGGTAATAGCAGCCCAGACTAAGACACACACATGTGTTTTAACATGTGTCTTCAATAAATTATGAATCCCGATAGAGCTGAAGACTTTGGAATGCCCATTATAGAGAGGAGATGGGTATAGTAACCATGGCTGACCAACATAATATTGATTAGTGCATAACTAATCAGCTAATTTGTAGGAAGTTACAATAAGGAAGAAGTCAGCAATATAAAGAGTGAGGGCTTAATCAGAAGGCACATTGAAACCATGAGTGCCTTTTCTTATTAGGATTACAAGAGAGACTTCTGCCAAATATGGTGGGTCTTATAAAAAATATCTAAAAAAGCTTCTCATATTCTTGAGGACTGGGGGGTAGTTAAATGGTATCTATTTAATCACAAGTTTATTTCAAGTAGTCAAAGAACCTTTGTTCTCTTTTCCTCACATCAATATTACATTCCTGTTATGATGACTTTGATGATGTTTTTACTACATCTGTGAGAAATAAATTCTTGTTCTTTACAAGCCACTCTGCCCATGGTACTTTGTAATAGCAGCTCAGGCTTGTGAGTTCAACACGTAGTTAAGAAAACACCTTCACTGGGATCAACTTCTTCTAATTCAACTTTTAAATCTAATCTTGTTTTTAAGCCCAATAGTAAGATGTACATCTGTTATTACTAAAATTGAGTTTGTTAATCCATTCTCATTCATTTTTAAATGTTGATTTTGCCAACTCGAGGCCCCTGCCTTCCAGAAGTTTCCTCCAGTCCTCTGTCAGGCAGCCCTAAAATCCACTCAAATGTCAGCACAGAAAGCCAGGGTCTGCTTCTGGATTACATGCTTGTGCTAAGAAGATGGACGGGAGCTTGGAGAATACAACTTTCTTCTCTCTTCCTGCTCATTCCCTTTGCAACAGTTCCACCCCATTCTCTGCTGCCCTCACCTCAGCCTACGGAATTCCTTCCATATTCTGTAGCTCCCCCACTCTTTTTCTTGTACATATGCAGATCCCTAAGCACTCTGCTGAGTTCATTTTTGTAAATTGAATTTGTGATTGGAAATAATTAATGAGGATGTTTTGACACATAATGAGCATGAGCTGGTTTAGTGCATTTCTAAGGTGCTTCCAAAAAAGAAAATCTATTTGCGTTCATCATTTGCCATCTAATCCACCAATAATGACCCATCATCACATGATCAATTACATTTTATCATTAGCATAATCAGCACAATCATATTATTGAAATAACTGATGCCATGTCATTCTTCCTGATTGGGGATCCCATGTGCTGTGAGGCCCTCGGGTGAGGGGGGGATGTGACACCACTCTGTTTCCTATTGGTAACAGGTTTAGGCTCCTGTGTCTACTTTTATTGATCTACATTCAAAATATAGCTCACATGCTTGCCCACTGTTAACATTTCTATTAATTGTGCACAGCTTCACTTCCTTGTTTCACTGGTTCAGTGGGAGTCTCTCAAAGCTTTCATTCCATTAGAGTGAGTATGTATCTGTATGGTGCTATGGTGAAGAGTGAGGGGCTTGGCTATGGTAAAGTAGACCTGTTTTTCTGAAGAAAACAAAAGGTCACCTAAAATCCACCCAAACGTCAGTGCAGGTTGTCAGGTCTGCTCCTGTGAATCAGGTAAACTTCGAATGCCAAGGGCAAGCCATGGAAGCCAAGAAGACATTACAATGATCTCAGGTGACTTGGGGGTTCTCACGGAATGTGTCATCCTCTTTGGTGAATTAGCAGTACTGAGGTCAATGGCAGATAAACACCTGCTCAGATAGGCACCTGTGTGTCCAGGTCCTGGGTTAGGACCCACGAGTTCACAAGGTCCCCTGGACACGGCACAGGGATGTCTTCCTTTTGGGCTAAGTCTGTGGAAGGGAGCATGTGTCAGTTGTGTAATACTACCTCTATATCTTTCAGTGGTCTAGCATATCCAGAAGGCAAGAGTGCCCTGCCATGGACTATGTAGTTCAGTTAGTTGGGCATTGTCCAGTGCAATGTAATGTCGCTGGTTCTATTCTTGATTAGGACACATCCTGGGGTTGTAGGCTGGATCCCTGATAGGGGGGTGTGCAGGAGGCAGCTAATTGATGGTTCACTCTCACATTGTGTTTCTCTTTCCCTCTCCCTTTGCCTCTCTCTCTAAAAAAAAATTTAAAGGCCAAAGACAGTTATCACCCAAATATTGACACAAGTGGGGATGTGGGTACAGTGCCTCATCCATACTAAAAAATCCCAGGCCGTCACACAGCATCTAGAATCTTCTATTGAAAAACATATCTGTGTTTACTCACTCACTTAAGTTGTTATTCTAATTAATTGTTAACTTGAGTTACTTCAGGTCCAACGCCACTGATTAAATGAATTACACAGTGTCTTCCATCTCCACCTGCCAAAGCCCAGCAGCGGCACTGCAGCCGGATCCTCATGAGTTCCCAGCCTGGGAGCTGGGAATATGGCAGGCTCTGTTCCTTGATACCTTAAACCTCTCCACCCAGTTCCAGCAGTCTTCTCCCTTCTGCTTTCAGAGGTCAGTCATTCTGTTTACAAAAGGGGACAAAGCCATCCCTACCACTGAGGACCCAGGAGGCCTGGCCCTGCCATTTCCTGGAAGCCGAAGGCCCTTTCAGCAGCTCCCCTTCAGCCCGTGGGTGCACTTCACTCACTCTAATAGCTCACTCTTACCAGCTCCAGCTTAGCATCTGAGCCAGGAGCTGGATGGGAAACAGGGAGGAAGGACTGTAAATTATACGGAGTAGTGGGAACAAAGGTTTTATTTCTCCTGAGCACAGCCCTTTGATAGGGAAATGGGGGAGACAAATGTGTTGCTAATTTAATTAAATGGTATGAGATTTCAGGGTTTACAGACACCATTTGGAAAGGGATTAATCAAGAGCAGGTGATGAAAATGAATAGTCACACACAACATTAGCGTTTTCTATAATCCGACACAGTCGAATGGAGTCAAGGGCTCTTCCAAACAAGACGGTTTTCCAGTTAATTCAGACCTCCCTGCGCATCCTCCTTACAGTGCTCAGGTGTTCTCAGGAGCGGGAACCTTTCCTATTTTCTTGCTGTCATCAAGACAGCGAAAATAGGAGGATAAGGAGCTGGTTCAGGCCCTCGGTGCTGGCTTTACCCTCCTTCCTCTGCATGTTCTCTCTTAAGAAGGAAGAGGCACTGTTGGGGAATCTCAGAGTGCCTTTGAACAACCTTTAGTCCATGTGAAATTACAGATACATCACCACTCAGTGCCATGGTGGACTACATGCATGCATTCCCCCAAGCAGTTATTGAGTACCTGCTGTATGCTTAGGCACTGTACAGGGAGACCCCTTCACTCTGATAGCTGGAGGAGCCAGGGTGAGATGAAACATGCAGGCCCCATCCAAAGGCCACCCAGGGAGCCTGTGACAGGCCCTGCACTTAGTAGAAAATAACCCTCATTCTGTAAACTGGATCAAAGGTGCAAAGAGGTCTGTGGCTGTGTCCAGAGGACACCCCGCCCTGTGCTGTCTGCGGAGACCAGAGCCCCTCAGTAGAGTGGGCTGCAGGGAGGGTTTTTGGGTCTAATACCCTTAGGGTGCAGCTGCGGTGAGAGTGAATGTCCTTGCAGGTGGCAGTCCTTCCCAGGGTGTAATTAGTGAATTAAGTTTAATTTTAATATTAGTAAGGCCTATAGACTGCAATAAATCAGCCTCCCTCTTTTAGATATATTTTGGGGAAACTCAATCTCTATCAGTGGAATGCTTGATATAGAAATATTTTTATATATTATGTTCCAAAATTTTATTTTCAAATGTCTAGAACTTGAAAGGTTCATGGGATCAAAATTTAACAGGCAGAGAGAAGGGTGGTAGGAGTTGGCAGGCAAGCTGCTGTAAAGTAAATTGTAATATTCTAAAATACACGTCACCACAGCCACACTACCTTAAAAAGAGGCTCTCCTTTTTTAAATGATAGTATTTTTTTTACTTATTTATTAATTTTAGAAACAGGAAAACAGAGTGAGAGACAGAGAGATATCAATTTGTTGTTCCTTATTTATGTACTCATTGGTTTATTCCTATATGTGCCCTGGCCACAGTATTTTTTTACAGCTAGAAAAATTATAAACATATGTATAATGTTCTTCAAAGTTATTATACATCATCATCTTACTTAATATTCTTTTACATTAAAATGCATCACAAATATTAAATATTAGAGCTCATCTATGCTTTGGGATTATTGAACTATTTCCTTCCTTTTATTGTCATGGAAAATTGAGAATGGGCTAAACTGACCCTACGAGAAAAAGAAAGGGGAAGAACAGGGAAGATGAATGCGGTATTAGAAGTGGTTCGACCAAAGCATAGGATGGGCTGAAAGGCCCTGAGCGCTGAGAAAGTGAGTCATAAATGCGTCCAGATGGAGAATCTATTATAAGTAGCCCTATAAAATATAAAGGGAGATATATAAGTTCTTAAAAAAATATACAGCGTGTTAATGCTGGAGGGTGAGAATAAATAGGAATCTTTTTTTTTATTAAACCAATATACTATTTGATTAAAAAGCGAGCTATGTAAGCTTTAATAAGATGAGAATGATGAAGCCAGTAAAAATATTCCTGAATTAGCTGAGTTAGTATTCTTTTTTTTTCAAAACTGTTTAACAGGAAAAAATGAAAGGAGAATGTCTGGGCAATTATTAAGCCACACAGATGTCAGAGATATGGCCGTAGGGAGCAGACAGATACCCTCGAAGCAGGTGCCCTCAGGTGAGCAGGTTCCACAGCACATGACCCCCTGAGTTCAAAATCAGCATCCCACATATTCCCAGCCCTTTTTCAGGAATCCAGTGTTAAAATCACATCACAAAGCTCAGTGATGAAGATGAAAACGTATTGCCATATGCCCCCTGTAAAAAAAGACACTGGACACTAAGCACACAACCAACGAGAACAGGATAAATGAGTCCTGGCCTGAAGAACTGTTACTAAGTGTGTGTGCATATTGTGGGTGCGAGACCATTAAAGAAAAAGAAGCCGGGAGGTCAGGTTTTTGTGCTTTCTTGACGTGGAGAAGAGACATAATCCGTTCTTAAGCCAAATGGGTTTGTGACTTTTTCTTTTGCAAACTTACAGATACTGTGCTTGTACCTTGGCTGGATCCTAACCGGGTTTCAACACAACTGACAGATGGGCAGAGTAAATGATAAGGCCACCAAAACTGAGGTGACTAGAAAGCGAGTCAGGGCTGGGCATGGCATGTATCTGAGCTAACTCTGCACCAACCCAGAGAGGGGACAGAGGAGACGTGTGATTAGAGGAGAAAGTACAAAATGGCGTGCATGCGAAGCAATGGCAAAGCAGGAGCCATGGGCCTTGGGGACCACTTCAAGGAGAAGGAAGCTGGACACATGGTCCTCTCTGGACTGTGCTGCAAGTGCAGGAAACAGGGTGTGAAGGGCTGAGAGGAGGCTGTGGGCCATTGGTCATAGGGGGTGAGGGAGGGAGACTGGAAGACACAGGGGTAGGGGCAGGGGCCGGTGGGTCTGGGGGCACCGGAGGAACCCAGGCTCTGGCACCAAGTGATTTTGGGCCGTGGAGAGGTCTAGAGCTGGCAGGGATGTGCCCTGACACAGAAGGGGTGGAGGACGGGCTGCAGGAGCCAGGGCAGAGCAGGGAGGCCCAGAGTTATCCTAAGCTTGAACCCAAATGTGAGAGCATGATGCCTTGGACTGAGCTGTTGGCATGTGGATAGTGGTAAATGGCTGAGTTCTTACCGTTGTTGAACATTTGGAGTGTGGGATATTTTGAGTTTTAAGCAATGGTCCATGGGTCATCCCGCAAGGAAGCCTGCATGAAGACTGGGCTGCGGGTCCGGGGCAGGTAAGGCACGTGCAGCTGCAGACCTAAAGGAGGCAGCGGTTCTTCACCCCATGAGACCAGGAGTGTGTCAGAGGGGCTTCCTCAAGTTTGAACATAAAATACCTCTGATGATAGAAAAACACACACCACACCACAAAAAAAAAAAGATAAACATGAAAGGGTAACATAACTCACATTAAATATCAGCTTGCCTTCCAAAATTATACCCCATTTTTTTTCCAAGTGGAAAAGTGAAGCCAAAAGCAGGAGCCCCTGGGTCAGGTCTGGTCCCATCATCCTGGGAACTGAGCCCTGGGGTGACCTGCACCCCAAGGAGAAAAGACCCCATCCAGGCGCACCAGGGAGAGGTGCAGGCCTTGGTGGTGGTGATGGCGGGGGCGGGGGGAGGGGGGTCTGCAAGGTGCTCCTAGAGGCATCCGTGTGTGACCTCAGAAGTTGGGAAATGTGGTCACTGCCACCTCACCTCGTCCAGTGTGTGTGCCCTGGTCTCACTAATCCGTGTGGCAGCCGAGGGGCAGCCACGAGCCCGCGGTGCCTTGGTGCGGGTGCCCCCATGCAGATAAAATGGGAATTTAACAATGTCTTGGGGTGAATGCGTGTTGGCCTCTTTTTAAAAAAGTGTGTCACATGGTCTCTCTGTGTGACATCGCCAATCTCCTTCCCTGCTTTGTGGGCTTCTATGCATGAGTAATTTTCCCAGTGCTTGTTTTTGGCGGGGCCGGAGAAAGAGCACGCCGTGGGCGCGCAGGCCTTGTTGTCGCCTCTCCGCATTCTGCCGGCCTGAGCCGCTTACCACAGTGTAAAGACCCGGTGGCATGTGTTATAATATATGAGGCATTGTCCCCTGAAGAACACACGAAAGAAAGAACATTGTTCTACGAGGGAGCAATTCATCGGGTTTTTCCCAGAGACTCTTGGGTCAAGTTTTTATAGGCCTATTTGATTTTCAAATTCTTTTTCTACCCTCTTTCCTCTCAGCAAGCGTAGTGTGCAAACTTGTCTACATTCACTTCCCATGTTTTGTGCATGGTAGATGTCCTTTAAAAAGAGTATCTCAAATAAGTCTTTATTCTTGTTTTGTTGGCTCTTATTCTGTGTTTTCATGAACTCTGGCCCCAGCCATGGCAACTGCAAGAAAAATGTTAACAGTGATTGACAGGATTAGAAAAGCGGGTCCCGAGCCGCATTTCAAACACTTGGGGAACAATGGTGTTCGGTGTGATTGAATTAATGAGATACCTCGGGCTGTCAAAAGAGCACACATACTTTACATAAACCTGATTATCTTTGCATGGCAGAAATGGAAAGAAAATAGAGGGAGAGCGGAGTTTGGCTTTGGCTCCTACCTCCAGAGGAGTCGGCCGGCCAGCTCTGCTCACGAGGGGCCGGGCCTGGCCTCCTCCCGCGCCCGCTCAGCATCCATCAGCCATGGTCCTTAACAAGTCTATTCAGGAAACCAGGCTCCCAAACAGCTCTCTTTTCAGGACGCGGCAACTCTGTGGGGTTTTGTATTTTCCCTGGGAGCCATTGTTTCACGTGCGCTAAGCACACATTTCAACAATTAGACCTGAGCTGGAGGCCCCTGACCCAGCCCAACCCTGAGAAGTGACATCAGTCAGGGCTGCAGCTCGATGTGAGGCCCCGGGGTAGCGGGTGCAGACTTTGAATCCCAGGCGGGGGCAGCCGGGCCTGTGTTCTCTGTGGCTGGAAGTCAGATGGTTCCTGGGAGCCTGGGCTGAAGCGTCTCCATGCCAGTGGGAGAATGCGAGTGTGCAGGTAAAAGGCTTCAGTCCTTCATGGAGAAAGCCATGGCCTCTCCGCTGGGGGACGGCCACGGAGAGAGCAATATGTTTATGCCAAGGCCCAGAGAGCCGGGGCTCCAGGCCCAGGGGGAAGCTCAGTACTCCTTCAGAGGACGGGGCACCCCCAACCCTCTTATCACTCAGGGATCCCATGCCTGCATCCAAAATAACCAGCAGCTCAGCAGGGGGGTGCGGAGGGAGAGCTCACCCAGGGACTGTGCCCTGGGACTGGAAACATCCCTGCACTTCCTCAGATGCACTTACAGTTCATGAGGAAAGCACACCATTGAAGTGACAGACAAATTGAATACAGCAAACAATCAACAAATAATCCACGCCCTCCACCAGTCCAGCCTCTGAGTTTCTAAGCCCGTGCAATTGAGAATCAGTGATGAAATCAATAAGAAGCCACCTGCTTGCTCAGCAGATCATGTGAAACTCAGGGTAGACCCGGAAAGACCTAGGAACAGAGCTGGTTCTCCAAAGCAAGGGTGAGTTTCAGCCCCACCCACCCGTGAACCTGCTGGTCGCATTCCCACCATCAGATCCAGCCCCTGCATGCCCAATGCCATTTCAAAGCTGCTTTGGTGCCTGGTGTCTATATTTTATCCATGAATTAAAGTCCACAGATGAAACACACAGAGAATTAAAACAGTGGCAGGCGTGCTAGTAATCTGGCCATTTGGCTGGCCTCGCTGTTCCTGGCGAATTCCGTGCTCTCCGAGGATGGCTGTAGGCAGTCGCCACAAGAATGGGCTTAGCTCCCAGAGCACAGCTTTGGAGAAACACATCCTTCAGATTTCACATCAGCCTGTGAGTGTGAAACTGTGTCCCCTCCCATTCTAAGTCTAAAAACAGATGACACATGCTTGATCCATTCTGGGCCACCAAGCCAGGAGCAGGACCGGCCTTCGCCCACAGCTCTGCCAGCAGGTGTCTCTGTTTCACACCTTTGGGCCCCAGCACCATCTTCCTCCCACTGGCCACATTCCTGGTCAGGGACCTGGTGGGTGGGATAGGCAGGAGGACCCTCCTGCTCTTTATTGCCTAGAGTGAGGATGGGCGGCACTAGAGGCTGTTTCTAAGGGAACCCTTTTGCTCCCCACAAAACACTACCAAGTCCCCAGTCTTGAGTCTAAATTAACCTGCAATGCTTCCCCTCCCCCTGGGACCAGAAACTCTGGAATTCTCTCACTGAGTTCCCCACCAGGAAAGCTACGCAGACAACAGTTATGCTGGAGGTGGCAAGGGAAGCACATACTGCCCGATCTTATAGTCATATTTCATCTGCTTGAAAATCACATATAACACATACCTGAAAGAAGCTGTGAGCCACATCTGCATGTGTCCCTGGCTTACTGTATCTGGCAGCCCTTTAATTCTTCGCTTAAAGTTTTGTTGTTTAAGAAAAGAGTGTCGCCGAACCGGTTTGGCTCAGCGGATAGAGCGTCGGCCTGCACACTGAAGGGTCCCAGGTTCGATTCCGGTCAAGGGCATGTACCTTGGTGCGGGCACATCCCCAATGGGGGGAGGAGGGGGGTGCAAGAGGCAGCTGATCGATGTTTCTAACTCTCTATCCCTCTCTCTTCCTCTCTGTAAAAAAAAAAATCAATAAAATATATTTTAAAAAAGAGAAAAAAAGAAACGAGTGTCTTTCTTATTGTAAATAAAGCTGATAGGAAAACATTTTTAAAGTTTTCACTTAAGTTCTACTTTAAAAATGGATATGCCATTTCAAAGCTGCTTTGGTGACCAGTGTCTATATTTTATCCACAAATTAAAGTCCACAGATTAAAGATGCACACAGAGAAATATAACAATATAAACATTTGTAGGACACAATAACTGTTTGAATTTGCTTTCTCATCTTTCGTTTGTTTTAAGGAAAGCTCTCAGAAAACACGTTTTATTTTTTTAAGGTCGAGAGGTATTACTGTTAGTGACCATTACAGGTTTGTAAATTGGGAGCTTGGCTGACAGGTTTGATTAGTTCATGTTGTGAACTCTGTGTGTCAAAGATACTTTAGACTTCCAGGCATGTGAGCGCCTAGAAACATGCTTGGCTCAAAGCACCGTGCATGTTGTTGAAACAATGGAGTCTCTACAATTTGACCAAAGTCTGTCCTGAAATGAGAGCTTTGCTCCAGTTTTATTAAATGAATCTCTATTAGGGTTTTTATAATTCTGGCTGATATTTGGGCAATGGTTCAAAGTAATCACATTCCAATAAAATAAAATTTGTTACTAATGAACCCCTTGTTTTTAAAAAAGGGTTTGAGGCAGCTTATTTCTGTGGAATTTATGGCTTCATTTTAGATTATGTACAAATGGAGACACCGATAATTTCCAGTGAGCACATAGGGGGAAGGGACTCTGCATTAAGATGTAGATCTCCTGACACCCACATTTGTGATGCTTGCTTATCCCTATTGGTTTCCCAGTGCTGTTTACATATGATGGTTCTCTCCCCATACCAGGCTCCCTTGGATATTTTACATAGTAGTTTTAAAACATGCTTTTGATGACCATAAAGCCTTTTAAATATATATTTTACAGATTCTATAAACACGTTTGAGCTGCCTTGTGAGTTAGAGCCAAGGAACTAAGTGTCCAATGCTTCATTCTTCCAGCCAGAGGAGCAGAGCCCCCTGAGGGCTGAGGCCTTCCATGTGCCTGTCCAGAGCCCTTCCCTGCCATGCTGCTCTCACCCACCAGAAGCCTGAAGAGGATGCTTCACGTAGGGTTGGTGATGACTATCCCCTCTCTCCTTAGGCCTCGGTGTTGCTGGGCTGGTGTCCACGGGCGTGACTATTACCCCTGCCCAGCCTTTCCTAATTCTCCTCACTGCCGTCCTCTAGGGCACCTCTGGCACCTCCTCCCTCCTGTGGTCCAGCTGCACCCTGGCAGTGGTGTCCCAAATGGCGGTGGGTTGGCCTGCTCAGCGCAAGGCTCACCAGGGAAGATGTTCCTGGTGACGTCATTGCAAGCTGTCCACACCCACCAGGCTGCCGTGCTGCCACCTGCGCTTGCCCTTTTTCCTGGGAGTTGCTCAGAGTCAGCCCGTTGCTGCTGTTCATCATACTGCACATAAACACCAGATCACAGACAAGTCCTTGGCCGCTGCCTGGTCCCATTCAGGCTCAGTTTAGACTCTGAGACTATAAGGGGGGACATGGGCTCAGCCGTGGACCAGGCATGATGAAAGGGTTAATCTCAGACAGAGACTTGGGAGGGCCCCAGTGCGATGGTTCAGAAGCCAGGTAACTGAGACAGAAGAAGGCTCAGAGGTAAAGCCAGGATGCGGGCACAAGGGGCTTTTAAGAGTTTCCACCTAGGCTCTCGCTCTCCCACTGCGTTGCCCTGACCTTGTGGTGGCCACAAGGGAGGCTCCACATCAGCTAGAAACAGTAGGAGAGGTCATGCCATGGAAGTAACTGCCCCACAGGCAATGTTAGGCCCCTCCCTGTGCCGCCAGACAGACAAGTCCAAGGCCATGCAGAAACACAGACACGGGAGATTCAGGCGACATAGAGGATGAGCACCAGCTTCATGAAGGCTTAGGCTGCGCACTTGCTGAAGATCAGCCCCTCAGTTTTCGGGTGGATAGAAATTGTGCTTCCAGACTGAGAGAGCACCTATGGAAAAAGGGGATACCTCCCTGGCCGGCAGAACCCCTGCTGGCCCACCCTGCCTTCCTTCTCATGGTTGGAGCTGCTGTCCCTGCTGTCCGCTCCAAGGACACATCCAATGGGCAGAAGCACGCCGGGGCAGGAAGAAGTTAGGGTGGTCATCCTGAGAGGCCGGTCACAAGCATTCAGAACAAGTGGACAGAATACAAGCATGTCCTTCCTCAAGTAAGTGAAACCCATGTTTCCACAGTCGCCTGTCTTGCGTCTGGCTGTGACACAGAACAGCTGCTGATTTAAAATAACTCATCACTGTCGGCAAGGTTAAGGTAAAGTGGAATCGCTTTAAATAGTTGGTTAACAAAAAATTTTATATGATCTGCTCCAAAGCACAGATTAAAAATCAACCACTGTTTTCAAAGTTCACTTGCTGCTTTTCCTTTTCTTTTAGACTTTCACCAAGAAGGGTGTTCTTTTAAGTAGCCCAGACACCACTGGGATGGTCATATTGAAATAGTTCGTGCCAGGCGAGGCCCCTGAAGCCTAAAGGCACCTGGGTTAAAGGCTGAACAGAAAAGCAAAATAACTCCCATTAGCTGCAGCCCTTATCTTCTCTGAGAACGTCCTGGCTTTGCTTTTAGGTCTACTTGGTCCCTTGGGGAATGCGGGGTTGGCAATTCCTTTCTTCTCAACCTGGTGTTGGGAAGAGCATCCTTGGAGCCGTAGAGTCCATGTTTCTGAGTCTCTGGGAGTGATGGAAACGTCTGATTATCGCTGGCAGAACCAGCACGGGAGTCGGCCATCAGTACACCACATTTCCCTGGGCGCCAAGTTCGTGTAACCAGCACACGTGAGGTGACCGCTGCCCTGTTGTTTCGGCTCTTTATTCTGGGGAGCGTAAGTATTCTTAACCCCGGCTAACCCCTGATCCAGGCACCTCTAGAAAGGGGTAGGACTGCCAACATCATGCCTGTTGTTACAATTACGATACTCCGTCCCTTTGTGAACCCCCATTGTTCGGAGCGGCCGTTCCCTGGCCGAGGAATCTGGGGGCGGACACGGGGCTGCCAGGGCCCGGCCCCTGGAGTAGGAGCCCAGCTCAGGCGGCTCGGGTTTCCTCACTGGGCCTTTGAAGGCCTGGGCTTTGTGCCTGGCGGGATGAAAGGGTCGACCTGTGACCTCGTGGTCTCTGGGCATTTTAAATAAAGCCCATGCTCAATCTCAGTCTCTTTCTTCTAATATCTAGAAGCCCGTCTTCTCGGCCTCGCTCCATCTAATAAACCCGAAGTGACGGTTGCTTTGGCGGAGACCGGGAGATGGGGAGCCGCATGGGGCAGGGAAGGGGTTAAGCAGCTGCCTGCAATTTCTCAATCAGCCTCGGGAAGCCTCGGGTCAACTTTGCTCATAAAACTCTGCACAAATATTTCTTCTTCTATCACAGGAATTCTAATTCTGCACACAGACCAGGGCCACTCGGATTATTACACATTATTAAAAATTAATTTAAAAAATGTCTGGCTCTTGAAGTGTGCTGTAGAGATGTGTGTCCGAGTTTGAAATTGCAGCAGAAAGAAAAAGGGAGAAAGAATAGCCCTACATCGTGCAGGCAAAATAAACCCTGAAAAATCGCTCCTTTCTTTCTGAGACTTGGTAGTCACGGCTTTTGGTGATTCTCTCTTTACCCTAATGACCAACTTATTACAACTGACCCTAAGATGCAACAATGGCAAAACCTTTCATCCACTGCCCACCCCTCTGCAGGTTTCTGAGTGTGTTATATTTGTGCCCTGGGTGAGGACGCTTGGGAGAGACGGCAATGCCCACACCGGCCCAGTGACGATGTTTACAGAGGCCTGTGTGGACAGGTCATGGCCTGCAGTCTCTGCGGCTCTCACAGATGCTGATTTCCCGTTTTCCTCAGAGAAGAGCTGTGGTCCCACTGATGCAGAGCAGGACTCCAAGCCTCAAGGGTCAGTATTGGAGAAAGCAGTAGCAGAGATGACTTGCTCTTTACAACAGTTACAATGGATTCTAATAAATGCATGCATGCACGTGTCCTCATACATGCACTGGACATTCTCATTACTGTTATTGAAGGGGAGAATGATTCAGGCCTCGTTAAACTCAGTAAGAAACAGACCTCATGGTTGCTGTCCTTAAACCATCCTTGGACATAGGCATAGCATTTAAAATAATAACGCTTCCACTGTTGGATTGGGCAGCCTCCTCTGTTGCAGACGCACCACGTACAGTACCACATTAACCCCTCCGATCCGCCCTATCTATGGCCAAGGGGAGGGCTATGCATTGCCCAACATTAAGAACTATTGGGAAACAGCCAAAACCGGTTTGGCTCAGTGGTAGAGCGTCGGTCTGCGGACTGAAAGGTCCCGGGCTTGATTCTGGTCAAGGGCATGTACATTGGTTGCGGGCACATCCCCAGTAGGGGGTGTGCAAGAGGCAGCTAGTCGATGTTTCTCTCTCATCAACATTTCTAGCTCTCTCTCTCTCTCCCTTCATCTCTGTAAAATATCAATAAAATATATTTTAAAAAAACTATTGGGAAACAAGTTCATGGTTTGATGCCAAAGCCCAGCTGCAGCATTCACAGTCCCTATTGCTCTTCCTGAGAGGGAAGCTGATTTGTCTAAAGGAGAGCAGAGAACTCCCTGTAAGGCGCCTTCCTATGATGAACAACGCTGGCCCATCAGCTCTGGCTGCGGGCAGGTGAGCTTCTTCAGGAGGGAGAGGACCATCTAGGACGCAGACTGAGTAAGGTGAAGAGATTGGGGGGGGGTGTGCAGCCATCAGGATGCAGACAGACCTCTCTTGTGCACCAGTCTTACTGAGACCCAGGCAGACACCGTCCCAGAGGTTTTCCTTAGAAAGTGCTTCTGTGGTGTTTCTGTGAGCCGGTGAGGGAGATTGGCTGCATTGACTTCGTAAACTGCAAAGCCAACTTGTTAATAACGTTATAAGCATAAGTTGTCATCTTCAAATTTCAGTTAGAAAAATGGGGACAGAAATGGATCCTCATCCTCATCAGCATCATCTATTAACTTTCAGTAGGATCAGCCTTCCCGGCCCACACAGCAGCAACCAGCCCTGCGTTGGGCACCAACATGCTTTCCGCTTGCCCCTCATTATCTCTGGGTCTGATTTTTTTATTCTGTGGTTCCCAGTTTCTTCCTGGTCTGGATCTTTCAGTCTGAATAGACACGTTTTATCCTTAAGGAGGAGGGGTTATGGACAGAGGGGTGAGTGGGTTTGGCTGTCCAAGAGGATTGCTGTGTAATTTCAGAAGAAAGTGAAGTGTCCAACAATGCATTTCCAGAAGGGGGAATGAGGCAACATTTCTTAGAACTTGTTTTTCAGGGGAACAGTTATAATTGTGCTTTTGTCCCTAACCTCTACAGCACTGAGCCCTAGTAAATTTCCCAATAACACGTTCTCCCAACTAAAAATGACTTGGAAGGTAATACCTGGCTCTAGTGTATGCAGACCAAACCCTGAGGTCGCTCTGGCAGCAAAGTCCCTGGCATCTTCTTGGCAGGAGGCACATATTTGAGCACTGGGCAAAGCCCTTCTAGCAGAGGCAGGGCTGTTTTGACACTACTGGCTATATTTCCTACCCTAGGCCCTTTGAATAGGGTCGGTCTTTTTACTGATACCCTGGGTATTAGTTTATGTGTGCTGCGATAACAACCATAGGCAGGGGCTTAAATAGCGGAGGTGTACTTTCTCAAGGTTATGGAGGCTGGAAGTACAAGATCAATGTGTGTGTTGACAGGCTGCTTTCTCCTAAGCCCTCTTTCCTTAGTCTGTGGATGGTTGTCTTTTCCATGTGTAGGTCCCTGTGCTAATCTCCTCTTCTTATAAGGACACCAGTAAGAATACCAGTCATACTGGATTTGGGCCCACCCTGCAAGGCTTATTTAGCTTAATTGCTTTGTAAAAACACTATCTCCAAATACAGTCCCATTCTGAAGTGCTGGGGTTAAGATTTCAACATATCAATTTTGGAGGAACAGAATTTAGACCCTACACATTGTGTCATCTTTCTTTCTTTCTTTCTTTCTTTCTTTCTTTCTTTCTTTCTTTGGGCCATCTATCTTTCTTTCTTTCTTTCTTTCTTTCTTTCTTTCTTTCTTTCTTTCTTTCTTTCTGTCACCTTCCTTCCTCCCTCCCTTCCTTCCTCCCTCCCTCCCTCCCTCCCTCCCTCCCTCCCTCCCTTCCTTCCTTCCTTCCTTCCTTCCTTCCTTCCTTCCTTTCTCTCTATATTATATACTGTTATTGATTTCAGAGAGGAAGGGAGAGAGAAATAGAAACATCAATGATGAAAGAGAATCATTGATCAGCTGCCTCCTCCACCCCACTACTGGGGATCGAGTCTACAACCCAGCATGTGCCCTTGACCAGAATTGAACCTGGGGCCCCTTCAGTCCACTGGCCAAAGCTCTATCTACTGAGCCAACCCGGCTAGGGCTATAGTCTGCTCTTTCTTACAGAGAAGCTCATCGTCACAAGCTGGGCCCTGGGCTTAGGTTCTCTCGAAGATTCAGGACTCCTAGGCACTTTCTCCAGGTCCTCCTGAAGTTGCTTCATCTTCGGATCTTCTCCTCCCTCAGTTTCCTGAACAGGCTTCACCAATTCCATTTAGGCACCTCCTACATGAACAGTGACAGACATTCCGCTTTCTCATGAACAAGAGCCGGGACCTAGGGTTGGGATGTAGGGGTGGGATGTACTTCTAGGTGTTGAGATTTTGAATGAACCAACTGAAAAAGTTTATCAAAATCAGTATCTATTTCCTGAAACAAGTTGGAATAAGTTTATCTTTGGCTTCCTCTGGTATCCAGGGGTGCCAGCACCTAGGAGATTTGATGCTGGCTGCAGCCGACCATCCAACTAACTGCCCTTCCAGTGGGTTGGGGCTATTATTGCCTGTGGGCCAGCTCTCCAGCCTGGCCCCCTTAAGAGGGCTCCTTCTCTGAAGGGCTTGCCCTGTGTAGACCTGTCTTAGCTTCCGTATCCCCGACATCCTCCTGAGTCCCCTCTCCTGGACACACCCCAGGATCCCGTTCCTGCTGCCTGAGACCAGCAGACAGCTTTGGGTTAATTCTCAGCAGTCACTGGACAAAAGCAAACAACCCGATTGGGGTGCTGGTTTGTAAAATGAATTTTCAATGTGTAGCCCACAGACACTCATTGATTGTGGCCCATAAATAAAAACAGTCCTGGCGTTTATTGTTGTAGGGAGTAATTATAATCCTCGGACTGGACTCTGGGCTGCTGAATGCCTCGTTTGTGGCTGGCAGGGGCAGACCCATTACCGTCTGCATGCTCCTTTCACGGGAGCGCGATTACTCACGGAGGACTGATCAATATTTCATCTGCACAACATCTTGACTGAGGATGTCTGGGTCCATTGTGGGCCTGCTGATAATGACTCCTTTATTCAAGCCAGCTTGTAGGAACAAGAAGATAAAGAAAAGGGGAGAGAATTATAGCATATGCTCATGAAAGTATTGTAAAGGTTATAAGCAGAAAACAAGAGGGGAGCTGCAGGACGGGGCGAAGGGCATTGCAGGAGAAAGTGCAGAGCTTTCCAAAGTCAGATGGAAAGGAAAAGGCGGGATGTATTCACAGAGCTTTTCTGAACAGGCTGAAAACCAACCTAGAAAGCTTTGATACATCTTTTGAAATTCATTCTCTTGTAAAAGATTGATTTTATAAACCTGTGAGGTTTAGCAGACAAGTAATTTTCTTATATTCCGAATAAGTCAAGTATTCTACCTATTAATAAGAGCTCATCACTCTCCTCTCCCCAAACCCTCCTCCATTTATTTTCTGTTATACAAACTCCGGGAATTGACTTCGTGGTTGTTCCATTTCTTATTTCAAGCCCACTCTTTCCCAGAGCTCTCCACTCGCCCGCTCCTAGGTTCCACCTCCAGCAGCAAAATGTGGGTGAAGAGGGAGTTGAGCACATCACAGGGTGTTGACATTAAACATCTTATATTTAATTGTTGCAGCAAACTTAGAACTGTAGGGAGAGAAGAGTGGAAATATGGATCAAGGACCTGAAAAATACTAAAATTGCTTATGCCATTTATCATGAATCCAGGATGGCACATAGATAGATAAATAGATATAGGCCTAGACTTTAGTGTAATAGATGTGAGTAAGAAATTTATGTGATGTAGTTTTAATAGCCAAAAATTGAAAATTACTTAAATTCTGACAGTGCAATGACATTCTTGGATTCCCTTAATTATGGTCCTTCTGACTTTCATAATCTTAAACACTATTCAACAATACGGTACAAAAATTATAAATAATAATAAACATTTGAATTAAACTCATGTAGCATAATCTCTAATACTTTTATAATTTTTTTAGATTGATTCTAGAGAGAGAGAAAGGGAGAGGGAGAGAGGAACATCAATGAGAGAGAATCATTGATCAGCTGCCTCCTGCATGCCCCCTACTGGGACCAAGCCTGCAATTGGGCATGTCTAGAAAATACCCCAGAGAGCTGCAGAGTGCCCAGCCAAGGGGAAGCTGGTTTCAGTCTTGAGGACATAGTTTCCTAATTGGGACATGGGGGAGTTAATCTCCAAGTCACACTTTCTGCCTGTGACATGGGGATTGGAACCGTAAGTGCCTCCCAGGTTTCTGGGGAGGATTAACCAGCCAAGTGCATAGCCCCAAGTCTGCAAACTTCTGTGAAGTCCAGATTGTGAGTATCTTTTCAGGCCACACAGTCTCCTCAAACCTAGTTAACGTTGCCATTGTCGCTGCAAGCAGCCACAGGCAACGCATACACACATGTGGGGCTGTGCCAATAAATCTCATATGGACACTGACATTTGAATTTCCATTAATTTTGGCTTGCCATAAAATATTCTTATTTTGACTTTTTTCAACCACTTAAAAATGTAAAGAACATTCTTAGCTTGAGGCTTTACAAAACAAACACCGGGCAGATTTGGCTCCAGCCCTATGGTTTGTTGCTCCAAACTTAAGATAGTGCCTGGAATTCATATTAGTGATTGAAAGTATTATTTCCTTGCTATCGAAAAAAAGAGCGAGAAAACATAACCTAAACCTCGATATCCTGTGATTGTAGCTGATTTTAATTTTCTTTATATTTTTTTCAGGCTTTCTAATTTTTGTAAATGAAACATGTCACAAGTAATCATTTTACAACTTAAAAGAGTAGACTTTAAAAGTAACGTAAGCCAAGAATATAAAAATATCTGGAAGAAAAGCAGAAAAAGAAGACCACCAATTTCTCTAGGACCCATTCTGTCTCAGTCTTGATGATGCAAAGAGACATCTTCTAATGTATGGAAAACTGCTCAGAGACTCAGAGCAAATACAGCTGGGGATACGGCAAGGCAGCGCGTCTCCGTCGGGGATGGAAGGGAAAATATTTATTCTGCTGGTGGACCTTGTCCCATGAGAGCAGGTGGGGCAGGGAGCCCTTGAACCACATCTGTGATCTCAGTAAAGTGCTGAAAGTGTGTTCACCAAGAAGTATCCTGTCTGGAGGTATGTGTTAGTGTTAAAAAAATAAAAAATGAAGAAAATGCATATTTTAGATGGAACACCTTTTCTGTTTGCTTCTTTCTGAATTAAGAGTCTGAATTTCCTAATATGAGCTTTCTTCTGAATGGAATGTACAAGTAATAGGATCTCTTATTCTAGTGAGTGAGTACATTCAGAGCATGTAAATGGAATCTTTACTTGATATCCTCAAATAAAGAATATGTGAACCAATGTTTTCATAGCCAGAGAAACTGTTAGCATTATCCTGTGAGCCCCTTCCAAGAACTCTGCTGGAGAAACAATCAAAGACAAGAAAACAACAACAAAGAAACTTTGATGTAGTGATTGGCAGTGGGCATTAATGTATAGACCTTGCAAAATGGGACTGAATTAAAGGGTGCCTTATGCTGACATGCTCAGACACTTGAGACCAGCATAACTACACACAGAACCAAACAAAACTTTCCTCACTAATTCTGCCTCTGAGGGCACTATTACTACTGATGTCCCGATGCTGTTTGTGTTTAATGTGAAAAAATAAATGAGTACTCTACAATGGACAAGAGGCTAAGCATGTATTTCCATAGTTGGATCAGAGGTGGGAGTGTCAACATGAACTCCAGAGATACTTGTGTTTCTATGTAAACATCACAATTCTGTTCTCTCTAGATGCCTGGAAACACTGGCCATGTCTAGCTCAGGGATGGTGGTTCTGAAGCATCATTTCCCATTAGAAGGAGCCTGGGCTTCTGGAGGAAACATCTGATTTCTGGATTGGAGCAGAAAATGTACAAAAACCAGGTATAAATGATCATATCAAAGAACAAGGGAGCTATCACATTAAAACACGTCCCCTGGTCCAGAGGAGCTTCCACTGCCACCTGGCTCTGAGCTCGCCTGAGTCCTTGACCTCTGAGGCCTTGTGCTTGGTTGTCCAGGTTGCATTTTGCTCTCAGCTGTCAACTCCTCTGTGACCTCCCAAGCTTCTCTGACCTGCCTTGATTATTATCATGTGCTCACAGCTGGCCTCTCTCCTTCTGAAGATTTCTGAGGTCCAATGTCCCCCTGTCTTTCCTGTGACAAATTATCTACTTTTTCCAGGACTCATTGCTATTCTGCCATTGGAAGATGGGTGGCTCCATTGGGCTGTTCTCCCTCTAGTCTCAGGAAAGGACCCAGGTAAATGCTCAAAAGCCATTTTAGTTCTGATGCCCAAAATGGAAACACAGAAGTGTCCCTTATGGATTATTTTCAGGCTGGATTCTTCAAAAGAACATTGTCAGAAGAAAAATGTGGGGAGGGCCATTGATGATTTCACATTCTAATAAATTAGAGCAACTCTGAGTTAAAACTTATAATTAGAGCAACTAAGCCTTGTGCTCTTCTTGACCTAGGAGAAACTGGTGATTCAGAGAGAAGTTATGTCTGTACAGTTGGCACCAACAGCATTTCCTCCGGGAGTTCAGATAGAGCCACTGAGGGAAACTTGGTACACTTTCCAAGGTGACGGTCTTAAGGGAGAGTCCCTCAAGTTCATTGACACATAAAATTTTACTCAAAGTCATCTTGGTTAAAGAAATGTCTATTTCACATGCAAGAATGGTGTTTTAGGAAGAAAATTCATATATGTTGTGGTAGAACATGCCTGTTATAAAGTAATTCTGCAGTAACTCATTGAAGAAAACTTGGAAAATGGGAAAAAAATAATGTAGTTTATCACCAGTAAGCTATCACTCCAGAGGTAACCATCTTTACCATTTGGCATTTCCCATCATACCATGTGGCTCCCTCATAAATGGGTCAAATGATTGTGCAGTTTATAAGCTTATAATTAGAGATCAGATTAATAGTGTGCAATCCAGCAGCACATCTTATCTTAAGATATCAGATGTGTGAATGTTGAATGTACACCAAATGCTCATCTTTTTAATTGAATTAAAAGGATTAAATAAGGGGCTGGTTTATGTAGGTGTTGACATGTTGAGGGTCTCCAGACTTGTAAACAAGAATGGGAAGATAAATAGAACACACTGTAAAGCTGGGGGTGACTGACATCCACGGAATTTTAGCTGTCCCTTTGGTGCACCCACGGGGCCATTTGGGTGATGTAGGCAGGGCTTAGAGGGTAGGTGAAGAGCGAGTCTCTGTCCACAGTTAGGTCCATAATAGCTCAAATGAGTAGCCAATTTGCAAGTCCAGTTCCCCAGTCCTGCAATATCCAGGTCATGGACAGATCTCATGCAGGGCTGGGGCTCAGCTGACCATGGCAAGGGAGCCCTGTAATCTTCTTTACGCATGAAGGCAAGAGGCTCATGTGTGCTTATCATCCAGACCCCAGTAGAAAGAAAGATGTAACTGCAGATCATTATGAAGTTTTCCCTCTGTTAGTTCATGATGTAAAATACACCTAGTTAATACCAGTGTTTATGAAATGCACAGGGCCCCCCAGAAGTGAAGTACAAATTAAAAGCAAGGTAAAAACAGGGACTTAAAATAATTCAAGGAGCTGTTAACTGACATGTTTATTTTACATATTTTTTGGCTTAGTATTTCCATGTTGTTGTTGCTTTCTTAATCATTGATTAGTGAAACAGAGTGTAATTAGACCTTTAATGAACATATGGTGCACAGGCGACAGAGCAGTGAAGGGAGGCGTGTTCAGAAAAATGCAGGAATGGCAGGAAAGTGGAGGTTTAAGGGGGAGCCTGTGTGTACCCTGAAGTCCAAGGTACTTTCATTACCCTTAAGTAGACTCCCCCAGTAGAATACCCTTAAGTAGAAACTTTATCCTCCATCACCATGCAGAAGAGAAGTCAGTCCTTGGTTTTGTCTAAAGCAGCTAAACAAAATATCTTTGGTGGAATTATTTAAAATATAATCTAATAATAGAGTAGTATGCAAATTAACCATCACTCTGCTACACAAACCACACCCACCAACCAATCAGGGCGAGTATGTAAATTAAACCAATGAAGATGGTGGTTAATTTGCATATCAAGGAAGCATAGAAAGAAGCCAAGCCTGCAGAAGGGAGCAAAGCTGTGGAGAAGCAAGTGGAGTGGCTGAGAGGGAGGAAAGCAGGTGGGGCAGTGACTACAGCAGGAAGCCTTATTGCAGGAATCTTCCTGCAACAGGCCACTATTCAATAATAATTAAAGTGACCAAAATCATCTCCAGTATCTAAGTGTCTGCCACATGGGCTCTACACAGAAACTTCAAATTTTTCTGGAGATCCTCAGTTCTCATGCCATCATTTTTTTTCTTTGTCTTCAGAGCTCATGGTGATCTGCAGAGCCCTGGCAAGTCTGGGCCAGGAGGCCATGGTAGGACTCCTCCCCATAGGATGATGAATCTTCAGGTTTCAGTACACATGTTTTCCTGAAAGGCATGGACTCATATGTCTCGTTGGTGTGCTGCTCACATAGGAGCCTGATGGATGTCTACACTCCATGAGGGTCTTTGCTGGATGATGATGTCTCCACTTACTCAGTTTCCTAGTTATGCCCCGTCATTATGCATCCTATACTCTTTGAATACTAAGATAGGTAGAAAGAGGTAAATTAATAAGAGCCCCTGGCCACAAGGTGCTAAAGTCTATATCCTTAGGGGTTGTCATTGCCAACACTGCAACTGACTGAATAATGTAAGAACAGAGAAAAGAATTTGCTGTCTGGGGCTAAGCTAGTTCTCAGGATTGATTAGAAGGCTGGAACACATTGAGGCTCAAATCAGATGAAGCCACATGTCTCATTAATATTAGTTTACCAAGACCTTTGGTTCTTGGTGCTCAACTCAGACAGAAGCACAGTGATTAGTGCCCAAGCCTCACCTCCCCAAGGTAGAACACATGTGTCAGCTGCTTCCACTTGGGGGAGGTCACCCCCACACACTGGGTCCTGTAATGTGAATAAAGGTCTGCCTTTCAATGCTTTGTGATCACCTTGAATGGGAATGGGTGTAGGCTGCCCACCACACCCTGAGCTACAATTGTGTTTTCTTCATAAAGCCCTCTGTTGCTTCATTCATTTACCTGGAAGAGAGCAAGAGTCAGACTTGCAATTTCTAGCCCAGAAGGCAAAGATCTTAGGGTTCTTCCCTCCCAATAAGAAAAAAGCTGAACAAATAAAAAAGTAACAATTCTTAGATCTGTCTGAGAAGTAAGGTCTCAGATTCAACTGCTGCTTCAGAATTGGAGAGACTGGCAGGTAGATACCAAGTCTATTGCTTGAAGCTGACATCCAGGAAGGAAACCCCTCTATGGGGACCAGTGGGCAGGGAACCTGAGCTATACCTAGGCAAGAGCTGTAGGCTCAAGGTGGATGGTTTGAGAGGTGACAGCCCTGGGGGTCTAGTCATGGGGGCACCCACACTTCTGTGAGCTTGACCTCCAGAAGCTCCACCAGGTCCTCACAGAGAAGGTTAGACAAATATCCCCTTAAGCTACTAGAAACAGGAAGGAAAAAGAATCATTGTGAAATATACCAGAGCATCTGTTCTCTTGAATAAGGTCTGCCCTCCTGAGAAACTAAATAACCTGACTTACAGGGGGAAGGGGAATACCCATTCCTAGCCACCCAGCCATCCTGTACCACTAAAGGGAAAACAAAGCAAATCAACAAAACTGAGAAGCACATGTGGATGCTGCAGCCCAGGCTTGGGGGCCCCTGGAAGAGGACAGGAGAAGGCTCCCCCGATGTTGGCAGGGCTCCACTGTGCAAAATAACACCATGCCCAGGGCTGCAAGCCAGACCACACTTAGGAGCAAATTCTTCACTTCTCATTGATACAAAGTGCAAATTATCCACTTTCGAGTTTTGTTTGTGCATTTGTTTCATGGAGAATAGCATTATTGAGCAATATAACTAGACAACTGTCACAAGCATTTAAATGTTCCTGTTCTTACATATCTTTCTCACATAATTCCCTAGATTTTATACAATAACTTACTTTCATTTTTTTCTGGGGACAATTATGAGCTGGAACTATAAAAAATATTACTTTCTCTTTACTCATATAAAAGGAAAGGCTATGCCCATTTCCCATAAATGGCTAAAATAGGTAGGATTGCTTAACTCTCTGCCAGAAGGGAAAACATGATAAAATATATCTGGTTATTGACAGAAGATGACTTTAGCATGGCTTAAATTGTAAGTGACTTAATGAATTGTCGTTCAGAATCAATTTATGGAATGGAGTGAGCGCTGACCTGAAACAGCCCCCACTTTGCCCCTGGCCTCCCTGGAGGGAACCTGCCAACTGTCTCTCACTCATGGCTTCAGCGTCCTTTGTTTTGAGAGAGGCATTTATGGCTACAAAGCCCAGAATCCACCTTACAAAAGCTTATAGTGAGATGAATGAAGAGAGACTGTAATCAGGGCTCCTACTAGGTATTTAGTTCTTGAAGTAAAAAAAATAGATAGACTGGGTAAGTATACTCTGGGTGTCGGTGATGGGCCCTTGGCCTAGCTAGTGACAGCCCTTCCAGGCTCCCATGGTACTCAGTGCTCTATGGGCACAGTGGAGTCCTATGGTCTTTCTGGTGACTGAAGACCCAACTTCCAATAGGGACACAATCCTTTCTCTGATTTTAATGCACCCTGTAATCTTCAAATTTGACATTTCCAGCTCCTGTACCTGGGTCTCCACTTGAAGTGCTTATTAACTTAGCAGATGTTGGGGTTTACCCTCAGATATATGACATTTGGAAGATTTCCTAGGGTTAGGGTCGAGTATGTTTAGTAACTCTTTATGTTCATTGATGTTTGAGAACAAGAGGTCCAAAAGAAGTTCATGTCTCCCCATCTTCCCTGATAGTTACTGAGGACAGCTTACTTTCAGGCATGTCTACCAGATGCAACTGCCCACAGGCTCTCAGCCTTAGGAAAAGGAGGGTCTCACGCCAGGTCTGGAGAGCTTCCTTGCTTCCACTCTTAGCAGGCATCAGAGCCTCTCTCTCAGTAAATTCTCTTAAATTTACTAAATGTGAAATTCCAATGTTATTCTTAGTTATTTTCTGCTTTCTTGATCTATCACCTATTGAAGTCTCCAGCTATACAAGTGGATTTGTCTATTTCTCATTTTGGGTCTTTCAGTCTTTGCCTCCATATTTCCTACTCTGTTGTTAAGGTGATTATTGATCTAATTGGTTGTTCAAACATTACTAATCACATTTGTCACTGTTTTCTACTCACTGCCAAAGGATTCTCTTTCTGCCTCTGGGCTCTACTTGAGGATTTTGTTAGAGTCCACTTTATCTTCATTTTTAATGCATCAATTAAACTTATTTAAAAGAATGTACTGGTTTTCCTAAAGTTTACAACATATAATTTTACAACATTTAAAATTAATCACCTACAAGCAACACTATTGTACTGCATGTACAACACAGGTACCTTATGACAGAGAATTCCTAACCCACCATCCCCGTGACACTGCTACCATTTAGTTTACTTGTGTATACATTATGATTGTCCAATACATTTCACTGTTACTTGTTCTTTCTCTGACTCTCTTCCTTTATGTAGTCTCAAGTCTCTGACCTACACCATTTTTATTCTCTTGGAAATTTTGTTTTTACTGTTTTATAAATTACTTTGATTATAGATTGATAAGTTTTCTCATGTTTTATTAGTCTGAGAACATCTTTACTTTTTCTTCACTGGTTATAGAATTCTAGGTTGGTGGGTTTTTTCTTTAAATCATTTTAAATATTTGATCCACTTAATATCTCACTCTTGTTACAGTGATTTTGATGGGATTCCTATGTAATAGTTATTCTTCTGTAGGGAAGTGTTTTCCCCTCAGACTTCTTTCAAGATTTTCTTTGTCTTGGTTTGCTACAGTTTGAATATGACATGGTCATGTATAGTTTAGTTGTATTTATTCTGCTTCTTGTTCTCTGAGCTATTTGGATCTGTGGATTGGTGTCTGTCATTAGCGTTGGAAAGGTCTTGGTTATTATTACTTCAAATATATTTTCTGATTTGTTTTTTCTTTTACTTCTTCTGTTATTCTAATGATATGTGTAATACATTTTGAAATTTCCCTCAGTTCTTGAATATTGTGTTTTTTCCTTTTCTCATTCTTTTTCCCCCTCTTGTCTTTGCATTTCAGTTCAGGAGGTTTCTATGGACCCATCTTCAAGCATTATTTTTTTCCTCAGTTGTGTCAAAGGTACTGATGAGCCCAGCAAAAGCATTCTTTATTTCTGTTATAATATTTTTGATGTATAGTATTTTTTGAGCTTATGCATTTGACCTTTTCTACTGAGCTCTTAAGTTACTATAAATAGTTATTTAAATTTTCTATCTGGTGATTCTATCATTATTATTATATGTGTCTGAATCCAATGCCTGCTTTGTTTTGCTATTTTTTACCTTGCTTTTTAGCTTTTTGATTAAAGCCAAACACCTTGTATCATATCTGAGGTAAATAGGCCCCTAGATAATACCTGTGTACTTCAAGTTTCCAAAATTTCATGTTATCTAAAATAACATTCTAAAAATAAGTCTTCTTGTTTAAAAGAAGGCAAAAATTAAAACTAAAACCAAAGCAAACCCCCAACTTAAAAATATATATTTTATTGATTTTTCACAGAGAGAAAGAGAGAGGGATAGAGAGAAACATCGATTAGCTAGCTGCCTCTTACACACCCCCCTACTGGGGATATGCCCACAACCAAGGTACATGCCCTTGACCAGAATCGAACCTGGGACCCTTCAGTTCACAGGCTCTATCCACTATGCTCTATCCACTGAGCCAAACTGGTTTTGGTGATACCCTCAACTTCTTTAATGAACAGTAATTGAAATCAATGATCAGGAAAACCTGTGTGTCCAAAGCAATGCCCACTACTGGTAGAACTTGCACTGGGAAAAGTAAGGCACATAAAGCTAATATCCAAACACAAGGGCTTGTGTAGAGTTAGCCACTATGGGAATAAGGCTATGTAGCTTACTCAAGAACTCAAGTGCACACTCCCCACAAGAACTTCCCAGTTCCCCATCTGAGTTGCCAACAGGATCAAATGTCTCCTTTATGTGCCTGTTGTCTGTAATCTGCATTTCCTCTCCCAAGCACCCTCCTCTCCTTCAGGTAGCCTGGTATCCTCTAAGCCTCACATTATTACTTTTCTGAGGATGGCATTTTGTGTGTTGAGTTTCTGGAGCTGCCATGCAGGGAAAGGAGGGAATCATCAATGATGGGTAGGTATGGATGTGTCCCCACGCTTGAGGATGGCTCTGCACTGTGTGCCTGGGACTGAGGGAACAAAGGGACAATGCCTGGTAAAAGTGACGGCAAGTTTCCCTCTGGCTGGAGAAAATGAATTTAACTGTCTGTGCCTTGCTTTTTTTCTAGACTTGAAATTACTGCTGATGAGCTCCCAGTGAATAAACCTCAGCAATGTGTGCAATAATTAGCAAAAAATAAATGTGTACTTAAGTATTAATGAAATAAATATTTAGCAGGTTATTTAGGATATTTGTTATATCCTCAAATATTTAAAAAATAATGAGAGGTTTATTAAAACTTTAAACTATGACTAAGTAAGAGGATTTCATAATGTAACTTTCTTCCTAAAATCAGAAAATAAGGGATTTATTTTCTAAAAAGTGGTGAAAACTGCAGAGGGATTTTGGGGACAAAGCCTGGGGCAGAGTGATAAGATCCATAAGAATCCCCTAGAAAATAAGGGTTTGGTCTGTGGTAGGGAAAGCACCCCAGCTATCATGACCAAAGGATTCAAAACAGGATAGTAGGGCTTCAGAAGACGGTTGAAGATCCGACCATGAGCCTGGCCTTCAAAAACAAACTCAGTCCCAGAGCAGCACCACATAATCTGCTGCAGAACACGGGACTGAAGAATGCCCTTGGAGAGACCCTGAAGAAGGGGTTCTGGGGAGACATGGAAAATTGGAAATCAGCTCCCATTGTGTCAGTCACTCTGGACTGGGGCCTGAGGGTCTTCACTGAGAAGCACATCTTTCCCCGGTCTGCCTCCACCTTGGAGCCAGTCCAGGTCCTGCTTAGAGGCAGCTTCTTGCAGAGTGACATTGGAGCAGGGTGGATGCTGGCCAGCCCCGCTGAACTGAGTACCAGCCTTTGGTCATTTCTAGTACTATGTTTAGTTCATGTTCTGGACTATGATCCATCTAAAGTGACCTTTCATTCCAAGAGGGACCTGTCAGTTCCATCTCTGTCCTGCCTTAGTCTGAGCCAGGTGCCAGGTGACCACAGGTGAGCCCTGCACCTGCATGTGACCCTCCATCTGTAAATGATCTGCAGCAACACATGTCTCCCATGTGTGCAGGAGTGTGGGAGTCCCTCAAGCTCTGTGGGGTAGAGGCACCAAGGTGGTGCCCTTATGCCCTAAGCAGAACATGCACGTTCCCACTCTTCCTTAGGACCCTCTGGAGAGCATCAGAGGCCCAGACATATGGACACATGGCTTCTTGTATATTTGGAACTGCTTCTTTCATTGTGAACAAGCCCCCAGATGCCATCATGTTGGACAAAAACACGCGCGCACACATACACACATACACACACACCCTTTCTGGAGTCAAAAGCAAATTAATCTCTGCTGATGTATGTGTAGTGTTCTTTTCTCCTTTCTTTTTCATAAAGGGTTTCTATCAATTTAAAAGCTAACAAAGTGGGAGAAAGTCAGAAAGGGCACATTGTGCCTTTCTAAGGACAATAGCTGTATGTGAGGAAAGCCTTCTGTGGCATAGTTGTTTGAAATAGTGTTAATCTCAAAATAGGGCTTTGAAGGGCTATAAAATTTTTACTATTTTTATTTGGGGGGAAATTGTAGAAGCCACATTGTCAGTAAGTTTGGTCTGAACACCTTCTGGCAAGACTTTTGATAAGATTTCTAGAAACATAAGAAGACTTCTGTTTTCATGTCTAAAAGAATTAAGAAAGCGCAAAACGGAACTAGGATGAAAAGTGGCATTCACAGCCATAACCTTCAGTGTCCCCACTCACCTGGAGAGCTCCCCTACCCATAATGCACTAAGTGGATGATTAAAAAGAAATGGGGGCTTAACTGAGGGTAAGCGTGGGGTCCCCAGAGCTTTGCAGAGCATTGAACCATGCGTCTACAGCTGTCTCCACACAAGCCCGACATTCTTTATTTATTTGTTATGAAATATTTATGGGTGTTATGAAAGGTTTAAAATAATGTGTCTGTGGCTCTCCCCTCTCTTTCTCCCACTTGCCCGGCGCTGTTTTCCAATGCATAAATAATTCTGGGCTCGGACAGGAGGGAGGCGCATTAGGGGGGTGTATCTGCTGTATCACATTTTTTCTGCCTGAGAGAAAATATCATTCCTAGTAATTTTCTACACTTATACAATCGGCGTTGACAGTAAATAATTGATGTATGAATTTAGGACCAAACTCCAACACAATATGACTTTATGTCAAGGGTTACTCCCAGCAGATTTTGAGCTAAATCATCTTGCAAAATGGGTTCTTTCAGTGGGAGAAAAAAAGCTTTTTGAAATTATTTTAATGGAAAACTGGGACCTCTCTGCGGCTCTTCTTTTGATGAGGTCTTGCTTTGCATGGCTGGTAATAAAACCAAGCAATCTACCCATTATGAGATTGGAAATGTTTCATTTGTGATCACAAATGGATTTTTTTTAAAAGACTGACACAAGCTGTTTTTATTCTGTTCATCCTTTTTTTTCTGTTCTCTCTTTTTTTCTCTCTCTCTCTTTTTGTGTGCGTGTGTCTATGTGTGATTGCATTTGTATGTGGTAGGCTGCCCTCTGCTTTTCATCCTAGTATCTTCCATAGAAAGCACAATTATGATTTAAATTATAAGCCAGATATATTTGCAACCTAAAGATCTATAACTAGCAGAAAGGCTTCAGATAAAGGAGTACACATCCCCCCTCCCTTCACTGCAATTAAAATTCTTTTCATCATGAAAAGAAAGTGGTTCCTGCAGATGAGTAAGGGGATGAGCAGATATTGGAAAGAAACCTTTCATGAGATGTCAGAAGAGAAACACTTTATATCTTTATAGCTTCAACTGAAGGCCAGACAAGAAGATCAAAGAAAACAAATTGGGTGAAAGACCCAGAGTGAAATTCTCTATTTGTTTTACTGTACTCTGGGGGAACAAAGATTTGGAACTATCAAAATCTTTCTTTATGTCATTTTATTTTTGCTGAAACCAAGATACAAAGACTAGAATTTAAAGCAAGACCCTCTCATCTTTGAGTAAATCTTATCTTTTTAATTATTTTTTCTAGTGTTGACCATTGCATAAAATTTTGTGTGTTTTTAGTCCCACTGTTTTCTTTAAAAATGTATCCAGATCTTTCATATAGTAAGTGTAATTAAACTTACAATATAAAAGAAGAGATATGATAAAATTCAAAGCTTCTGAAAAAGATCCTATGGCACAGGCAAGACCTGTCTTAACACTCAGAAGTTTGAGCTCCCTCCCCTGCTTCCTCTGCCTTCTTGCTCCCACTTTTCTCCCCATCACTCACTTTGAGAAAATACGTGGCTCTGATTTTATTCCATAGGTGGCACTCATGTCTCTATGCACGAAGTTCTGAAGAAATTCCAGCTCAGAATTGGTTTTTAAAGTCATGCTGTCAGAGAAGTATATTGTTTTCTGAAACACAGAACACAGATTTCTTTCAAAATAAATGTTTGGTAAGTTTTTAAAAGTAAGTTTATTCATTTATCCCTTTATATGTGGTGATGTATAATTTCAAGAGTGCTAATAATTGGGTTATATGTATCAGACACTCTGGGCCAAACTATTGAGTTTGTGTGTGCACACATGTGTGTGCATTTTTGTGTGCATTGTGCACATGCATATTTGTGGGTGTTTAGTGTTCAGAGCAGAGATAGCAGGTGTTCAGGAAGAAGTTCTCTTTAGAGTAGCCTGGCTAGAGCCTGCTGGGTAGGAATGACTGGTGGCTGCAGGGACAGCCATGGGCACAGTGCTGGGCATCTGCCTCACATGCACATGCATATTTATGTCTGTGTCTGAGAGTGTGTATGTGTGTGGGAGTTTGTATGAAAGAATGTGTCTATATGCACGTGTGCACAAGCACCATAATTTGGCTGAAGGGGCAGAAAGGGTGGGCATAAGAATAGGAAAGGAATTCCTGAGAGGTCAAAGGCAGGCTGAGGAGTGCTGTCTACATGCAGAGGTGCCATTCGGGTTGGAGTCCTCTCTGCCTGTAGGACATGGTCTCGCTTACTTGACTTACACCAACATTGAGATGTACTAAAGCAAGAGGCTTCCACCTCATGGGTCCACAGAGCACAGGGACTTAGCCCAAGAACCCAAGGTACAGTCTCTACCCACCGCCAACACCCACCCCCTAGCAGGGCAGTGGAAGCAGGGCTCACTTTATGGACCTGTGCACATAGTGTTTTCTTGGGGGGCAAGACTCCACCTGTGACATCTGAACATCACAATGAGGATCCAGAGGTGGCCCAACAACTCTGGGCTCACCTGGGAGCTGCCTGGCCATTAGGGTTGGATTATCTCTCTAACCTCTCCAGGAATGCCCTGTAGGAACTCAGATGCATGTTTAAGATCTTCCCAAGCCTGTGACTTGAGAGTAATCCCAGTGACCCTCACCTTCTCAGATGCAAAGAAGATGAAGAGGGTCTCATTCTCTAATTGCAGACTCACAGTAGTTTTGTAGGGAGACCTTCTCCAAGGCCACTGTGGGATAATTTGTTTCTTATGCACAGTCTTATCTGGGCATGGGACTCTCTATGCTTTTGCTCTTTGAGGCTCAGGATATCAGGGCTCTGTGAAATTGGTACTCTTTGAGATGTTTCTGGAGGCAGCATGATCCTCATTTACCATCACGTTACTATACCTCTCTGTTTCCACTCATATGTACATGGAGATGAGTTTGATGGGACACCTGAAGCCAGTGAACTACCCCCTTCTTACATAGGGAGAAGGAACACTACAGGAAAGTATGTGTGTGTGTGTAGGGGGGTGTGTGTTTATGTTTATAGCAAACTTGGAGCTTTATGTGTGAATGTCCCAGGATATGGCAGATGCTGAACAGCTGTCCTGCAGCATCTCAATAGCTCCCCATAGTAGCAAGAGCCTCAGAAGTCGTTGAATGACTTCCAACCAGTTTTCTTAAAAGTTTATTTTGCTGCTGTGCAGATGGAAGGCTTCTAAATATAACATTAAAGGATTGCGTCTGAGGGAAAAATAATAAATAACATATCCCATCACGTCTTAAAAGAATAAATATACCCTCTTGCTTCAACAAGCTAATATGCTGGTGACACTCAGCACAAGTAAGTCAACCGCATCGGGTCCCCCTGCCCAGCTGGAGGCCAGGCAGTCTTGTGGCCCACTCCAGCTGTGGTTCTCGGGCACCCACTCAGCCTAATTAACAAACGCAATGCTCGCACACGCGAACACCAGGCGAGCTTGGAATGAGGCCACAGGGGAGATCTGGAGAGCTGTACCCCAGTCAGGCTGCTATTTTTAATTCTTTGGAGAACCAAATCAAACAGAAAATGTAATTAAAAATTTGTAAATAGAACACCCGAAAGCACTCCCTCTGGCGCTTGTATGCATATTTTTGATATTTGCTTAACAAATTATCAAGTAGCCATTTCATAGGTAAAACATCTGAACTCCACCATCTCAGCTTTGCAGCCTGTGAAGCTGTCAGTCATTTACCTTCCTGAACAGTACTCTTTGGCCAAGTCTTCATCTTGACTTAAAGGTGAACAGGTGTCTCCTGAAGGAGCATCCCCTGCTCCGTGTCCTGCTGTCTTGGCTGCGAGGCCTGGAGCTCCTGCAAGGCTTGGCACCTTGCTCTCAGGCTCATTTCTCTGAGCAGCAGGGGTCCCACGTGAGTGGTGATCCTGGAGGTTGCAACTGATCACCGACAGAAGAGGCAGGTTCAGATTAGGGCCCTGGTGCTCAGAGGCTGGAGGATGAGGACCCCTGGACTGTGGTGACTGACTTTGGGTGTGTGGAATGCTATTTGCTGTGGTCATCTTTGGCTAGAAGCTGGGAGAAGAGCAGGGGGCCAACAATGGCCATTTTGAGCTTGTCCTTCTGCAAATAGATTGTCACCAAACTAGCAGGTTCCCGCACATTGGTTCCTCGTGCACAATGAACAGGAAAAGGTTTGTGAAGGCAAAGGGGGAAAGGTGTGAGTGTGTGTGTGTGTGTATACAAGTGTGTGTTGTGAGTATGTGTATATAAGTGTGTATGTGTGTACAAGTGTGTGAGTACATGTATGTGTGTGAGTGTGAGTGTTTGTATACAAGTGTGTGCATGTGTGTGAGTGTATGTACATACATGAGTGTATGGCTGTATGGCAGTGATAGTTAACTAAAAAAGTACAGTCTTATCCTCACAGCTTTTCTGGAGCTAACAGGACAGTTGAATGGGAACTCAGAGGAGCAGAAAGGATCTGTTATCCCCTCTGAGCCCCTGCTAGGTGTGGGCTGATCTTCCTGGGGCACTTGGCCAGGAAGCTGCTTCCATTCCAGCTCAAACTATAGCATTTCCTAGAGCTGACTTTGAGGATGGCTACAGACTGAGTCTGGACACCCCAGAACTACTCAGGTGGACATCAGTCAGCTGCCAGTGTTAAATTAAGTGGAAGTGACTTAAAACACACACACACACTAAAACCAAAATCTCCTCAGGTGCATAGTAGTGTTCAGAAAATTCCTCTGGGCCCCTTCCCTCTGGGATGAGGTCTCCCCCAGTGTCTCTGTGCACAGAGCAACCCTGAAGCTATAGGGAAACCTCTGAGACCTGGCCTCGTTCCCACAAAGGTGGCCGAAGGGTAGAGCTGTCCAGGAGAAGGGTGTATTTTGGCCAAAAGGCAGTCAAAATGAGGTTCCTCCAAAGCGTCCTCATGACCCACCTAAAAGGGACAACAGAACAAGGCAGCTTGGGTCTGAGGCATTGAAGGCATGTCCTGCAGAAGGTCCTGCAGGGGGCTCTGCAGGGGCCCCATCAGTTACCAGGCATTCCTTCCACCTCCACATTCCACACATGCACACCCAACAACTGACAACCCCATTCACAGAGGAGCACATACAGATAGAATAGAAAACCCTTCAACTTACTCTCAGCTGGATTTTTTTCTCTCTAATACTTATTTCTAAATGAACACAACCTACTCCAGAACTCTTTAATGTAATAAAAATATAGCTCAGGGTCAGGTTTGAAATTAATGATACAAATTCAAAGTATTAATGCTCAGTGGGATGAAACAACTTCAATGAAGAAATAATCAAACTCGGTAACCAGACCCAAATGGAAAAAGATAGAAGCATGTGAACAATTCCAACAGCAATCTTTTATGAAGAAAATTATGAAAACATGTATAAAATATTTATTTCTAATAAGATGAATGTCCTATTTCTTAAAACCAAAATAAGATTAGACTCCACTCATTATCAAAGCATAGTGATGATTGCAAATGCCACCTCTTCATGTGGGTGGAAAAGCTAATTTTATTATCTTAATTTGTACAGCTATGTTTTTTTGCCAAGTTTGCTCTTTTTAAAGTAAAATAAGTAGCAATGAGAAAGTTATGGGTTTCATTTATATAAAAAGAAATCTAGGATATAGAATATCCACTAGAAAATGTGACAGATCTAATAATTATGGGGCCAGAACAATGTCCTACATCCTAGAACTCTTTAAAGGACATTTCTAAGACCTATGAAGGCTTAAAAAGGTGGAAATGGGTAAGGACATCTTTCACAGAGTGAAATGCACGGATGTATGACACGTTGCAGGTGACACACTCCAAGAAAATGAAACTGACCATTGCATTATTCTGGTGGTGATTCATTTGAAAAAGAACAAAAGTCAGTATCATCATTTGTCAAGTCCTGTCCTCGGGTATGGCGTTGGGTGCCTTGAAGACATATGGGAGACAGCCCAGGCAGGAGAGTCACAGGGGCCATTGGCGTGTCATTGTCATTCATGGCTATGCAGGAACTGTAGGCTCCTCAGTGTCTTGGCCCAGGTAGTTAAAAAGGGCCAGCTTATAGAGAAGCACTGTGTCACATTTAACTCTGAAATGGTTCCCATGCTAATTTATTAAATTTAAAAAACCTACATATTTCCGATTTCTCCTTTGATCTAAACTTTCCTACCTCCCTCACTTTATAATAATACTTTTCTCACATGGGCTCCCTTGTCATATATTCCAAATGACCACTGCAGTCTGGCATGAAAGCACTGAGCTGGTGGCATTATGCACACGTGCCCGCCCACTCAATGTTCTGCCATTTCATTTACTCTGCTATCTTCAGTTGACTCTAACACAAACACCAAAAATCACAAGATCAGCATGTGGGGATCACTTACTCCCCATTTTCTGTTACTTTACTTTTAATTGCTGATTCAAATTGCTGAGGTCTCAGTGTTTATGATTCCACATGGAGCACTTCACTGTATTATCTGATTTAATCCTCGGATTCTTGCAAAAGAAACAAACTCCATCCCCATTTCAGGGCTGGCTGGTGGCCAAGGCAGAAGTCAACCTCTGACCTGGGGAGTCAGCCCCCACAGGTCATCTGGGGAGTCACAGGGAGCACAGGGACATCTGTTCTTCCTCGGATTTCAGTGCAGTCACCCTGGAGTTTTGCTGTGAATAATGTTGAATGTTGGTTTAAGGCAAACATTCCTCATCAGGTTAAATACACACTCTTTAACAGATATCTTAAACTAATGGAGACAGAGTAGCTGAGTATTACTAATTAATAATATTAATATATGATTATATTACTAGTATATATAAGTAGTCTATGAAGATGTTAATGGGTTTGCCTTTTGTACATCTATTTATGTGACTATATGGTCTCCTGATACTTAGCTGGTTTATGTGATATGGCATATGAATACATATATAGTTAAATTAAGCCACCTTACTCTTTTTGATAAATTAATTTTGATTTGGTAGATTTGTTGGATATGGACTCATCAGTATTTTATGCAGTAGTGTGTTGCAAGTTCTTAACTCTCTAGAAAATTATATGCTAACTGTACACACCATAGTTTTTGAATAGATTTTTACTGATTTAAAGGATGTAAAGCACATAATTAATAAATAATACAATATGCAATACTTCTTATTGTAAACGCCAGATGAGTAAGCAGTTCTCAAATGTTTTACTGGGTTTTCTGAGCCCTCAACTCTGTAGCCAGTCCATGCTTGGGATGGACTGTCAGTCTCAACATGAATGAGATGAATGTGGGTGATATTGTGTGGAAATTTAATGAAATGTGAATAACATAAGGGACTTCTTTGCTGCAACAGACAGTAGTTTCCACCTGTTGGAGTAATCATTAATGAATTTGTTGTGCTACATTCACAATAAAAATCACTAATGACATAACATTTAAGTTTAATAGGCACTTCTTTATCACTTTTCTACATATAGACAGTCAACAAAACAAAACAATAAAGCAAGGCCCGGTGTCTGTGGTGTAAATATCTCACCAGGGCAGCAGATCTCCTGCCTCAGACTATGGGGCTGGAAAGAGGAGCTCAGTGACCTTTGTTATGCAGTATTCCACCCTACAGGTGCCAGACACATGGAGCAATTGTGCTAGTGGACAGGAAGTGAGTGCTTTTAGTATTTCCTTTTTAAATACAATTTACTTAACATTAAGATTACATAATTTGATTTTTATAATGGCCATTTTAAACAAGTGGCTTGCAAAATCCCTATTTAACAGTTCTCATGGATGGCATATAAATACATGCATAAGGCTGAGCTGTGTTTCTCTCACTCTCACTCCTTGGTCTGGTTTGCATATCCAAATGTGTATTATTTTCATGAAGTGAGTTTCTCTCTCTCTCTCTCTCTCTCTCTCTCTCTCTCTCTCTCTCTCATTCTCTCTGTGTGTGTGTTTTACAACTTTCTTGTAGTTTTTATGGTATTGTAATATAATACTGCTTAAAGTTTTGACAGAACTAGCCAATAAATTCACCTTGCCCTAAAGACTCTAACTGATTGATTAAAAAAACTCTTTGATTGATGATTTTGTTCCATTCATCATTATTGATCACCTCACAGTTCTTTCATCTTGAATTAACTGTGGTTATTTTTATTTACCAGAATATTATAAATTGTACTGATGTATTCAAGTTATTAATGAAGGAAAACTCTCTTTACAATCCTTGTAATTTTTCACACCCTGAAGGTTCTCCGACTGGCACCCACCCACTGCACCTTGATTCGAGCTGTCCCTGGTCCCTGGTCTCTTGAAGCCTGACGGAAGATGCTCTACACCCTCCCACTTCCTCACAGCTGCCTTCTCCCCACCCCCTGGCAGACCCAGCTGGTGGTGGTATGGAGCTTGGTTTGGTTTTAAACTCATCATGCTATGAGTTCTTCAGAAGAAAGTTTCTCTGGAGTCAATTGGACTCCACTGAATTAGCTGTGGAGGTTTTTAAAGTAAAAAGTCAACACACCAGCTGAATTCCTAGAATCCACGTCCCATTGGCCTCTGGAATTCAGTATGGTAACTGACCTCCTACTATGTGCTGGAGCCACATGCTGTGGCCTGACTATGGGGAGGGGGACTGCGGAGGGATTTCCAGGAAGGACACCCTTCAACAAGTGGGGACCAAGGGAGGTTTTCCTAGGGAAGGGGAGAAGCGTTCTCAGAAGGACGGGCAGCAGGTGAGAGCAGCACCTGAGAGAGGGCCAGGCAGAGGCAGAGGGGGCAGGGGGCCCATCTCAGATCCTGGACCCAAATGGGTTGCATGATTGTTCATTTATTTTAGAAGTGTTGGCATTTTCAGTGGCACATCCAAAACCTGAATCTGCACACATGGGTATTTGAGTTCCCGTGAATTATTTTACAGAGTTGGAATTGGCCCACTAAACAGAGTGGCTAGTATCAGTCACTTTGGTAAACAGATGCTTGAAACATTTCCCACAGACAAGTGGCTTCGAGGGCCTATGCTGGTGGAAGCCTCTGCAATTTCCTGCATGGGCTCTTTCCTCCAGGCATGGCCCTCTTGCCCCTCTTCCCAGCAGGCGAGAGCTTTCTGTTCCCCTGGTTGCACTCACCTCCTTTGTCCCCAACTGCTCACCTGCCTGTGCTGCCTGCATGGCCAGCCCCAGGGAGTGCCTGGGCCGTGTCTGTATGCAGTCCTCAGCACACAGGCCTGCTCAGGACACGCCAGCAATATTAACAACGATGAAAACTTTGCGTAGTTAATAAAATTAAAAGGGAAAAATAGATGACTTAAAAATGTTGGCAAGCGCGCTGAGCGATGGACGTTCAATTATTCATACTCTTCACAACCTTTTCCAAATCCACAGATGATGGTTCTATGGCGGTCCTGTGAGGCATGGGCGGGCTGTTAACACATATTTTGCAATCTAGTAACATTTATATTATACTAGTTGAGGTACTGCTAAGAGAAGGGATGACATTGTGGTTAAATTATTTTTTGAACAGAGTGTAGCCATGAAAAAGTCACATTAAACTGTTAGTAACTTAGCTTTTCTTTCTGTAAAACAGAACATTTTATCTTAATTTGGAGAACCAAACATCACTTGAGAAAAACAGGATGTTGATGAAAACCCTGAGTGCCTGAGCCTTGCAGGGAATAGCTACAGGCCGGGTTTCATCCCCAATGGAGACTTCCCCGCCCCCGTCCCCGGCCCCTGGTAAGCCACATCTGGAAATTTCACTCACATATTTCATAAAGGCGGTCCAGCCTGCAGCTCACCCAGCAGGGCTGGGGCTGGGCTGTCCGTGGTGGGCCAGTGTTGGGCACTAGTAGGAAGGGAGGGGCCACGGGTAGGGGGTATCACTAGCTGTGGCTGTCATCTCTGACCAACATGGACAGATACGTGTCCACAGAGGAGTGGGAAGTGTATGGGATTTCCCAGAAGAAGCTGGAGATGAGGCATTATCTCATGCCCGGGGCCAAGAAAAGTGTAATCTGAATCAATTATGTGAGTAATTCACAGTTACTGGATTTTACCAGAAGAGAAAAATAGTTTACTCTGCACAACGTACATAACTATTTTCAATGAGCATTTATAGTCATTTATTACGTAAGTTTGTTGATGTGTGTTACTCAGGAAATAAAGGCATGAGTCGACATTAAAATACTGCAGTTCCCAACTTCGCTGCGCAGAGGCCTGGGAGTGTACCCAGAGACTGTTAGGGGTGCGGAGAACTGGGGCAGCTGCCCTTCACCAGTCAGCAGGTGTGTGACTTCACCTGGCCAGGCGGGGCCTCCTCTTGGCCTTTCAGTAAGGACAAGCCATCCTGACGTGGAAGGTGAGAGTCATCCTTGCCCCTGTCTGGGCTCTGAGCCAGCCTCAAGCCCTCGGCTAGGAGCTAGGCTGGGGCCACTATGGGGGACAAAACCTGAGAGCACACTTTACAAGGACCACCCTCTCTGCCGAGCTCTGGGAGTGTGTGAGGCCTTGGCTGGGCAGCCCTGCACCCTAACTATCCAGGGTCCAGCGAGGCCTTTTCTCCCCGGAAAGGCCCCGAGCAGCTCCGTGGAAAGGCCACCCACCCATTTGAACTGATTTAACCAGATTTTCTAAACTTATTGAGCCAAGTGACCCCTTTCTTCAGCTCCCTGTGAAAAACCCAGAGATTCAAATGTACATGCTCCTCTCTGCATTCATTGTCTCCAAATATGGCCTCACTGGTCAGATCCAAGGTGTGGGGGATAGAGGGGGGGGGGCCTGACTTCTGGCTTTGCTTGATGGGAGAGCCCTTGCTCTTAGGAAACAGGCTCCATTTCAACGGAATTAGACTCCCAGCAATTCACATGCTGTATGGGCTACGTTAAGCATCGCTCTCTCTGTTGTGTTAAGTTAGATGTGTTCACCCCCAAGACGCCCCCACTAGCTAATTGATGGCACAACCTGGAGAACAAGGGTAGCTGATGGTGGAGGAAGCTGCCTTCCAGGAGGGTTTTGTGGGGCAGATTGGAGAGGTGAGGGGCTGCTAAGACCTTTGGATCCAAGGCGGAACTAAGGATCCCCAGGACTGTGCTGCTCAGTGAGGGGACAAAACGATGGAGGTGTCCTGGAGGCCGCTGGTATTCCACCCAGCCCCGGGCCCCTCAGCCCCACATCCATGGCACCTCCCTCGTCGTCTCTCTCTTCGCCTGATATCCATGATCTCCTTTAAAAAATAATGTTTTGAGCACCTTTCCTTTAACCGAGGAGGCCTGGGAGTACCTGTTTTCGCCTGGGGGGGGCCTGTTTCCGCCTGACCCGTGGGCGCTGCCTCTGCTGGAGCCTCTGTTGCTCAGATAAGGGCCAGCCGTGTCTCCGGCCCGGCCTGGCCGCCAATCCATAATGTTCCCGGCCGTGATTAATCTGATAAATAATAAATATATCAATCTACTCTTTTAGACAAGGACAAATTCTTAGCAGCAGGGAGGCACACGGCCTCCTTTACAGCTGCCTGTAGTGCTGGGATTAATTATTTAATGCTTAATTCTTCGGGAAATGAGAAAGTTTTGATTAATGCTGTCCAGTGTCGTTTCTGGCTTGTTTGATATGTGTCAGATAATTTTTCCTCGCAGTCACTCTGAAGAAGCCAGAGGCTACTGTCACAGGGATCAGACACCGAATTTCTAGAGATTAATTGAAGTGAAATTTTAGAGAAAAGCACCATACGCGCTTGCCTGAGATAACCTTTCTCAGGCTAAATTTAGCTGCACCCAGGGTGTCGGCTGCACTGCGCCCTCGTGTAAAACACTTATCTTCGATGTGAAGAACCATATTTGGTTTCCAGTTGACTTTTTTTTAAAGCTGGTTTTGGGGTTGGAGGGATTAAATACTTGGTTGCAGGTGTCTCCAAGGAAACCTGTCCCTGGGATTGGCCAAGGTCTAGGTTTCTTCATGATTAGAGCTCAGCCCTCCAGGGATCTGGGCCCGCAGCCCTGTGAAGAGCGTTCAGACCAGGCCCAAGGCGTGTTCTTGATCTCACTTTACGGTAGCGAATAACTTCTGGTCTCTTAGCAGCAGCCCCTGTCTTCTCCTGAGGCTCTGGTCCTGGCTTTACCAGGGACTTGTAGCTGAGAACTCATGGAGGCACGAGCCCGTATGCATGTGCCCTATAACCACATGGCCAAGTCTGTGACCGAAATGCAACAGTGACACAGTGCAGTGACTGTACCAGCACTGAGCTCCTCCAGACGTCACCGTGTGCACTGTCCTCTGTGAAAGGTGGGGAGTGAACACATGATAGTGTTTACCTGGGCAAACTGCTTGTTCCATTTTTTAAAAATATATACTTTATTGGTTTTTGCAGAGAGGGAGGGATAGAGAGTTAGAAACATGAATGAGAGAGAAATATCCATCAGTTGCCTCCTGCACGTCCCCTACTGGGGATGTGCCCACAACCAAGGTACATGCCCTTGACTGGAATCGAACCTGGGACCCTTCAGTCCATAGGCCGACCCTCTATCCATTGAGCCAAACTGGCCAGGGCACATTTTGATCAGATTCATCAGTCAGTCAATTCTGAAAAGGAAGGGTACTTATGGTTTAATCAGCTCATGTCAAGCTCGGATTTGAAGTTTGAGCTCAAACCCCAAACTCTGACATTCTGTGCCTTGGAGAAGTGGTGGGGTGGGCAGTGGCAGATAGGAGGCCTTAGAGTCCCTGATGCTGGAAGTGAGAAACCACATACATTACCAGATGAAAGAGAATCACATGTGAGGTACAGAAAACCCCTACAAATAGAACAGTTCATGTATTTGGCATGGCAGTCCATTTTTAACACGAGAAAGTATTTCTAAGTTGCATTGAGTGACTGAAAATACTGTTGGTCCTACGAGCACAAACGTGGCCATTAGCATGCTCCCAAGCAGGTAGGTGTTTCTGGCTGGGAAAGAGACATGAGTGTCACTCACGCTCTTCCCATTGGCAAGTGCACATGCCCAGTTTACAAGTGCTTCTACTCAACAAGTCTTCTTTAGGCTCAGTGTTAGGTAAACTTGCCCATTTTACAGATGGGGAACTTTGTCTCTGGAAGATCTAGTGAATTTTCCAAATTTGGGAAGTGGGGTGTGAGCCTGAGCCTTTGGCTCCGAATCCTACATCGTTTCCAGTCCCTAGAAGAGCCATGTGGTTGTAAGGAGAGATCTGCTGAAAGAGAGATCTGCTGAAACCTCTTCTGGGTCCTGAGAGTTGGCTACTGACAGTTATTTTTTATTTCACCAGCACTTGGAAATTTGCCCAAAATATAGGCCTTCTCCCTAGAAGAAATGGACACACCTGCAACTTGCTTTAACCCTTTGCACATAGGTTGTGCAGAAGATGGAGCCCTGAAGCATGTGCACGAGGGACTAAGGACAGTAGGGGCCACTTGTGTGTGCCTGTCCTGGTCCTACTCACACATCTAGGGGCAGAGGAAATGGGGGTGGCTGGTCTGCAATTGTGTAGGACTGCTCCTGCCCCATTTTTTCAGGGCCCCTCTCACACTCACTCCTTCTGCAGGTTTTCTCAGTTGACTGAGCACAAGGAGTGGCAGCATGCAGGCCTGGGGTCACCTGCACCCACACCCATGCTGGTCCATGTGGGTTGAGCTGCATTCCTTAGCCCTCAAGGCATGGGCCAGACCCTCCTTCCCTCACCCTCTGTGCGAGGGCACTTGGTCCACATGGAGGCCATCTTGCTGAGTTTCTGAGGCCACGAGGGAAATGTCTGGCCCCTGTGTATGTCCTGAGACCTGCACCCCATCACCTGCACTGAGATGAGTCAGATCTGCACATGTGGGTTTAGCGTGAGGATGAGATGTGCAAAGCGATGTCTTAACCACAGATGACTTGGGTGCCTGACATCTCCCACATTTCACAACACAGTCACTGTCCCCCACCTTCATGTGTGGTCCCAGGTGCGGTCCTGTGTGTGGAGTCAGAGGTGCTGAGCCCCTCCAATCTAAGTACTGGGTCCAGGACAAGCCCCTGGTGGGGACAGAGCCCATGCCGGTGGGCAGTGCCCTGACCAGCCCCGGAAGCCCTTTTGAAGGGGAATTTGTTTAGGGAATTTGTATTTTCTGCTGCTTTCTTCTTGAACCTATTTGCATTTTAAATAATTAAAACATTAAAACTGAAAAATTTATAAATGAGAGCTGCTAAGAGAATCCTGCTTGGCAGACAATAGAAAAAAATGATTACCCTGCTAGGTTCACTTTAATGTCCTATCTGTCACTCTCCTGAGTTGTACACTGTCATGGTCCGGACTCTTAGAGCCCAGGGCACACACAGAACAGCACACAGACACACATACTATAGCACACAGACACATGCACAGTAGAAAAACACACATGCATGAAGACACAGCAGCACACAGACACAAAACAACACAATAGCATATACAACACAATATAAGAGCAGACAGACACACAGACACAGACACACATAAAACCAAGGTCATATACAATCACAGTATCAAACACACACAAACACATCAAAACAGGCATGCATCACCAAAAATACTCAGATATATCAGAACAGAGAGACACACATCAGAGCCCCAAACTCCTATGCATGGCCAATGATACACACACACACACACACACACACACACACACACACACAGAACCACAGACCTTCCCTGTTTTCTTCCTTCACACGCACATCCCCTGTGACCTCTCCACTCGCCACTTAAGGACTCTATTTGGGGAGGACTTGATCTCATTATGTAACTAACTCAAACAGCATCTCATCAGGTTTCAATAACTGGTGTGCCCCCCTCCACCCCATTTACTTTTCCATTGAAAGTTCACTTGGAGGAGGTGGGGGTGGCAGGGCGGTGGGAGTGACAGGCGCTTGGTCCAGTGCGGCTTTGCCTGGTTGTAACAACCGTCGGGACATCAGGAGCCACAAAAGCCGGCTTGGCCACATCATCAATCACCCTGCTGACAGTCGCCTTCAGTTTGTTTGTTCCACTCTGCATAATAAGTGATTGGATCAGGTTTAATTAGATATTGGGTAATCAATCATTGCCAACAAGGCACCTCAGCTTGGGATCTAGATCCTGCAAGGGGAAGGGAAAAAAAAACCCGGCAAATCTCATCTCGTGAGCATAAGCACTGCGGCACAGGCACACACGCTGGCTGTGTGGCTGAAGCGGATGGAGACGTCGCAGGCGAGCGGAGGAGAGCGCTTCACAATGGGCTGCCGTTTCCAGACAGTGTCTGGGTGACATTTTACTTTCGCTGCATAATTACTTTTCAATATAATATAATATGCAGACCTGAGGGAGGAAGGAAAGCAATTAAATTATGCACCAGCCCTTCCTCCCGCTGCCGTCCCCAGAAGTGACCAGAAGCTGTCGTTGGACGCAGAACCACTTGGAGTTGAGATCTGACACCGAGCAGGTGATGGTGCCTTTGGGCCAACACTCAGTGTGGGATCCGCAGGAGCTTCAGGTTTGGCTGAGGATCAGTAGCCGGAGCTTCGCCACAGCTCAGTAAATCTATGGAGATCACGGACCTGAAGTGTGGGTGACATTTATTTATTTTGAAAACTACATTGAACCTCATGGGTAGACATAACAGGGAGCATCATTGCATTCATTATTTGAATGTCAAAGGTTATGTCAATTCTCATATGAATCCAATTAGGCACAAAAGCAATCAGGCCCATTATGAACTTGGGGATTTTGAGTGTTCATTGAAGGTTAGCGGGCAGACCCACCCCTGCGGAACCTCACTCTGTAGAGCGTCACTGAGCGCTGTGCCTATTGCGCTCTTCTTTGTGTTATAAAATGGACCCATCCATCCTGATTATGATTCCTGCTGCTCAAGGGGAATGGATTCCTCTGGGTGGAGGACAGCAGACCCTTGACATTCCTTGAGAATGAAGCAGAGAAGCACTCTCTCTCCCTCCTTTCCTCTCCACACTGCAGGAAGGATTCTCCACACACTTCCAGGCACCTGTCCACTGACCAAGAGGACAGGTGTGAGCAGGTCAGGTGAATCAATAATTCTCTGATTTGGTGGAAATTCTTGAGTGGGTGAGCAGATGGACAGATGGTGGAGAGATTGATGGATCAATGGATAGATGGGTGGGTGTGTGGTTACATGAGTGGATGAATAAGTGGGTGGGTGGATGGAGAGATGGATGGGTGGATGTGCTAGTCAGGGTTTACTTCAAGTGTCCTTGTAGAAGGCATACATATTTAGCCATGGAGAGGTGCTTCCAATAAGAGAGGGCCAATAACTAATGGAATCAATGAGGACAGAGTGCCATTACACACCCAGGTACATCAGTTTCTTTCTCTTTTATAGAAGAAGGAGAAAAGGGGCCCTTAAATTAAGTAACCAATTGAAATATAATTTTAAAATACTGTATTTTTTAATATATCTCAGATTCTTACCATAATATGGAAAAAAAAGAAGACTGGATATTATTCATTTGTTTGTTTTTGCAGTAAATAACACCAGCAGATACACTGCAGAGTCTAAGAATACTGGAGCCAAGAGCTCTCCGGGGGCATAGACAATCAGCAGGTTTGGGGTTCACCAATTGGCCCCATTACTCTTGAGGGTCCTGGGCACTTCTTTGGCAGATGTCTCAGTAAAGAGGCAGAGTGCTCTTTCCTGTTTTTTACCTGGACACACCTGGCATTGGCACCGTCATAGGCCCCAGCACCCCAAGTAGGGGGCAGATCCATCAGGGCCCAGTGGGAGACTGTGGTACCTGAAGGGTAAGGACCACATGGCTAGAGATGGAGCACATGGGGGTGGGATTTTCCGAGCAAAGGGGACACACCCATAGAGATGAAAGAGGGAGGCTCCTGTGCCCAGTGGAGGCAGCGGTGACTGCAGAGTCCAGGGTTATCTTCAGAAAGACCTCAACTAGGAGGAGGAAGTGGAGGGTCCCAGACCAGCTGCCTGGACCTGGGGTGAGCAGCTGTGGGAGACACTCTGCAATCCCACCCTCCTGGAGCCCTGCACCATAAGTGGGTTCAGGGTTCAGGTAAGCATGATTCTATCTGCACCATTAACACAAAAAGGTTCACGATGCCATGCTAGGAGCTTTTTCTTTAAAACACAGGCTTCCATGAAGGAAGGGGCATGGAGGAGGGTAGGTGGGCAGAAGCCTTCCTTCTCTCCCCTGGACCTTGGTGTCTGGAGGGGGCAGGACATTCAGAGTGGCTGCCAGCCAGTGTTTGATCAGGGATGAAATACGCCGAGGTGACAACATCTTGCTCTCCCTGCTTTTCAGGGACACTCATTAAAAATGAAGCAGGGCACGAAGAGGCCCAGAAGGCCCTGCGTTCTCTCCAGATACAAGAGAGAGACACGTTCACAACATGTCACGAGCAATATCCATTTGTGTTTACTCTTCAAACCCGCTGAGTTGCCTCCTGGCCAGAGCCAAGGACGCTTTGCCAGGGACAATCAAGTGGCCTTGGAGACTATCCGGGGTGGGGGTGGGACTGGCGGAGGATTCAGGGAAGACATCTCTCTCTCTGCTTGTCCGTGGGAAGGGTCTCTATGTTACGGGGCCCAGAAGCATCTGCTCTGGGCACCCGTGGCAGAGACGCTCTAAGGTTTGTGTCAGTGACTTGGGGTGAACATTAGGGGTTTTTCCCTTTCATAATATATTGATGTGAGCAGCTTGGGCATGCCAAGCAAACTCTCCACACAACACATCAGCTGTCGGAACGAGGCGCACCGTCTGGCAAAGTGCACTCAGGTAGAACGCGTCTCTGGAGCCTCCCTGGCAGCCAGGCTGCACCCAGGGAAGGGCCCAGCTAGGCAGGACGAGCTCATGAATATTGATTAGGGACCATTTCTGCCAGCTCACAGAAACCGCAGCTGTGGGGCTCCGTGTTGGAATCAGTTTTCCAAGGAGACTGTGCGAGGGCGGTTGGGTTGGTGGAATGAGTGACTGTGGGAATGCCTGTTTCTAGGCCAGGCCCTCCCCTTATATCATTATTAATCCCTGTCCCAGAAGAGGAGAAATCACCGTCTTATATTTGATGTATCCCTTGGTCACTTTACCCAAGTAGCAAGAAGGATTTGCCAAACCTTCCAAGCACAGCCTCAAAAAACTGCCTGCTTGCCGAAACCGGTTTGGCTCAGTGGACAGAGAGTCGGCCTGTGGACTGAAAGATCCCAGGTTCGATTCCGGGCAAGGGCATGTACCTTGGTTGCAGGCGCATCCCCAGTGGGGGGTGTGTAGGAGGCAGCTGATCGATGATTCTCTCTCATCGATGTTTCTAACTCTCTATTCCTCTCTCTTCCTCTATAAAAAATCAATTATATATATATATATATATATATATATATATATATATATATATTGAAAACAAAACAAAAAACTACCTGCTGCAGCCGGAAGCTTAGTTCTGGACAGTTGACCTGGGACGGTGGTATGTCCACCTTTCCCTGGACATCTGCCCCCGGCCACCAAACCAAGCTGCAGTGCTGGTAACATGTAGTAAAGCTGGTCCACGTCTTTTCCTGGTCCTTAAGCACTTAGAAGAAAAGCACAGGAAAACTTTGGAATCTGGAATAACTTACACCTAGATTCAAATGAAATTCATGGCATAAAGACATGCTCATATGCCTCGCATGGGCATTGCTTACAGGGGAAGAGAAAGCATTGGGTTTGCCCTAGATATGCGGTAAGAAAGATGTAAACTGATAAGAAGGAAGGTGATCTTGCTACTGGAGGTGGGAGTGATTTCAAGGGACTCTCTTGACAATGGGATATTCCTAGAAGCCGCATAGGCAACCTCTGGTGGGATGGCTCTCAAGGGCATTTGGGCCTCAGACCCCTGAAAAGGCCCCTGCCCCCAGTTACCTGTGTTTTCCATTGATCTGCATGGATGCTGCTGTCACACATGACATTTTGGAACCCACATTCAGTTCCAAAGTTCACTTTACAGAGGACAACACCAGAACGAGGAGAGACAAAATGACTGTCACAGGGGCCCAGGTATAAGGAAGTTTGTTCCCAGGTAGTGATGGAGAGACACACCAGCTCAGTTGCAGAACTAAGGGAGCTTCAAGGATGGAAACTCTTCGCAACTCCAAACTCCCCAAATTCTGGGTCCCCCTTTTTGTTCTTCATTCTTGTTTCCTTTCTTTTTTTTTTTTGATGGTGTTCCAATAAAACTTTATTTATAAACATTGAAATTTAATTTCCTATAATGTTCATGTGTCATAAAACATTATTCTTCATTTACTTTCAACCACTTAAAAATGTATAAAAATATTTTAGCTCACAGGACCTGCAAAAACAAGTGGCAATTTGGACTTGAGTTATGGGCTATGGTTTGCCAACCTCTGTAATCTATAGAACATGCAATACAAAATTATTAGGATCAATTTTTCCCTCCTTCTTTTTTTTTTTTTTAAATAAATCTTTATTGTTCATATTATTACAAATGTTCCTCATTCCCCCCCCAATTGCTCCCCTACACCAAGTTTCCATTCAATTCTCTGCCCTTTCCCCATCCCCCCATTGTCCTCAACCATAGGTGCAGTTTATGTTCAGTCTCTTCCCGCCCCGCCCCATTCCCCCGAGAATCATCAGTCCACTCCCCTTCCATACCTCTGATTCTATTATATTCACCAGTTAATATTGTTCATCATGATTTTTACTTCCCTTGGTTTTTAGACTCACTTGTTGATAGTTACGTGTTTGTTTATAATTTTTATCTTTATTTTCTTCCTCTTCCTAAAGAACCCCTTTTAGCAATTCATATAATTCTGGCTTGGCAGTGATGAATTCCTTTAGCTTAAATTTATTTGTGAAGCTCTTTATCTGGCCTTCGATTCTGAGTGATAACTTTGCTGGGTAGAGTATTTTTGGCTGTAGGTTCTTGTTGTTCATCACCTTGAATATTTCTTGCCATTCCCGTCTGGCCTGCATGGTTTCTGTTGAGAAATCAGCTGACAGTCGTATGGGTGCCCCTTTATAGGTAACTACCTGCTTTTGTCTTGCTGCTTTTAATATTCTTTCTTTGTCTTTAGCTCTTGGAATTTTAATTATGATGTGTCTTGGTGTGGTTCTTTTTGGATTCTTTTTGTTTGGGGTTCTGTGTGCTTCCTGGACGTGTAAGTCTATTTCTTTCACCAGGTGGGGGAAGTTTTCTGTCACTATTTCTTTCAATATGTTTTCAGTATCTTGCTCTCTGTCATCTTCTGGGATGCCCATAATTCTGATGTTGGTTCGCTTGAAGTTGTCCCAGAGGTTTCTTACATTATCTTCAACTTTCTGGATTCTCTTGTCTTCTTGCTTCTGTGGAGGAGTGTCCTCTGGCTCTTTGTGTTCCAAATCTTGGACTTGATCCTTGCAATCTTCCAATCTGTTTTTAGGACTCTGTATAATATTATTTATTTCAGAGATTGTATTCTTTATTTCTAGTTGACCCTTCATTATTTCTTGTTGATCCCTTATCATATCCTCATAGGTCTCATTTATTTTATCGGCCTTTTCTAAGAGATTGTTGAACAACCTTATAAGCGTGGCTTTGAACTCTATATCCAGTCGCTTTTTGTCCTCCATTTCTTTTGTTTGTGATCTGTTTCCTCGTTTCGGCATTTTCGCTGCTTCCCTGAGTTGGTAGGTTGGGAGGATCAGCTGTGTCTATGCCAGCAGACAACCTTATTCCACTAGACTTGGAAGCCTGCAAAAGCCGCTCTGAGTTCAGCTTGGATAGGGCAGAGTTTCTGGGTGGAGCTTACAGCCTGGGCTTCCGGTTAGCCCCGCCCTCGGAGGTTCCTGAGTCTCAGTGTACCTCAGGGTCCTTTGGTACTTGCTGCAAGCACCTTTGAGAGAAAGGCACTCTAGAGTTTCGCCCACTACCAGACAGTGTAGTCTCTCCCCCAACAAGCCCACAACTGGGGTTCAGAGCAGTTGGAAGTGGGGTTAAGAACAGTCCGGAGTTTATGTCTCCTTCCTGCCAGGGCAATCTCGCGGCCCAAACAACAGTCTGTCCTCTGTGCGCGCAATGTGCGCGACTCAGGGGCTCGGCTTTTTGCCGTTCCCCCTGAGCTTCTGTCTTACAGCCCAGATTCCCCCTGTATGAGGCTGGGGCCCGAGGGTCTTGCCCAGGACTGGGGTTCAGTGCAGTCAGAACTGGGGCTCAGCACAGTCCTGAGCTTTTGAGTCCTTCCCGCTGGGGCAATTCAGCAGCTCAGCGAACAGTCCGTCCTCTGCGCGCAATGTGCGCGACTCCGGGGCTCTGCCTTTTCGTCGCTCAGCTGAGCTTCAGCCTTACAGCCCAGATTCCCTCTGTGTGAGCCTGGGACCCCCGGGGTCTCGCCCAGAACTGGGGTTCAGTGCAGTCGGAGTTGGGGTTCAGCACAGTCCAGAGCTTTTATGTCCTTCCCGCAAGGGAATGCCAGCCAGGCACTCAGAGGCCCCTCCTCTCCAGCTCCGTCCTCTCCCCGCGCACGCACCGTGTCTCCGTACCTCAGGCTTTTACAGCTCCTCTGGTTTTCCTTCTGGTTTTCTCTTTCCTTCTAGTTGTAGAATTTTCAGTCAGTCAACTTTCCTGTAGTTCTGGATAGTGTCCACTCTATATTTTAGTTGTATTTTTTGAAATTGTTGAGTGCGGCTGCAGTTAGGCTTTTACCTCTGCCGCCATCTTGTTGTCCTTTTCCTTGTTTCCTTTCTGTCTTGTATTTTTATAATGGAGAAGTTCAGGGAATTAAGGTGGAAGAGTGCTCCCCCAGATTCCCTTCTGCAGACACATGCATTCCTGGAGGCTTTTCTTGGGGAGCTGCACCCCAGAATAGAACCCCTCCCAGAGGCTCATGGCTATAGGAGAGATGACACAATGGTCTCTCTAACCTAGTGGCCCTCACACCCATGACAAGCCCTTCTCTCTCTCTAGGTGCCACCATCTAACAAAGAAGAGCGCCAGCACATGCAACGCCTTCTCTCAGTGGGGCAGCCCTTCTGGAGCCACAGGGCTTCTCTGGATTCATGGCAGGCTGCGGGCTGCAGCCAGTCCTGGGGGTGGCAGGGCTCAGCAGGAAACAACCGCCACCCTCCTCACCCAGTGAGGCGGAGAGCTGTCACTCAGCCGTTCTCTTTTCATATCTGCTGGTCAGAAAGCCAGGCAGGTGGTGCACATTCGGTCCTGGACCTTAAGACACCCCACCGCTTCTGAGAGCTGGCAGGCCCTGACCATCTGAGGAATGAGCTGTAAAATCCACAGCACATTTGTGGGTGTGAACCTGCAGCTTCGAGGGCTGTGAGCCATGTTCTCAACACGGATGGTGGCCTGGGAGCCTTAAGGCCTTCATCCGTAGTAGGTCCCTAGACTCCTCACTACACCAAAGTGACACATTTGAGACCAGGTCGCTGGCCCTTAGCCACTCGGCAAGACATCCTCCCTGTGAGTTCAGGCCGTCTGAGCCCAGGCCACCCTGCCTGGGCGAGGCTGCCTCCATCTTGCTGTGAACAAGCTTGCCTTGTGCAAGGGAGACTCCCAAACACAGGAGCTAGTGCCTGTGGGCAGGTGCCTTTGTCTGTGATGTTTGCTACTGAATAAGTGGAATTTAACCTCCTTCCACATGGGCTATCCTCCTGAAAACTGGGCTGTGACTGCATCTGGCCGGAGTAACCTCTGCGGCATCCACTTCAGTGACTCCCTCCACATACCCAGCTTCCTCATTTCACCCCAACTTGTCTGGGGCACCTGTTGCAGGGATGACTGTGGAGTGCTCCCCGAGTGGGGTCCTGGTGTGAATGTTCACCACCCTCTTCCTCATCTACCAAAAGATAGCTCTGCATTAGTTAGTGGTCAGCTGAGGAGAGCCAGACTTTGTAAGCCCTTTCATCTGTTACAGAGAAATTATCTGAAGCTTGTTAAAACTGGCAAGAAAGACTATTCAAGACTATTGCAATAGGATAGGGAGATTAAATTCAACTCTGAATGCAAGAGGGAGCAGCAGAGGTTTACAGGGAGGGCACAGAGTGAAGGAGAGGATGCCTACTTTTCTGTGGTTAACTTATACATCAGACACTGGAAATGTAGATGGATAATTTGAAAACGAAATATAAACTTTTGTCGGAACAGGGCTGAGAATAAGCCTTGAGTGGCAAACAGAGAGCAACCAGCCATGTACATAAACACTGATGTGTGCATTGTATTTAAATGTGCAGGTTTAAGTGCAATCTTAAACAAATATGTACACTTGGAAGTTCTATAAAATATTGTTAACATGTCCCTCTCTCTTTTTCCATGTGTAGAGGGGATTTTCCTTCCCTGCATGGATGGTTTTACACAAGCAGGGTCATATCACCTTAACCTTCTCTGTAGTCTCTGAAGCAGTTTTACCATGTTCTTCCACATGGCTACATGGTGCTCACTGTGGGTGCACACATTCAAACAGAGCTGCACTCACTCTCTGCTCAATCTCTGCCATGGAACTCAGTGCTGCAACGGAAACCCTTGCATGTCTGGTACCTTTAAATCCAGGGGATGAAGTCCCCCTTTCCCTCTACCCTTCCCTCCTGGCCTTCCCTCATTATCCTTCTTATAACTAGTCCTAAAATGGAGTTGAAGTATCATCCATAAAAATGTATAAAAGCCAAATATGCAAATTGTCCCCTAGGAGTTCCATCCGGAGACTGGGAGTTTGATTGCTCTCTATGACATGTTCTTACCACCAGGGGGCAGTGTGAAATGAAGGAAGGCCCTGGTTGGCAGCTGGAAGCCAGGAAAGGGAGGCCCGAGCCAGCAGTTAATAGCCAGGGAAGTCTCTAGTCTGTAGCTGGAAAGCCCTGATTGGCCCTGATCACCGGCCAGGCCTAAAGACCCTACCAGTGCATGAATTTTGTGCAGTGGGCCTCTAGTTGTTAGATAAATCTGCAGAGTGACCAATCTTGCTCTTACAGACAGGGAGTAATTTTCATTCCTTATTGAAAAATACATAGGAACAATAGATTAAAATCTCAACTAATGTGGACTACGTTGACCCTCTTATTTACAGGTGTTCTACCATAGGTTATGTCCCCCCAAATACTTTATGTAGAGTCTCTTGTATGCAAAGGTGTAACCCTGGGACTCACTAGACACATCTTCTGTACTTCAACTTTAGATGAATAAAGCAGATGACAATAGCCATCCATGTTGAAATGTTTGATTTCTTCCTCTCCAAAAACTACATAGCAGATTTGAACTACAGCAGAGAAAATCTAGAATTAGTAGCTCCCCATACTTACCCCAAATCTGGAGTCCAGTCCCAGACATGCCCGAGAAGCAGCAAGAAGCTTCGCTGAAGCCATTCTGGGCTCAGCAACAGAGAAAGACTCAGCCTCTTTGCTCATTTTTAATTTAAGAAGCCTAGGTGAAGTCCCACATCATATCCATTCCCTTCCCAAACCGGACTGCCATAATTATGTGTTAAATATGATTCAAATCTGCAGGGAACTGTGACTCAATAAGCATGAAAAAATTAATGAAAAGCTTAATTATTATAATAATACCATTAAAATCTAATAAGGAAAGAAAAAAGTTGATTTCATTTTATTTTAGCTTGGGCATCTAATATCTTTTCTTCCCGTTAGCAGAACTGTAATTAATTTAGACTTGGATTTTCCAAAAGCTAAATTATATGCTGGGGTACTTAGAAATATTCAGAGAAAAGGAAGTAGGCATATAAAATAAAGCACATGAAATGATAGAGGATGATGGCAGGGCTCTCCAACAGAATCCATTTCAAGGGCTGCTATTTGCAGGAGATCCAATCTTCTCACCACTTTTAATTATTTATGATCTTCAGGCTGCTCTGATTCCCATGTTGTCTCCTGAGCCACACAGCACATTGGTATTTCATAGCTCAGGGTCTTAATTCAATTGACCACAATGTGGAAGCACTGGGTGCTCTATGTAGTAGAGTCTCCTCTTTCCACTTTTGACCACACACCTAGAGCAAGGATGCTCCAGCCCAAAGCTCCAAAGCCAATAGTTCTGACTTAATCTATAAACAAAAAGAATACATTTTTTTTTTGTTCATCAAATGTATTGGGGAAAACTAAACAGAACCTCTTCTCATGGGTTGGGTGCCAAGCACAGTCAACTGGATATGGAGCACAGTAACCACCTCTACGTGAGTGAGGTAAAGGGCATTGCCAGAGGAGTTCTCACTCAGACTCTAGGTCCCTAGAAGAGACCTGTAGCCTATCTGTCTAAGAGACTAGACCCTGGGGCAGCAGAGTAGCCAGCGTGCCTCCAGGTAGTGGCCACCACAGCATTACTGGTGAGGGAGGCAGATAAGCAGACTCTGTGCCAGGAGCTAGCCCTGACAACACTCCATGGTGTAGAGGTCTTCCTTTGAGGTACTCCAGAGAGATTGACATCAAATACCAGGGTCACCCACTGCCAGGTTATAGGAGCAATTGTGAGCTAGTGTGGGCTGGAGTGACAGAACATTTCTGACTCTAGTCCTGTGGTATATCCACTACCACACCCCACAGGAGATTTCCCCTGTCACCCTTTCTAAGAAATCTCTATGGGTGCCTTGTGTTCTTTTCATTCTGGTTGTGCTTTTCCTATGCACATCTGCCCCCCTTCTCAAATTTCAGTGCTTTTAGCACAAAGAAAAGGTAACATTTCAATTGCTGAACCCATCCTGAGTTCTTTACAAACTTGCCCTTAACACTACAATTTGATAACCTTTATGTGATCCAGAGCAAACACATTAAGGTTTTCTCTGTTTATTGTAACTTCACCTCACAACCAGTTCTCAAACATGGCTGCTCATTGGTGCACACATTTGGAGTAATCAGGAGGATTTATTAACAACTGATGCCAGGGCCATCGCCCAGAGTCTGCCAGGGGCTGCTGAGGTCAGCTGGGGTCTTTGTTAAGAGGAATTTGCAAGGCTAATGGTCTACTATGGCAAAGAGATATGTCTTAGCAAAAGTCACCATGTTTCCTAATGGGTTTATTAATAAAAAAGAGAAAAGAATTTAACCAACAGGTATTAACACTTTAAATTCTGAATTTCTATATTTCTAATAATGTTTTTGCTATGTACAGTTTTGCTGCAGATTCTATGCACCTCATATTTTATCTTGGAAACTCAGCATTTAAATTTCCTAGTATTAAAATCAACCACACTTTAAGAAATGCCCATTGGAAGATACTTATAAATGTGAAAAAATATGTATCTACACTAACAAAAGAGAAAAATGCTAATTGACCATACCTTCACTACATCCACAGCCAATCAGACCTAGTATGCAAATTAACCCAACAAAGATGGCGGTTAATATGCATATGCTGAGGGAGGGAGGAGTGAAGACTGAAGACAGCATAGGAGGAAGAGGAAGGGAAAGCTGAAAGCAAGGTGGCTATGGGTGGTGTGCACGGCGGGCAGGGGAAAAGTGCAGGGTGGCAATGGAAGGGAAAACACGGGGCAGTGGTGGCAGGAGGGAAAGTGGGGGGCAGGGGAGTTAGGGGGCAGAGGTGGCAGGGAAATCGTGGGGTGGGGGACGGGGGCGGGAGAGGTGGTGGTGGAAGGAGGGAAGCCCACAGGAAGCCCTGTACTTGCAGGAATCTTCCTGCAACAGGCCTCTAGTGTATGTATATGCACACATGTTCAAAGTTGATCCTTAATGGCTGGCCCTGACATATCACATCCATTATTTGGAGGGGGGGAAATAGTGGGAAAACCAAGGCATGTCTAGAGTCTGGCAAAGGACCCTAACATTCGGGTTTGGAAAAGCACTACAAGGCTTCTTTGACAAGCCCTACCTCCTACGTTTTTAAGCCATGTACATCTTAAGGGAAATGTGGCCCTGAGTTTTGAATTGGCTTACTCGAAAGTCATCAGCATGTCTGCTAAGCAATACTTGATTGCCCAGAAAACCTCCTCAACTAGTTTCTATATCATTAGCTTTTGAAAAAGGAGGTTGTGACCGAAAAGGAAATGATACCAAACCTCAGCAGATTAAACGTGGAATGAGGGAGCAGAGGTCCAGTTACTTGGGGACCCAGCCCAAAGAGAGACATCTCAGACCCTGACCCTGCTATTTATGGAATGTGGTGATGCCTTTGTTTAATGCTTTTGAGAGATTCATTTAGATTAGTAGAGAGAAACACAAAATAAATGGTGTGCTTTTTTTTTTTTAGAAACAAATTATCCTGTGAAATAAGCAGTATAATATTAAAATTCTCACTTCCTTTAAAAAACACATAAACATCTCTTTTGCCTTTTCATTGGGATTATAGGCAGGACAAGCACCATACACTGAGAATGGCTTTTACTGAAATTTCAATGCTCAGCTGCTTGCTGCACTTGGAACCTAACTGGGGTGAGGGGTCATAGTTTCAATGTAAGAAGTCACAATTTACACTCTCTCCTCTCATCCTGGACACAGTCAAACAGCCCACTTCTGCTAATCTTCTCATTTGGGGCCTTACCAGCCATTCTGTTGGCTAAAAGTCAACCGACCTTCCTCTTTGCGAAAAAGTGAACTATCATTCGAAGGCGTCAATGTAGGCCCAGTATTGTGGCCCACTGATGGACTCAGTATTTAGTCTCCAGTATTATGAGCCTATTTGAATGCAGACCTGTAGCTGGCTCTGAAATGAGGAACACAGGCTGAACCCAGGCTGCAGAGCAGCTCTTCTCTGCAGACCACTGCTCTGCTTGGCCTCTTCTCAGTGTTGAAGAAATGCTCCCACTCCAGGCTCAGAAAGGACCTGTGGACCAACCTCAGCCTCTCTCAGGTCCTTGTCAGGAGAATTCCCTGTCCACCAGGAGGAAAGTCGATCACTGTTTCAGGCAAGCACTTGGTACCTGGGTGGACAGCCCTGTAAGAGGGCCATGACTTCAGTGAGGGAAGAGCAGGTTGCTATTGACTCCCCCCCCCCCCCCCCCCCCCCAGCCAGCAAGTCTTCACACAACCTTATTTAAAGCAGAGGGTTTCAGTCAAATATTAATTTATTAAAGAACAGTGTCACCTGCCACCACTCCAGTTAACCTTTATTTTGTTTTGTTTTTCCTGAATATGCTCTCTCTTCCTCCCTCTCTTTCTCTCTCACATACACATGCACATACACTGCATTTTATACATACATGTAAGTGGCTATTTTTACTTAACTTTGTAGCATGTGATTTTACTAAGTGTTTTCCATCTTATTACCTACACTTCCTAAATATTTCAAGGGTGATCTTTTGTTACACATGGCTGAACCCCACCTTACTTCACCATTTTGTAGTGCTGAACATTTAGGGTCTTGGCCTCCTCCAACCACTATTCCCTGCCCACAAAATTAGACTTGTGGGTATCTTAAGCTTGACTTCACCAACCACAACTCAGTCCTGAAATGTAAAATCAGAATCTGTGGTGTGAATGATTCCTCAACGTGTGGCGAGCACGCCGTGACCAAATGCATCCACTTCCTCTGCCTCCTCATTCTCCCTCTTTCCATTCTCTTACTCAGACCGCAGAAATGATTCCCAGATCTTGAAAACAAACAAGCAGGCTATCACATCACATCTTCCACCCACATGCAAGAAACAAAAACAGCAGCTGATAGGGACATCTGGGAAGCTTTCAGACTGCCTTATACCAGAATAAGCCATATTTACGTAAAAGAGTAGGATGTAAGTCCTGCCAACCTTTGCTCTGCAGCAAATCCCTCTCACTGCCTGCTGTTCACTCCCTGAGCAATTGACAGCTGACCTTTGGGAAATGAGAAATGCTGTGTAAGCTATAGATTGTCCAGTTCAGGCAGCTATAACAAAACACACCAGGCAGCTTGAACAACAGACCTTTACTTTCTCATGGTTCTCGGGTTGGAAGTCCCAGGTCAAGATTCTGGTGATCCTGTTCCTGGTGAGCTGGTGAAGCCGCCTTCTCACTGTGTCATCTGGGCCTTCCTCAGTACATGCCCTGAGGAAGTTCTCTCTCTCTCTCTCTCTCTCTCTCTCTCTCTTTTAATAAAGGCACTAAACCTATGAAGTTAGGGTCCCATCCTTGTGACCTCACTTAACCTAAATTACTTCCTTAGAAGCCCCATCACCAAGTACAGCCACACTAGGGTCTGGGTTTCAACATATGAATTTGGGGGGAGAGGGTTCAGTCTCTAACAATAGATCTTAGTTATTTGTTATTTTGAGTGTCTAAAAGATAAGCTTACTATGGAAATAAAATAGTCACAGTTTTCTGCGGAATCTTTCTGCACTTGGTGTAAGTCTCTGTTGTTAGCTTTTGATCAGAACTGTTCTGAACAATGTTGTATTTATTTACAAAAATTACTAGGACTTTGATAGATATTACATTGAACCATCCCTTTAATTTCAACCTGAACTCATATTTATGCTGGGAGTTTTTGTAGTCAGCATATAATTGAGTTACAATTTTTAAAAAAATCCATTTTGTCAATCTCTGTCTTTTAATTGTTATATTTAGGTCATTTATATTTAATGTATTTGTTGCTATGTTAGGGATTAATTATGCCATTTAAGTTTTTTTTTAATTTGTTCTGTTTTTATTTCTTTATTTCTTTGTCCTGCTTGACTATGGGTTATTTGAATATTATTTTTTTAGAATTCAAGTTTGCTATATCTAGTGTTTTTTAGTGTATCCCTTTGTATGACTGTTATTGTGGGTGCTCTATGTATTCCCTTATACATAAATAATTTATCACAGCATACTTGTGACAACATTTCATGAGTTTTAATGAAGTATAGAACTGTACCTCTCTTTATGTCATTTATCCTCCTTGTTATTAATGCAAATGTCTTAAGTATTCCCTACACATACATTTAGAATAAAATCAAGCAGTGTTAAAAGTTTTGTTTTATTTTTATTTATTTATTTATTTTTCTTCTTCTTTCTTCTTTTTTTAATTTATTAAGGTATTATATGTGTACATAGCTTACCATTGCCCACCCCCCACCTCCCATTCATGCCCTCCCTCCCCAGAGTTCTGTGTTTGTTGGTTGTACTTATATGCATGCATACCATTCCTTCGGTTGTTCTCTTATCTCCCCACAGGTCTCCTTCCCCTCCCTGATATCATTTGACAATCTGCTTGTTTTATTGTGACTATCTCAGGACCATATGAATAGAATCTGCTTCTCCTCTGGTTCACACCGCCCATCCCCCCCAGGTCCCACTGCTTCCCCGGGGCGCACGGTTCTCCCTGGGCACATGTCTCCCCTGGGGCACATGGCTCTCCCGTGGCATTGGGCCACCTGGGGCACAGGGCTCATCCGGGGCACACGGCCCCTCTGGGGAGCTGGGGTCTCGAAATGGAGGCCCCCTGCTAGCTCCTCTCTAGCACAGCAGGAGGGCTGGGTCGACTGCAGGTGGGGAGACCGAGTTCCAAGGAGTCTCAGCTGAACGGCTGCTGACTCGGAGGCCAAGCTCCGAAACCGCCCACTCCCTGGGCCCTGGGTGGAGTGAGCTCTGTTCTTGGTGGGCTTCCCTCACTCGCGGCAGCGGCAGTGGGTGCGGTGGAGGCAGTGGCTTTTGTGGCTCAATTTCCACTGTATTTTTAAAATCCACATGGAGGCAGTGGCACCCCTCCTTGGGGTCCCAGCAGAGGCTCTGGCTCGGCCCTGCAGCGGTGGGCCTGACAGGCGAAGGACTCGCCGGGGCATGAACAGAAGGCGCCACACCATCTCCTCACCTGGATAGTGGGCAGGCTGGGACGGCTGCCAGCGGGGAGACCACGCTCAAAGGCTTCTCATCCGGGCAGGAGCCGAAGGCGCGGCGGAGGCCCAGCATTAGCTCCCTCGCTCCCACGGTAGGCCGGCTGGGGTGGCCCACTCCCTGGGCCCGGGGCGTGTTGGAGCAGGTCTGGCTTCCCTCATTCCTGGCGGCAGCGGCTCCGGCGGGTCCGGTTCCGCAGTAGTTTTAAACTCCACATGGCAGCAGCAGCACCTTGCTTTGTGTCTAGTTGTAGCCTTCCCGTTCCGCCAGCTTTCCTGTGGGTCTGGTGCGATCCCTTTCGATTTAAGCTCTTGTTTTTTTCCAAATTGTTGATGAGGTGGCAGCTTAGGAGACTACCTAGGCCACCATCTTGTTTCGGTCTCCAAAAGTTTTTTTTAATCATCAAATATAATTTGGAAATCTCAAGAGGAGAAGGAAAATGTATTTTATATGTCATTAATTTTATTATTTCTTCCCTTCTTTCTTCATTTCTGATATTCTAAGTTTCTTTCCTTTATTTTATTTTTGTTTAAATAAATCTTTTTAGCCATTATTTTAGGGTATATTAAAGTGGTAGGAAGTTTTCTAATTTTTTCTTCATCTGAGAATGCCTTGATATTCCCTTCATTCATCAAGGATATTCTCACTTAGTTAGGGTTCTGGGTTGATAGCTCTTTTCTTTAAGTAATTGAAAGATGGTATATCACTTGCTCTGGCCTCTAGACTTTCTATTCGGCCATCTCTTGTCAAAAATTAATGTAGTATCAAAATACCATTTAATATAAAAATGCATACTTCTTTTCCTTTTTGTATTTTAAATAATACTCCCTGTCCTTTTTCTCCTTTTTCTCACTCTCCCTTGTCTCCTCTTTCTCTCTCTTTTTAATATTCTATCCAATCAGTGGATAGTAACTAATGTTATTTGACAGAGAATGGGACAACTCTTCATGAATTCCACGATATTTCAGAATCAGGTACAGGTTCTGGTACTATACTTGGTCCTTTGTCATTGCAATAGAGTTGTTAGGGGAGCAGATGATGTGTTAAGGCATTTTCATGCTCACTATGTCTCATTTAGACAACACTGTATCTAACTAAGCCAGTATCCCTGAACACAGTTTAGATTAGGACCTTCCTAAACCTGCTTTGAATTCCAAAAACTAGGGCATACAGCCAACTTGGCATGGAGAAATCAGAAATATGATCATCAGGAGATGACAAATATTCATGCCTTCAATTGTCAAGAGACCTCTAAGTGCCTTAATCAGGACTTGAAATAATACTCTGTACCTCTTTATTTATTACATCTTCATCTGTATAAATTCAATAAGAGCTGTAGTTTCCTTTGTCACATTTATGGCATTATCCACAGCACCTAGAATGAGGTAAGTATTCCTTAAATATTCATTGAAAAATTAATCAATAAAATTTGCATCCTCAAGCTAAGACATTCTGAAACAATGTTTTTTTTTTGTTTGTTTTTGTTTTTGTTTTTTAGAAAGGTATTCTTGAATTTGGACAACTTTTAAGGACTTGAGATTTTGCTTACTTTGATGAAAATACCTTATCTTGACACTCTCAATCACTTGTGACCTCAGAGCAGGTTTTAGCAAATTTGCTTGGACAGTTCAGTGTAGGTCAATAGCCAAAACCTGAAGCATCAAGTTCAAAAGATTTTTAAAAATTAATTCCAATTACATCCAAAACTATACTGTCAAAGGTAGACTGCAAGGAATCTGGTAAGTCCCCAGCACTGAGTCTCAGTGCATCTGGGGTGGGAAGTCTGCCTAAGAAGCACTGGGCATCAACCCTCTGGCTGCCCGGCTGCCCTCCAGGCTCCCAGAGATGGGCACATACAAACCGAAAATGTAGTTCAACAGGTAAGACCCAATTTTGAAGATGCAAGCATGTGTTGGATTCCTCCCTCTCCAGCACAAAGACATAGTCAGAACCAAGACTACTGAATGACATGGGAATCCAGTATTCACCCCAAGCCAGTTAAGAAGCTTGAGTAAGGGCTGTAGATGAACCATACTTGAAGATCCTAGGTATGAAATAGACCAAGATATTTTAAAAGTTATTCACTATAAAAGGAAATTTCCCAGTCTAAGAGTTATTTAATTTTGGACAAAAGTTACAAACAAAAAGTGTGACATCTTAAAATTAAGTAAATAAATGGCCCCAATTTCAGGAATCATTTGGTAATCAGTGATCAGCTGGATATATTTCTAAAAGAGCTCCTGTTCCCAAATCATATAGGACTCCATGATTCTTAAAGCCTGATTGAGGGACATTTGCAGGGACCAGAGACCTTGCTGGGCTGCATTCTTGCCTCTTGTCCTTCTTGGCTGGGGTGAATGCTGGGCAATTTGAAAAATAAATAGCACAGCATTTCTGAGCACTCAATTTTGTGCTGACAAATACCGAGACCTGGAGAGCATTAGAAAGGCATCCAGTATTTTCAACAATGCATGCTCCTCATCTCTTAATTATTTTGAGAACATCTATTGAAGAAAAAGATGCTCCTGAGAAGAATTAAGAAGTCAAATGGTTCAGTCACTGTGTTGGCCACATTTCACTCCCAGAGAGGAGGCAGGAACCTCACAGGGAGCAGGCCTCAGGGCCCTGAGGAGACAGGGATGGGACCGGATCTCTGCACCACCATATGAAATGGACCCCGCATTGGCTGTCATGGGCAGCAGGTGACCCCCTTGGAGCTGTAAAGGTGTGCACTGAAAGAGATGGGCACCATGTGTGCTAATGTGGAGCCACGGCTTGCTTAAATTAAAGAAATGAAAATGCTTAAAATAATAGTTTTAGAAAGAATATAGTTGTCCACTATCTGTTTCTTTAAACTTTCAGGCTGGGGAAAGAACAACCAAAAAATGACTGCGGTGGGAATCGGGCAAGTCCCCTGCCTCAGAAGCACTGGGCATCATCCCTCGGGCTGCTCACTGTCCTCCAGGCTCCCAGTGGATGGTTCATGGGAAAGACATGTGGTCCTGTTTGCCAGGAGAGCACCTGTGCCACAACTTCAGTCAGCACACAGAGCACCTTTCCTCCTCCCTGTTCAAGTCAATGCTACCTGTGAAGTTGTCTTTCTAAAGATATCATAAGTGGACATAATTATTTGGGGGAAAGAGGGAGGAACATACCAATTAAGCCAAAAGAGATTTAAAAATTTGAGGTGATAAACATCTTAAACATCAGGGTTGATTCCTTACATTCAAACCAGAAGGGAAACAAAGTATGTATATATATACATATGTGTGTGTCTATGTGTATGTGTTATATTTATATATAAATAAAATAGGATTACATTAAAGTGCTTATAAGATGCATAAGGCATACACGAGATACCACATATCATTTCTGAATTAACATTTAATATGGTGAATGTAAAAATGATATGCCACACATGTATAACAATGTACTACATAAACACGCATTTAAGGATTAGGCTGTATTTCCTATGTTTCAGGATTTACTTGCAATTTTTATAAATCAAATCCAGTAAGAATTGTAAATAACTTTCTAGTTCTTAATACCATTAAATGAAAAACACTTGCTCATTTTAAAATCAATACTCTAAATGCAAGGGGCTCTGAGTCCTGTGCAAGATGAAGCCAGGGTCTCTGCACCAGGAGTGGCTGGGGTCACTGCTCATCCAGGGGACCATCAGAGACCTGGGAGTGTCGGCAGCAGGACAGCACTGTGCATGGAGCGTGGCTGTCTACTGGGGGAGCCAGAGACTACAGAAGGAACGATGCCGACTCCATAACTGCAAGTACTGTGGTTTCAGGAAGCAGGGAGAGCCAGGTGCTGGGAAGCCAGCAGTCAGCACACAGGACCTGCACATGGAGATAGACTCAGATCTATCTGAGAAAAGGAGAGCGGGAATGACATATAAATAAGAAAAATCAGAGCAAGCATGTGAAAAGCTTCGTAGAAGAGTTGGGACAGGATCTCTGCCCCACAATATGAAATGGACCCGGCATTGGCTGTCATGGGCGGGCAGGTGACCCCCTTGGAGCTGTAAAGGTGTGTACTGAAAGAGATGGGCACCGTGTGTGCTAATGTAGGGCCACGGCTTGCTGAAATCCTTAGGGAGGTGGCCTAAAGGCATCCCAACATGTGGTGAGTATTGGAGAGTTTTGAGCACCTCTTGGCCTTGCTCCTGGACATACTGAACAAGGGCTCAGTCCTGGAAGTTCCATCTGAGATGTGTGTGCATGCCTGTATGTGTCTATGTGTGTGTGAGTGGGTGGGTGCTGGGTGTGACTTGAGACACAAAGGGCTGACGTGAAGACCAGAAAAGAGCCAGAGAAGAAGAGAGAACACTACAGTGGGACAACCATGTTCCATGTCTCCCTGTATAGACAGAACTTATTTTGTCAGAAAACAATGAAAAAGTGGCACGGCATATTTTAACACACACTTCTTTTGTTTTCTTAATGTAAATCAGTATGTTTCCAGTTTGTCATATTTCCTTGGACAGACACTGGTGTCTTCTCTCTCTGGAGCTCTCATGAAACTGGAGATTAAAGCGGGCATGAACTTGTGAGCCAGAGTGAACCAGGAGGGGGATGAAGCCTTATCAGGGAAGTCAGATGGCTTGGTAAGTGGGAGGAAGAAAGATAGCATCTATACTACTAAAAGCATAATATGCTAATTAGACCAGATAGCCCAACAACCTTCCAGATGTCCTTCCTTACGACCATTTGGACAAAGCTGGGGTTGCGAGGGCCGAGGCAAGCCACTGGGGATGAGAGGGTCAAGCCCCTTGCAAGAATTTCATGCATCAGGCCTCTAGTCTAACATAAGAAAGTAAGAGTGCCCAGTGTGGGGGCTTACAGGGTCATGCTCCTGAAGGGAGCACAGACCTGCCTTGGGGGCAACTCATCCTAACAGGGCAGCAGGACAGAGTTCCTTCCTCATCAAAAGGGACTGAAATGGTCAGATGTGTTTCACTGAGCCAAGAGGAATTTTCTTGCTCTGACAGAAAGTTTGAATATAGATGAGGTGGGGGTAAATAAAAAATTAGGAAAGCCAGAAGAAAACAAAATTAAAACAAGAGTCTGTGTAAAGAAAGGAAGCCATAGTCTACTTTGTATGGTGTTGTGAACATGTGTGCACACTGGGTGGGACAGGGATGGGGTAATCCCACTAAGTTCTCATCTTTTAGAATAGAAAGTCAATGCACGGTTTCTAAACCTGAAGAATTATAAAGCATCAGTATAAATGTGTTACTTAAAAATATAAAGTTAAGGAGGAATATCTAAAATAATCAAGATTTGATTCTTCTCCCAATGGAGCTGGAGGTGGTGGTCTGGTGGATGTGTGATGGGCAGGGAGTGTTTGTAAAGTTCTCCCTGCAGCATGGGCTGACATTTGAAGCTGGGTGTGTGTTTGTCTGACTTCAAGTCAGCAGCAGATGGGTTTTGGTAGGGTGGCTGATGCCCAGCCACTGGTCCTTCAGGTCCCATATTCATGCCCAAATACCCAGAGCAGGAGCGGGGTCTCGATCACAGCAGGCAGCCACAGTATCTTCTTTCTAATTGTATTGCCAAAGCTGCTATCATAATGAATGCATGGCTGATGTCTTCTGAGTCCTTAGACTCCTGGGTGAACCGGAAGCATTGTCCATCTTTTATCCAGTGTTTCCCTGGTGCTTAGTCAGCAGATGTAACAGAGGAGTGAATTAAATTTGTTGCTGATAAGATTAGAAAGGAGAGGCTAAAGCTGTCTTTGGTTCTTGTAGCTTTAATTTTAAGGGGAAAAATGCAACTTTTATATGAATATCTCTAGACAGGCACAACATTTATATTTGAAAGATTTTTCTATCTATATGGATGTTTTACAAAATCATTTTACCAGTCAAGATGCTTCCTCAAGAATCCTCTGAAAATACCTGCACATATGAAATGCACAATGCTTCCTGAGACTATTGTTCTTACCTGATCTCCTCCTTCTCCCTGGAGCTGTCTCCCATAAGCTGAAGAAGTATATGCAATCTTTATGCAGAGAAAATAGAGAATTATATTTTAGAAGTGTATTTATTCATTTATTATCTACCTACCATCTTTCTTTCATTCTTTCATTTGTTTTATTTCTGTTTTGATGCTGGTGTTAGAGACAGAGTGATGGACCAAAAAAAGAAAATGTCTTTACTCTCAAGGAGTTTAACTTATAATTGAACTATATATCTATATCTATATCTATATCTATATCTATATCTATATCTATATCTATATCTATATCTATATCTATCTACTTTCCTACCTACCTATTCACACACAATTATACAAATATAAATCTGTATATGGTTCCAAGTTATGGTGATATCTATAAAGAAAAAGATTACAGGTTCTTATGGGGGTATAACAAGTATATACAGTATTGTTTGGGAGAAGTGGTTGTTAGGAAAAACTTCTATTCTCTACTATAATTATTAGTTATGCCAGTTGATCTCTCCATTTGTGAATAACTATAAAAGCTGAATAAAATAATAAAACAGAAAACATGAAAGCTAATTAAAAATTTTGGGAACAACCAAGGCAGCTGGGACCAATGGGACAGAGCTCCTTGACAAAAAGGAGCACAGAATGAAGTGAGCCTAGCATTCAGAACCAATTTCCCTCAACATTTAGAGATTCCAGCCTGGTCCTGGGCTCAGATTCAGGGAAAACTATGAGCTCTAAATAATCTCCAAGGGCAGAAGATAAGAAATGAAGTTTGAAATCAACTTTTGCTTTATAAATAGTTTTACATCTATTAGGTCCACCTATATATTTCTAATGGCTAAATTCGCTTGGTGTATGAACCCCTTTATTATGCCAAAGTGACAAAAGTGTTTGTCTCTAGAAATGCTCTGGGACATAGGTCCCTTTGCTCCACAGTAGCTGAGCCAATCTAGCTTTCTCATGCTTAAAGCTGCCATGGTACTTCCCGCTCTAATCCTTTACTTTTAGATTCTTTATTTCTGGAGTATTTGAAGTACATTTTAGTTAGAATATAGTTGGTTCTTGCTTTATTATTCATTCTAACAATCTCTGCCTTTATTGACTTATTTTGTCCGTTTATATCTAGTGTAATTATTGATATGATTATATTGAATATATCACTATTTTGCTACTGGTTTTGTATTTTCCTCACCTATTTTTGTCCTGATGTCCCTCTTTTCCAATCTTCTTTATTGTATATTAAATATTTTTAGTATCAGTGGTGGCCATGAAAATAGCTGTATATCTCTAAGATCTTTTGATTCAGGGAGTTAAGTGACTGAGAGTTCTAGCTGCTGCAACATGAGCTTTATCACTATGTTTGCATGTGGGCCACACTTCCCCCAGTCAGTTCCCAATTAATGACTGACTGTGGCCAGCCCATTCCTGTGAGATGTAGGACAAAGTCTGCTTGGTGATTTTGCTTGAGGGTTCCCCATTGGACTAGTCAAAACTTGGGCCTGCATCACAGTCTAAGACATCTTCCACTCAATCCTCTTCTTTCCCTCTCTCTTCTGTGAGCATCATGATCTGACAATTATTCTGTACCATATTCTCTTACAGGCATTTTCTATTATAAATTGGTTAGATATCTAATCCCATTTTGGTGCTTGCTTCTTGGAGGACTCAGACTAACATAACATTTCATTTTAATTGTTTTATTGGGGTTTTAGTTTTAGTTTTTGTCTATGCTCTAGAAATTACAATGGGCATCTTAAATTTAAACTAATTTGCTTAAAGTTGCTATTTATTCAATTACTTCAGGTCAAATATAGAGACCTTATAATAATACTAGAGGCTCAGGTGCACAAATTCATGCACCATTGGAGTGACTCAGCCTGACCTATGGGATCAGGCTGAAATCAGCTCTTCAACATCCCCCAATGTTGGGTTGTGAGAGGGTGCAAGACAGGCCAAGGGACCCCATCAGTGCATGATTGGAGCCAGGCAGGGACATGGGAGGTTGGCGAGGTGGGGAAGAACCCCAGGAGGGCTTCAGAGCATGTCCAGCCTGTCTTGCTCAGTCCCAATCAGCCAGAACCCAGCAGCAAGTTAACTTACCAAAGTTTCTGCCCCCTGGTGGTCAGTGCAAGTGGTTGAGAGGCCTTAGCATATCATTAGCATATTACACTTTGATTGGTTGAATGGCTAACTGGACAACTGGACACTTAGCATATAAGGCTTTTATTATATAGGATGAGGAAATTCATTATACATGAATAATGGATAAAGCTCAGCAAAGGAAAAATAATTAGAGGAGGATCATTTCAGAAAAATATTATAATATATGCAAATTAGTGAGATAGGAAAGGACCTAGAGCAGTGTAGACAAGGAACAGAGTGGCCTGAAAAGAGGTTGTAGGCTAAGCAAAATATAAAACTCACTTGTAGGGAGAACTTAAAACTCCCAGACATGTATTATCCCAATTAATCTTGATAGATTTTGTAAGAAGAAGGGGCTTTATTGTTCCCAGTTCACAGGTAAACAAATAGAGGCTTGATTACATTCTTAAGGTTGCACAGTGACGGTGAGAGCTGGGGCTGAAGCCTAGTAATGTTGGGGGGTTGCTGACCATGGGTCTTGACTGCCTCTAGGAAAGAGGGCCAGATCAGGAACAATGGAGTAGAGCATCCTGTAAAGGCCATTGTACTTCACAATATCCGTCATCAAAAATCCTTCGTAATCACCATGTACTGTGGTGATATATTGGTTCCATGCTGTGACTGATATATTGGTTCCATGCTTTCTGCTGCTTCCTGTTGCATTGACTTCACTACAAAGCTACTTAACATATGCCTTTGATGGGTTTCTGTACTCAGTTCTCCCCATCAAATTGCTCCCCATTTCTCTGCCCTCAGCCCAGATAAATTCAGTTCACTCTACAGCCCAACCTCTGTGTTTGGCCCAAAAGGGGAGAGAACACTTAAAACCAACTCTCTGCTTCATTAAGAGGTCAGCCGAGAAAAGAGAGACCTTAGTCCTAGGATGCAATTGTGCCAGTGATGGGAACCTGGACATGTAGTTTTCTGCAGGTCTAAGCAGGGCAGAGAAGAGGAAGGCAAGTGGCATGTACATCCTCCTCAGCTCATTACCTTAACCTCATTCCAGAACAGACTAAAGAGAGATGGATTTTCATCTCTTCAGAGTTCTTGGGTGGGATTTCTGTTTCTTGGGGCTTATGTTGTGTGTGTGTGTGTGTGTGTGTGTGTGTGTGTGTGTGTGTGTGTTTGTGTTTGTGTGTATATGGCTATGTATTGCTATTGGTTTAGAGAGTGACAGTGACAGTGATAGGAAGGAGGGCCATGTCTCACACTGCTGACAAGACCCCAGAATAATCCTCACTCATTTAGTCACATTTCTGAAAATTGAGCACATGGGTCCTACAAGAGCTCACACTCTCAGAAAAAATATCTGGAATGCTGCATTTGCCACCTTCTCCTTCCTTGATTCTCCAAATGTCCAAAACTGATGCAGTCATGTCCAGCATTAGCATGACCAGGGAGAGAAGACAGGTGTGCAGACAGGAAAAGGTAAGAGTAACCGGAGGAGGATAGTGACAGGATACGTGTGGAAGGACCCCTGTCTTGGCACACCTGCCCACCTTTGGAAAAAGGGAATCCCAGTCTTCCCTGCTCAGCATTACCCATCCTGTCCTCATCAGCTGTGGTCACCACCTTACTCTGAAAGCCAATGACATCTCACTCCTTTTATTAGAAAAATAATTATGCGCATTTGGCTGAAATCCAAGTGGCTGCCCACAGACAGCTCTGCAATTAGAGTGTGATCTCTAATTCACAGGAGGAAGAGCCGCTTATACGTTCCTGAGATGTGATCTCCCGGCCTTGTGGAAAAAAGAAACACCTGAGATTCTCTCTTATTGCCCAATTCAGAACTGTGTAATTCCAAGTTCCTGCAGAATTAAAAACACATTTTCAGTTATTAATGAACTTCATCAACCTGTGTGCCTCCTTTAGGCTTTAAGTATTTTAAATATTCAGGTTCCTAAGTCATGGGTCTAGTCCGTGTCTGTCTCCCTCAGCACTGTACCCAGCATCTGGCCCACTCACACTTCAGACAGAACACACACACACCACATATACACCTATTTTTATGTGCATATTCTGCTTCTCTTCATGGTTTTCCTAAAGAGAATTTGGCCCTCTTCCATTTCTGCAGTGACCCTGTGATATCAGCAAGGTGTCTTCCTGTGTCTGTTCCTCCCTGACAGAGCCCCAGCCACAGCAAGAGCCAGGCCTTGTGTCCCCAACACCAAAAATATCACCTCACCTGAGAAGCTGCTCAGGACATGTTTATTGAACAGGAGGAACTTTGACTTGACTCAAATCAGTTCTATTCTTTGGCCTAATGGAAAGTGCCATCACCCTCACTCTGTCCTAGACGAACGGCTTCCCCATGTAGGAGGCCCTGGAGGACAGGGTGCCACACTGTTGACTGAGCAAATCTAAAATGGCCACATTCCTTGTTCTCCTCAGGGCTTTGGAACATTTTGCAAATTCATAACTGTCTGGGATAAGAGTTTAGGAGGCTGTACGGAGCACCTACACTCTCCATTTTTAAATGCTCTATTTTCTACCTTCTTGAAAAGAAGTAAATGCAAACAGAACCTTAGCAAAGTGATGTCACTTTTGTAAAGCCACCCCAGGTCTACCCGGTCGCACGCCTGTCTTATTTCTGGAAGCCATGCTGTTCAATAATTCAGGAGGAGCACGAATCAGCATATCTTACAGCATATTTGATGTGCCAACAAACAGACTGCAGACTGTTTCATTTCAATTAGCCCCTTTGTTGCTAACAAAAGCCAGACAAACACCCTGAGAGGGGGCCAGGCCCCTGCGCTCGGCCCAACACAGGGTTTCTTTATTTTCTGCTCCTGATGGGGTGCGCCGTGCCCGCCCCCGTGCCTCCCTCTCCTTCTTCCACTTTATCCACCATTGTTCTCTCTGTATCATCTTACCTGGGATCAAGTGATTTTCTCCAGCACAGAAGTGAGGGCGCAGCTCCATTTCCAGGCCTCTTCTGATCTCACCACTAATTGGCTCAGGTGTAAACCGAGCCAGCAGGGCTGCGACTTTGAAGTGACTGTGCCGCGCAGAGCGCCTGGAACATCCCTGTCTGTGTGTCAAATACCAGCCGGCCAGGCCTGCTGCTCAGACCGCTAATAAACACAGCTCGAGTAATCACGTTGTATTACAAGGTCCGGGTCCATGCTGGTACTTTATTGCAAGCTTGTCATTAATTTTGCAGGCTGGATCTCGAATGCAACCCAACCTGTTTTTAATAAGGGGTGGGGGCATCTGTGCCAGAGTGTTCGAGTGGCATGGGGGGACACCAGCTGTCCCTTCTTTACATAGAGAGCCACCCAGCTTTGATCAATAATGCTGTTTCACTTTAAAGGGGCTCATTTTGTAAGGGGCCCCCACCCCCCTTGGCTGGGGTCTGCTTGTCCAGCACACACAATGACGGGAAGGTCAGTCCATGGCACAGGGGGCACTTGCTGCTCTGCCCAACGCCCCTTTTTCTTGGACTATTTGAAGGGTGTGCCCACATCAGGGTCCACAATCAGTCTGCAGGTTTGTTGTTAAAGACGGCTATAAAAAGGGACAAAAGCAAGAAAAAGCAGCCGACTTTCTGATTTTACTCAGATGCTCTTCACTCTTAGTACTCGAGTCCTCTGCGTGAAAACATGACACACAAGTAACCTCAAAGGTACAGAGAGCGGTAAAATGTAATAGAATAATAGGAAGTGGTTGGTGTTGAGTGTTTATTATCAATATTTAGAATAAGATTTCCTTAATTATACATTGATATTTAATTGTTAATAATGGCTGTTTTAACAACCAGTTTACTAAATTTCTGAAAATTTGACCTTGATCCCTGTGAGTTAGTATGCACCAGCTGAGCAGATTCCACCCCATCCCTCATCAGCCCCAATCTCTCCAGGCCCATGGCCCCTTGTGCTCAGCCCACTGTACTTTATGATTGTTTTGCTCTTTAGCTCCCAGTCCTAAACACCTAACAAGGGTCTGCCACCCAGTAGGTCTACAGAGTAAGTGTATGGAAAATAACTACCCAGGGATACAGTCTCAGGTGACCATACCTGTCACACTTTGGGGAGCAGCATTGGTCAGATTGCAGGTAGAAAAGTCACCCAGCAAAGGAAAAAAATCCCAGATCAGCCTGTGGTCCGGAAGAGTCAGTGTCCACAGATGCAGAGTTTCAGGGCATGTACGGGGCAGCTCATCTGGCCACAGTGCCCTTCGGCCCTCACTTGCAACTAATGTTAATTCTTGCAGATTTCTTCACAGAAAAGCACTTCCTGGAATTTGGTACAAATCAAAGAAATTATTGCATCTCTATACATGGGATACTTTAGAATTCCAGAAATTAGTGGCTGAATTATATGAGAAATAAAATGATTATTTAAGATGAAGATCAAATGGGAGTGTTTGTATTCCCAAGAGTGGAGTGGGTCAATTCATTTTTCTTTTTCTCTTTTAAATATATTTTTATTGATTTCAGAGAGAAAGAAAAAGAGAAAGATCCTATCTAATAAAGAGGGAACATTGCAAATTGTCCGGCACACCATCATAAAAATGGCAGTGCCCATGGCCACAAGATGGTGGCCCCCAGTCCCCTCAGCCCCACCCGAGTCCTCTAGTCCTTTCATTCCCACTGTGGGAGGGGAGTGGTAAGCGTATGATGTGGCCGGACCTATCCTCAGCATCCCAGCTGCCCAAGGCCAGCCTGAGGTGCAGGCAGGCCTCGGATATTGGCTGCCCAGCTGCCCAGGGCTTCCCAAGGCTCAGGTAACCAGGGCTGGCTGAGGCTTGCACTGCCAGCAGTGGCAGCAGCAGAGGTGTGATGGGGGTGTCGCCTTCCCCTGATTGCTGAGTCACCTCCAACCCCTGAGGGGTCCCCAACTGTGAGAGGGGACAGGCTGGGCATCATGCACTGTGCCTCTAGTCAATGATAAGAGGGAATCACTGATTGGCTGCCTCCTGCGTTCCCCACACTGGAGATTGAGCTCATAACCCAGGCATGTGCCCTTGATCAGAATTGAACCCAGGGCCTTTCAGTGTGTAGATGAAACCAACTAGGGTGATCAATTCATTTTTCACTTTAGAATGACTGATATTTAATTCTTCAAGGATGTATAAGTGATACAATTATGTAATAGAAAACTCTAGAAAAAACATATTCCTTCAAAATGCCTCACCACCAGCATGGTCAGAGGATAAGATCAGAATTCAGGGTCTGCCCATGTTCTTGGCTGCAAGCTAGGTTTTTGTTCATAGCAGTCAGCTGGCCAGTGTCCTGTTTTCTGTAGGACCTAAGGCTTTTTCTGCATCAGGATCGCCCACAGGGCGAGTGAAGCACAATGGTGGGCGAGCCTCTCTCTGCAGCATCCAGGAGCCACAGGTGGGGTCCAGGATTGCATCTCTCACATGTTCCAGGTGAGGCTGTTGCTGGAGGTGGAGGGCATCACTGAGAGGGGTTGTGTAGTGGGTGCGCCACGCTGTTTGATTTACAGGCACATTTCACATGTTTCATCACTGGTTCATTTGCTGTTGATTTACATGTGTAAAACCCAAATATTTATCATATTATACTTATGGTATTATATTATATTAGGTTCATACGAGAGACAGATAATTTAGTTTTAGAAATTTATAGACACATAGGGGAGGTGTCAATTTTCATAACCAAGCACAAGATACAATTTGTTCTGCAGAAAGTATACTTACTCTGTGACTTTTTCTGAGAAGGAGATGCTTCATTTATGTTGGGAAAATATTCTTTAAAATCCAAACTACAAGATGGGACTGTTGAAGTGGTCATAGATTTAGCTGAATTTTATAATTTCATCCACAACCCTTATTAAAAGCTATATAGATTGTCATGCAGACAAAATAAATTATTATTTACTTCAATATTAAGAAGACTTGTTTTTTGACCTTTCTTACGTGGCATATTTTAAGTGTAGTTAAGGTTTCTATGACAACTGTAACCCATGCATTTCCCCCCAAATTTGCATAAATCCCTCTTACTTGGTCATTTGAATACAGAACTCATTTAAATTCTCCAAACCACATTCTGAGCCAGCAAACTTTCCAGAGGTGCTTTGAAGAATCATACCTTATGCTCTCTTGACATTTCCAGGGGAACTATGGACTGTGGTCTCTGCAACACGGTTTAACTCTCTGGCCCTTCGTTTTTAATTATTACTGAGGAGGAAGCCTTGGGGGAGGAAGTTCTGTAACACCCACCTCCCTCCAGAGCAGGGTTAATTAGTGCGCCACGGCTAAATGACTGCCCCACGCAGTGGGGCCCAGGAGGAGGGTGCATGCGGACCAGGAAGGAAAGAAAGAGGGAAAGCAGTTCAGGTGCATTATCATCCTGCCTGGACCCACCAGGGTGTGCAGAACCGAAACAAAGCTATGAGTTTACTTGGGTTTATTTAAATGAAAGACAACGTGTTTCACATTGAAAAGCACATCTAAAAAGGTTATGGTTTCTCTGAGGTTTTTCAGCTACCTGCTAAAGTGGAGCGAGAGGCTGCTCTTCCCCGCCTTCTGCATATTTTATGTCCATCATCTCCTTAGACCCCAGCCACGTGTCAGGAGACCTGGGAATGGCAGCAACGGTCCGGGGAGCGGGCGGGCTGGCCTTGTCTTGATTTGCATGCTTGTTCCACAAATCCATCAGAATGGGTATCAAGCGTGGATTTCCCCAAGTTCGGGAAAGTTTGAAAAAAAAAAAAAGGTGTTGTCTGTGTCAGGATATGACAATGCTCCTCAGTGTGGAGAACAGGCTGAGGTCCGCCGATGAAATGTCCGGCCTCCTTCTATCTCCCTCTCATGAGAAAACCAGGAGAGATGAAAATTCAGGGTGGCACTTACTGGGAGCTCTGAGTCTACCCAGCCATCCATCTGCCTCACAGATGAGAAAACAGGCAGGGACCTTAAGGTGCGTGTTCAAGTTCTAATGGTTGGATCGTGAGTTTATTAGAAAGCCTGTCAATCACCTTATTGCTTCCAATAGAAACCATTGAAGACATGGCTCTGGGAGGCACCCACTCCCGGAAACTGTGCCTTTATTTCCCTGGACCAACAAAGGATGGCAAGCACTGACAGGGGCCTGTTTTTGTCGCCAGCTTCTGTGTTTATGTTTAGGTACAAGCACTGCCTTGCCTTGCAAGGCTATAAGCAAATTGAAGACATGGACTGTTATTCATCCCCTGCACAAAGAGGAGTTTACCCAGAGTCCATAAACCACAGAGAAGGGGGATAAGAGACCCCGATGCACAAAGCTCATAGCACAGGTGCCGGCAGAAGAGAGCCCCACACGCACTCAGGGCTCCTGAAGAGCTTCCTGGGTTGCCGGCACCGAGCCCACAGGGGTCTGTTTCTGCACATGCCACTCGGACATCATTATAGTGCCACATGCTACTCACCTGGCCGGGCCACTCCTGAGGACGCCACTATAACGAGTCTCCCTGTGTGATGAGGCCAGGATTAGTTCTTAATAAGCTTAGAGTTCATCAGAGGCATTAGCCTGCAAAGTCTCTGAACATCCAAAGAAGAGTTTTAATACATGAGCTCCTCTTTTCCAAGCCCTAGCCCCAGAGGACAGCTTCCTGAGCAGAGCAGCCATCCTCTGCCGACTGGCGCGCAGGTTGAGTCCCAGCTAATCCAGTCCACATGACCACAAGGCGACCCAGTAATTCTTGGTTTAATGTCATTGCTTTGCTGCTGTTAGCAGATTAAATATCCATTTTCTTCCTATTGAATTAATAGTATGTTTTGCTGAAAATACACTTCCTGGTTGTCTTCTCTCTGCCTTTTGTCCCTGGCTCCTTGTCTTCCTTCTCTCCTCGTGCCATCTTCTCTAGCATTTCACTATCCGCATCGATGTTCCATCATATTTATCCTGTCATCTCACCCTGAGTCAGCCACCAAGAGTGGGAACCCTACTTGGCAAGAACCTCCACCAACTGAAAAGACTGAGGTGGCAGCTCCAGCGCCAGGGTCACAATCTGTGTGACCTCACAACCAGTCTGTGTGACCTCACAGACGACTCTAGGACACACTTTAAATCTCTGAGTCTGTAAAGCCCATGTGAGGGTTAATTTTATGTGCGCCCAGATATGTGAGTACATATTGTTTTAGGTGTGTCTGTGAGGGGGTTTCTGATGATTAGCACTTGCATTGGTAGACTGAGAGAGCAGACCAACTTCTTGAGTGTGGGTGGGCATCTTTCAACCCAGTAAAGGCCTGGACAGAATGAAAAGGCTGAGTAAGGGGGGATTTGCTGCCTCCTCTTTTGCCTGTCATTGGGCTGGGGTATCAGTCATTTTCTGCCTTTGAACTTGGAATCAGACTAGAATTTATGTTATCAGCTCTCCTAATTCTCAGACCTTCAAACTTGGACTGGGGCTTACACTGCTGGCGGCTCACCAGGGTCTAGCTTGTGGGTCAACTGCCATCATTGGGGCCAATTATTCATTTTGTCTGGAGATCATATCAAATAAATAGACACACACACACACATGCACACATACATACTACCTACCTATACCTTTATCACAGTGATATAGTAAATGGTATTTAGTTTATCAATTCATATATAAATTTTACATTGTCTATCCAGCTCTGAATTTTGACATAAACAGGGAGAAAATATGACAAAAATCCCAGACCCTAAACACCTCGGGCAAAACAGAGAATATTTAAGCAAATTCTGTAAATTGTAATTGGGTGACTTTTATATACAGAAGACTAAATGCTAGGCAAGGATAGTAATGTTGCTCCTAACTCAAGATTGTGGCAACAATTCTTGAGAAACTAAAAATATTTACTTAAATGTTCAATTTACTTTGGAGTTAATTTCTACACCAGAAACATAGTGCAGGGTGGTGTGCTCCCCACTGCTAGTACAGCTGCTAATTATTTTCTTTTTCATTATTTTGAGAAGCCAGCAGGGCAGTTGGGGGATTAAAATCAGCACATGCTCTTAAAGCAAAGTGGAGGGAAAGAGGCAGGTCTTTTGTTCCTGTATTCAGGACTCAACAGGAGAGCTTTGTCTTTGCCATTGAGGTCCTTGGGATACTCAGACACCCTATTCCTCCAGCACCTCACTTCTTACAACTGTAACTCCCAGAGGAGCAGGTGGTAAGGCAAAGGCCTTTTTGGCATTGGCAGGTCTATGACACGCTTCCAATGGCTGTGCATGACAGGTGAGGGTGAAGCAGGAGTTTCCCACCTGGGACCGGTTGTGGCCACCTTACATAGTGGCCTAAGGTGATGTCTGTCATCAGCACCAGCTCTGGGCTAGGAAGTTGATCTGATGGCCCACTCACCAAGGTAAAAGGGCAATGTGACCCAGGGCACCCCGTTTTCCTGCAGCTATGGCATTCCTGGATTAAATATGTGCCCTAGTGTGAATTGCTTGCCTTCTCTTCCAACCCATTTGAAACAATGACCTTCTCACCAGGCCCCTCCTCATTGGGGACCTCTGTGGAAGCCCCCAGAAAGGCAGTTTTTCCCTCTCCTCTGTGTCACCATTGGACTGACCAGCTTCTCTCCCCTTGTTCCAACCCCCAGCAGAGCTGTGATCCTGAGAGTTGCCTCATCATTGCCTTTGTCGGCACCTCTGTCAGGAATTTCCCAAATCTGGATTGTGCAGGAGCTTCCTCCACCCTGACTGCCAACACACTGCCCATCCTTCCAGGCTGAGCTCAGCGGTCTGGCAGGGAGAGGATGCCATGCTGCACATTTAACTGGTTGCAGCTTTCGAGCTGCATCTTATGTGATGCCATAGTATGCTTTATCTTCCCATCTGACTAGATTATAAATACCCTATGTTAATGTCTGCAGTTTACTCATCTTTATAATCCCACAGTGTCTAACCTATAACACACTCTCAATAAACATCTGCTAAACATGACTCAAATCTGTCTGCTCAACAAAGGCCAACATCTTTCTCTGTGGCAATGGCAACAAAATGATCATTAGCTCAATTTCTTAGTCTCAGACCTTGATCACTGGCAAATGGATAAGGGTATGAGTCTCACAGTGAGATACCAGATAATCAAAATGACTGATGGTTACAAATTCTGGCCCCTCTCAGGTTCAGACACAATCTCATTTAAGATGGGGGCTAAGAAAATGACATGCTATTTTCAGAGCATTTTGGAAGGAAAACTTTGTGGGAACTGGCTAAAAAGCCTTTTGTTGATGATCCTCAATACAGTCTATTCCTCCTGTGGTTCCCCATCCAAACTCCATAGTCATATATTTGAAGTAAATGCATTATTTAAATAATAAGATACTTTTTATTAATTTCTTATTTTGGTTTATTGGTTAGCTAAAGCAATTACAGGTACTAGGGAGGGACTTGCAGAGAGGGACCAAGATGCACTTCTGGTCATAGGTGCCTCTGTATTGCAGGATTAAAGATTTTTATACAGTGTACCAAGGAATTGTCAGGATGTAAGAACACTGTAACGACCAACACTTTTCTCCTAGGCCAGTGGTCGGCAAACTCATTAGTCAATGAAGCCAAATATCAACAGTACAAATTAAAAGTTATTTTGAGAGCCAAATTATTTAAACTTAAACTTCTTCTAATACCACTTCTTCAAAATAGACTCACCCAGGCTATGGCATTTTGTGGAAGAGCCATATTCAAGGGACTAAAGAGCCGCACATGGCTTGCAAGCCACAGTTTACTTACCACGATCCTAGGCTAAATCAGGAAAGACAACAGGATGGGACAATGCTGACTTGCACAGTAAGCCTAACACAGCTCACATTTTTTCTGTAACACCTTTCATTATAGGTACTTGCAAACAGTGTTGTGATAATTAAAAAGCTGTGATATTGCCCTGACCGGTTTGGCTCAGTGGATAGAACGTGGGCCTATGACTGAAAGGTTTTGGGTCCTAGTCAAGGGCATATACCTTGGTTTCAGGTACATCCCCAGCAGAAGATGTACAGGAGGCAGCTGATTGATGTTTCTCTCTCATCGATGTTTCTGAGTGGTTGCAAAATATCTGAGTAGCCTATAATTCACCTCTGTGGAAGGTTATGACATAAAGTTATCTTTAAAGCTGACCAGTATGCACAATTAAAGCTGGGTTTAATGACAAGGAAATAAGATGGCTTTAAGTAAGAAAATTAACCCAGGCTGTGAAAGTGGAATTAGTGTGTTGCATTTCTAGTGAATATCTTGATGAGTGGTTGTCTGGTCTTTGAGCACTCTCCCTTTTCTCCATTGCCAACCCACTGACCTTGAGGCCCATATTCTCTAACAGGACCATCATCCTCACCTTCTTCCTCATCTTATCTGCACGTTCGCCTCATTCCCATCCATCCTTCCAGTAGATCAATTTGTATACACACCTCCTTGTCCCATCAATGGCTTTCGTCATCCACCCAGACCATTCCAAGTCCTGAAATTTCATTCAAGGTTTTTACAGACTGATCCCAACTCAGTTGACCCAGCATTCACCCAGGACCACATATGCCACATCAACTAGTGGTGTGGACCCATTGTTTGAGCACAGAATTCAGAATGTTTATTGAAAAACCAATTGAAAACAGATCTAATGGTTTAGCAATGCCACATCTACATCCACATTTATATATATATTGTCTTTTGTAGATGTCATGTGATTCTACTTCCTTCCTCTCTTTGAGGAACCACAAAACCATTGTGTCCATCTCCTCCCCCCCTCTGTCTCAACTTCTCTGCTCCCCCAAGAGGAGGGGTCTACTCTCATTTTCAAGATGGGAACTGCTTATCTGTGGCTTCCTTTGCAGATCCATTCTATTTCCATGGCAACATTTTTATCTCCAACTCAGGTGGTTGACTTTTCATTTGTGCTAGATTTACAACAAGCGATCGCAATAATAGCAGTATGGTGCCCACCATTCACCGGTGCCTTCTACGTTCTAAATTATTTTGCTAATAATTTTACATATATTATTTGATCTCCTAAAATATTTAGTTTAAAATGTTTAATTATTCTCATTTACATTTAGGAGACTGTTGCTTTTCCAAGGTTGTATGAAAGTAAGAACTGGGCATGAGATTTGAACTTGAGTTTGGTGGTATAGTATGTGTTAGAACCATGATGCTACATTATCTGACTTCTTTGCAGCTTCTTGACTTCTGGGAGGCATGCTGATGGGTGAGTGTTACCAGGGCAGTCACATATCCTCATGTGTTTAGTATAGTTCTGGTTTGCACTATTTGTCTTGGAATCATTATTAAAATTGTTGTTGTTCACTCTCCAAAGTGTCCTGTTTTTTTCTATGATAAATTATAAGGTCACTTGAGGCATTCTCCATGTGCCTATATCTCAGTTTCCCATCTATTTTTGGTTTCTCTGTGCTCACCATATGTGTCAGTGACTGAGCCAGTGAGAAAGCCCAGGTCTGCTACCAGAGGACAGTCTTTCCAGCTGTGCATCCCTTGAATCTCAATTGAGAGGTTGATATTTAATGGAGCTTAATTTCATCCTTGGACTCCTAAGTTTGTGAGATTCTAGTATCAACATTGTTTCCATGATAAATTGTGGCAGACATGCCCTAGGTTGACCCCCAATGAGTCTTGCCCTTGTGTAATCTCCTCCCTTAGGTATGGATGAAATCTTCCACTTGATTCTAACCAATTGGATATGACAAATATGATGAGAAGTCACTCCCATAATGAGGTTAGCAGACTGGAGTTAGACTCCCCGTGGCTCTGAAGATGTTTGAGGATCATACGTCAAGAGACTTTTGTGGACTCTTGGAGATAAGAGTGGTTCTCAACTGACATCTGGCAAGAAAACAAAGACTTCTGTCCCACAATTTCCAAGACATGATCTGCCATACATCTGGTGTATCTGAGTCTCTGAGGCACCTGGTCAATATCTAGATTGCAGCTCGGTGAGGTCCTGAATCAGAGAATTCTGCTAATCTATGCTTACATTTATGACAATAATTGTGAGATCATAAATTGGTGTTATTTTAAGGCACTGACTTTGTGTAATTTTTACACAGCATAGAAACTTAACATAAATGTCATCACTGATAAACCTTGGAGATGTACTTAGGAAACAAGGTTGAAAACCCAACTTCTGGGCTCAAATCTTGGTTCCACCACTTACCAGCTGTGTGAACTTGGCAAATTAGTTATATGCTTAACTTAACACTCCAAGGACTCTGTTTGTGTGGCATAGGCAGTAATGCTACCTGTGGTTATTATGCTGTGAGGAATAAATGCATTTAAATAAACACACACATGTAGTAAGCACTAAATAAATGTTAGCTTTTGATACCTACGTGGAAAAAGATTTGTATCATAATAAACACTCTGAGTTGTTGATTTGAAAAAAATGTATATGCTCTAACTCTCACAGATTACTTGATTTGATCTTATTATTCTCAATGAGATTTAGTTCTAAGTACTGTGTAAACATCATTAAAAATATACTTCTCCACCTTCTGGTTTACAATTTAAAGAAGTGATGTTGAAGCAAATACACAGATAAAAATATGAAACAAATGTGTAAAATTTATGCAAACAAAACATAATTAAGGATGATGTCTTTAATGTGAATTTTATTTTTCTAAAATTTCAATATCAAATACTATGTTCCAATGTATTTAATGTGCATACTGGGTAGAATTCTTTGACACAGAAGATGAAGGGTGGGTTTTAGTGTTTGCTTAGGGATGACTTCATGTTCTTGACTCTTAAAGGCTGATGGGGAAGGTGGTTGCAGCAGTAAGAGAGGCACCCATGAGATGGCATTGGAGATGTCAATGTCTCTTGGGAGATGGAAGTTTGCTCTTTAGCTCACAGGTCTACCATTTAAACAGTTCAGAGAATGACTGTCCTCTAGGGGGATAATGACCAGGGGAATGTGTTCCTTAAACTGGAAGCAATGAGTACACACTGACTATACAGAAGGTAGTTTTTAAAAAAGAAAATGGCCCCAAGTTGAAACTATGCCATTTTTTAAAATTTATTTTATTGATTTTTTTACAGAGAGGGAGAGAGAGGAAGAGAGAGTCAGAAACATCAATGAGAGAGAATCATCAATCAGCTGCCTCTTGCACCACCCCCACTGGGGATGTGACCGCAACCAAGGTACATGCCTATGACCTGAATCAAACCCGGGACCTTTCAGTCTGCAGGCTGACGCTCTATCCACTGAGCCAAACCGGTTTCGGCAAAACTGTGCCATTTTTAAAAAGAAAAAAAAAGTATCTCATTGAGAGATAAATTGCACACCTGATGCAGGAATATTTAATAGTTTTTGGTATGTTTCTGAATAGAGAAATCAAATAACAGTGATAGCGTATTTAGTTGCTGTAATTAAATGGTGTTACAAAAACATTATGTACCCTGCTTTGGGGAAATTAATTTAAGAAACAATAAAAATGCTTCAAAAACAGTGTAAATAAAATACAGTAGTTTATTTCCTTAAAAATATTTTTTCATTCTCACCCAAGAATATGTTTAATAAGGGAGAAGGAAAGAAACATCTATGTGAGACAGGTACAGCAATTTTTTGCTTCCTATATGCGCCTCAACTGGGAATTGAACCCACAACCTTTTGGTGTATGAGAAGATGCTCCAACTGACTGAGCCATCTGACCAGGGCTGTTTTCCTAAAATGTTAATATCAAATAATATGTTCCAAGTCATTGAAAAGTGTTTTAATTTACATATATTATTCCAAACAAAAGAGCAATTTAGGTTTATGATATAAGCAGTGTTTTCACCAAGATCAAGATGTTAGTATATATCTAGCACCACCCAATGATTGAATAAAGAAATACCAAGAGTATTCATGATAATCTGTGCCAACTTTCTACATGTTGGGCATGGAACCAAGCATTACATGTTCTACTAGTCAATCACAGGTCTATGTGATATGGTCTATTAGACAAAACTAGAAGAGCGCTGGCAGCTGGCTTCGGGCCGGCTCTGTTAACCTCTGCTCCTCGAAATGCAGTCCAGCAGCACCAGCAGTGCCCCAGAGCTTATCAGAAACACCCCATCTCAGGCTTCCCTCCCAACGCATCCACTGAATCAGAATCCACGCAGTAGCAAGCCCGCCAGTGATCCATCTACACATCAGGATTTCTGTGTACACTACATAATTCAATACACAAAATGCTTTTATAATTAAAAAAGAAAATCTCCCTGCATTTGTGTAACATTTTGGAGTTGAACCAATGCTTCCAAGCATCTGATGTTCTTTATCATCATGTATTTCAGAGGCATTTGAGGAAAGTGAGGCTGATCCTTCTGCCTGTGGCAGTGGCACCCTGAGAATTCCCATGTGAGTCTTTGTGTGCATTCAGGACCTTTCTTCTCAGTGCTGCCAGCCAAGCATGTGCGTGGTCAGCGAAGCCACTCAGGGTGCCAACGTTGAAAAAGAGATGTTCCTCTCAAATGGCTAATTGTTATTCCATAATTTAGCATGTATTACCTCCTGAAACCCTCAATCTTTGCACATTTTCTTTAGGAACTTCGAATACTAGGCTATTCCCAAAATAGACATTTCTATATATGCTGTCTGTTTCTGATTGTCTCCCATTTGACCCAATCAACCATGGCGTGCCCTCATGATGGTCTGGGTGGCCACTGCCTATAGACTGTGCACCTTCACCTTCTGTGCAATCTGCTGACCACCACAGGTTCCTGATAGTTGTCAGTTACTTCTGGTGCTTGAACAAGATTTCTTGGCATTTAAAGAATTTTTGTTTCCCCCTTTCTGTTTCCTCTGTGCAGGCCTCAGGCAATTCTTCATTGTGTCCTTCCAATGTGTGAGGGACGTCTACTCTTTGAACTGTACTCACAGTGGCCCTCGGAGTCCATGAGAATTCACTTAACTCCATCCCATCAAGATGAGATGGGCAGAGAGGCTCTGGGGAACATGGAAGAGTGGCTGCTTCCCAGCACAATGCACAAAGACAGGGACAAGGCCTGGGTACAATGAGGAATGCCAGGTATATGGTACATAGTCCCCAACTCTGAGAGAAAGAAAACAGGTATATGACTAGCAGCTTCATCTGTTGAGTAGAAACAGCTGCTTTGTCTTCTTGGCTGACTTCATAAAGAGGCTCATGGACCACCCTATCCCTGCGGTGGTCATGGTGTGACCAGTGGTCATGGTGTGACCAGTGTGGGTCACAAGAGTATGATAGAATCATCAGAACACACGGCCTCCTGTTAGGAGTGTGGGCACATGCACACATGCACACGTGTATGTATACATCTGCCCACACAGGCATGTATACACAGGCATCCACACAGACATGCACAGAGGCCATTCCTTCATCCCCAGCCAAGCCTGGCAGCATCTGTAACAGATCACCTATTTCCCTGTGATGCTGCCGGTTCTCAGCACCTTCAATTCAACGTGCAGTTTCTTCCCTGCCAAGCAGGGCTGCCAGCCGACTGGGTGGTTGATGAGCTGGCAGCCCAGAATGTCATTAGGGGCCCAGAGGATGGAGCCCAGTCTACTCAGGTGCACAGAACAGCGCGGCTCCCCTGAGCAGCCCGATAGCCGCTGGTGGCTTCTCTTTCACCGATTCCCCCCAAAGTGGTCTTGAAAGTAGGCGCTTAATGATAATGAATTGAATTGTTTCTTCTAAAGTGGACTGACTGGCAGAATTCTGGAAACCAAGAGATCCCCTGTGCTGCCTAGGAAAACAGAAGTAATTGGATTACACAGAGAAAATAGGATAAAGATTCATTAAAATTACAGTAACAGGCTGTGATTAACGAGCCAGTGCGAGCGCCTATTCAGGCCCGTGAGGCCCGCCTGCTCCATGTGCTCCCTTTCCTCTCTGTCCAGGACAATGCTTCCAGTTTCCCCAAAGCCTCTTTTCTTGTCCTTTCTTTTTTATTATCAGTTTTCAAAAACGCTTTAATGCAGTTAAGACCTTCCAGATGGAAATCATTTTTTAAATCTTTATCATTAGAATCTATATTTCTGGAAATTCTAATGCTGAGATGACCAGTCCCAGGAAGAGGCAGACCCAGTGTGCCATCATCTCTTCACCCAATGATCTGGTGTGCTCACAGGGACCTGGTTTTTACTACCACCTCAACACACTGGGAGCAGCCAACTCCCATTTAAGGGGACATGTTGGAAAGACCCTATTGGGTCCTGAGAGTCCCCAGCTCTGTGAAGACCTCCACTGGTGGGGGTCACCTCTTGGTGCCTGCCTGTCTCTTTTTCAAATTCACCGACACAAGCATATAGGTGAAGTTAAATAGCACATGGTACCTCCTAGACTGGTGGGTGGTACCATTAGCTAAAACCACAGGTGTGTGCATTGACTTTACTCAGCTCTGGACAGAAGCCTTGATCTCCTCAAGCCAGCTGGCTCCTCTCAGAGCAGGCAGGATGGTGTCTGAGGCTCCAGGAAGTCAGCACAAAGGTCCCTGTCATAGAGACTGGAGTAGGTGCCACTCCTCAGGCATCAGAGAAGCATGCATCAAACACGGCCTCTCTTGCCTCACCTGGCTGAGCACCTCACTTCCGGCCTGCCTCTGCCCATGCTCTGGAGTTCTGAGGCCCACTTGTTGCCATAGAGATGTCCTCTCTGAGCTTCGTCTGGATCACCAGTAAAAAAAGATATCTGCGGGCATTGCTAGCACTAGGCCTTAACCATGTTTGATGAATGAGTGAGTGAATGGACTCATGAATGAATGAATGAATAAATGAACATGGAGTGAAATTTGAGAAGGAGACCCTGAGGTCAGGTGGCTGCTACCCACGGAAGGAGTCCTGGTCACACAGTGAGGTTCCCCATGCAGCAAGGGGTCAAGTGATTCTGGGAGCAGTGCCTGCATTGTGCACCACCACCTACTCACTGGTGGGGTCCAACTGGGACTTTCCAGCACAGAAGAGGAGTTCAGCCTGTGTCCCTTGGCTGACAACACAAAGCAAAGAGGAAACTTCTTTCTGGGCTAGACCTTCCATCATTTCCCCTAACGATTACCCTCCCCTGCCCTCCTGCCCACAGAGATGCAGTCTTTCTGCTTCCCTGTAGGGTGGCCCTCCTACCTGGGCACTGAGGTGATGGCTGCCACCGTCATTGTTTCAAAGGGTCACAGGACTATGCTCAAACCACACCTGGTGCTCAGCCCTACAAACAACAGGTGCCCTGTGGATGCCAATTCACAGTGTGCCTGTTGCCCACAAGGCCCATGGAAGCCAAGAGCCCTGGGGGGACCAGGGGAGTCCCAGGAATAGCTGGAGCCCAGATGCTGCTGACAGGACTCTCTGCTATCATCATGTCACAGCTTGGTGTTTTCATGCTTTTTATTCCAAACACACCAGATGCTTTGCTTTCTCTTGGAAGTAATGTCCACTTCATGCCACTTCAGCCTCAGGAGTTTGGAGAAAGCTAGAGCTGAGCCATGTAAAGTTCCACAATCAACTATTCATTGAATTTTATTCTGGGTTCCTGCGTTTGCTGCTCTCCCACAGCCAGCATCCTGCAGGTGTTGCCACCTGCTTCCCAGTGGATACAGAGGTCATTAGGCTTTCTGCTGGTCCTCAGGACCTCAGTATGGCATCTACAGGAATGTGTTTTTCAGATAAAACTCTGCTTCTCTCGGCAGAGCTGTCAAGCACTGGGCACAGAGCAGCCACTCCCTCTGCTGGGCCTGTCTTTGGGAACTTACAAGTCCTTAGTGTCCACAGGAGCCAGGTGAAGGTAACACGCAGTGGAATGATACAGCCACAACCATGCACCCTGACTGCCACCCATGTGTCTGCTTGCCCATGCCACCAAAATACAAATTTCGCCTTCACCATCTCTCTTTTGTTAACATGTACACAGGACATGGAGCTGCTTTTAAGAAAACGGAGTAAGCATCACAAATCCACTGATGGAGGAGTCTCTTAGGAGGAGATCTGGAGTGTGAGGTGAATTGATTGTCTGGGTGGTGATAACGATGTCCTCTCATGACAGTGACAGGCATGATAACAAACCATAAGCTCTTTTATTTTTGTGTGTGTGGTTCTCTGAGCAGGGATGTTGTTGATGTTGTAACTTTTGCCCTCAGTCCACACACTGCTTCTGTGAAACTGGGTTGCCCAGTCGTCCAGAAGGCAGTGTGCCCACAGGATCCTCTGTGAGGAAAGAATATTTCAAATGCACAAATAAATATAACACAACAATTTGGGCTGTTCTATGGTATTCTAAAGGAGACCATACTGCTACTGCACATGCATGATTTTTTTTTTTTGCCATAAATTACATAGGAAACCGGAGCTCAAAACTTTAATGATCATATATCTAAACCACAACTTGTTTATGCATAATTTGCTTCCATTATGTTCAGTCTTATATGAGACTCATGAATCAACAGCAGAGCTTCATTTCTCACTGCCTGACTGCCCTCCCAAGGTCAGCCATGCTGGGCGCTCACTGTGGGAAGGATGGCCCTGCCTTCACCATGAACCGCCTGGCAGTGCTGATGGTCAGCAGGTGGGCATCCTGTGCTCATAGTGTGGGAGAGGGGCTGCTATAGAACTTTCTGGGTGGAGGCAGTCCAGTGCACAAATATTTTACACAACAATGGCAGATCCTAGGAGGGAAAAACATCCAGATGCCACCAGGCCAGAAACTGCACCAGGACTTGGGGACTGGATCATGTCCTTGAGGGGCCTGGAAGCTGCCTGGACCAGAGGCCACTGGCACAGAAGGTCTTCATTTATTTGTCACTCACTGTGTCCCAGTTCTCTGCTTGGTTCATCGCACACAAGGCTGTTATATCTCTGAAGGACCTTTCAAATTTGGAATTTATTCTCACTGCTCACAGACAAGGAAGCATCACCTATGGGGAATGCACCGGGTGTCACTTTAATTTCACCATTCTGCATCAAGAAAATAGGATAAAGTAGCACTTTAAAATATATATATATATCTTGAAAGAAAATCATTCTTTAATTCCTGGACCAAATTATGTTTGTGAGGACTGATTGGTCCTGGACGCTGGGTTTGCATTGACATTGGTGTCCTCTCTCTCTCTCTATGGCCCTGACCCCAAATCACCCCTCAGCGGGCCTCGCCCTTCTGCTCCTGCCCACCATCCACATTGGGCTCTGAAATGAAAGGGTTACAATAAATAGGGTCTTGCTGAATTGACTCAAAGTACATGGTCAGCCTGCTGGAGCTCCCATCTGTGTAGTTCATGTGTACAAGATGCATTTTTTGCCACAGTCTCAGTGGGGGCCATTGCACCCCCAAACCACCCAGAAGCAGAGGTAGGGTCCCCCAGAAACTGATGAGATAAATTATATCTAGAATGACAATGTATGCCTTTTGAGGCTAAAAAGGAGCCCAACATTAGCTTTAACGATATATTAACATTAGAGGCCTAGTGCATGAATTCATGCATAGGTAGGGTCCCTCCAGCTGATTGGGGCCATCTCACAAAGTCCCAATTGGGGAAGCCAGGGGGAGGGACCTCAGGAGGTTGGCTGGCCTTGGGAGGTTGGCTGAGGGAGTGTACTGACCACCAGGGGGCAGCTCCTGCATTGAGCATCTGCCCCCTAGTGGTCAATTCATATCATAGCTACCAGCCGGTCATCTAGTCCTCTGATCATAATGATTGCTTAGGCATATATATATATATATATATATATATATATATATATATATATATCCTGACTTTCCAAAACCAGATATCAAAATTGACTGTTGTTGCTCTGAGTTCAAGATGTATGAAGACAAACCCTTCTCATAATTTCCCATAAAAGCAGACCTGGGTTGACCTGGTGGCAGACCCAGGCTGATCGAGTGCCTATGTGCTGTGTGGTGCTGGACAAACCCATGGACCTTTCTTAGCCTCTGCACTCTCCCCTGAGAGGACACCCCCTCTCAGGTCTCCTGAAGATTATCACTGACATCTCACATGCCCACTGCTGTTGCTAATACAGCCAATGCTCAGTGATAAGCTGTGATTGGAAAACAGGTAGTCATAGACTCGAAGTGGGAAAGGTGGCAAAGAATCTCTGGTTTACCTAACGTCCTACACACGTGGAGCTCTTCATGCCCTAACAGATGGTTCTGTCGGAGCCCTGCAGCTGTAGGCAGGGGAGGTTGGCGTCTCTTCCTTAAGCAGCTGTGGTGGACAGAGGAGCTCCATGGATGCTGCAGCGGATGGATACGTGCGGCTCAGAAGCTAGGCGTCTCAGCACACGTTTGAAGGTCACCTGCTCCCTGCCCTGCCGCTTTTCCAGGTGTTGCTGGGGCTGTAACATCTGGCTGCAAAGTACACGAAGATCCGATCATCCATTGTTCTGTAGGCTGCCAGTGGAGCTGGTAATGACAGGACATTTGCTGGACCAGGAGCACTGAAACAAAGAGGGCAGACATGAGCAGCCGCTGATGGCCCAGAAGGACAGGTGTTCGGATATCTAGGTGAGAGGCTGAGGTGTGGTGCTCATGCATTGCATTCTACAGACAAGGCTCTCCTTTCTTCTTTTTTCTCCTTGAACCCTCCCCTTTGGGGCACCACACTGTTCTTACCCCTCCCCAAATCCCAGGCCGAGGCTGCAGCCCCAAGCTCCTGTGGCAGGTGCCCGGAGAGTGCGGCCAGGCCAGAGGAGTGGGAGCCAGCACATCTGCCGGCTCACAGTGGGCTGTGCAGGCGCTCCATTATTTCCCCCTCCCTGTCTGCACACCACAGTGCCCTTGTTACATGTGTGCCAAACGGCTGCAGCCATGCTGCTTGGGGCCATGCCGCTCGGCTCACAAAGAAGGGAGGCACCTGCACAAAGCCAGCAGGCTCTTCATGCTGCCACTAGCCTCCTTATGTCTGTCTGTCCATTGCCCACAGCTGACCGTGTCCCAAGCTGCGATGTCCTAAACCCACTGTGACATGTTTAGTCTGTTTGTTCTCTTAAAGGCCCTTTGGCCGATAAAGTTACTATTTTAGTCTCTTTATAGCCACTCTGATAATTACAGTTAAAACCTATCCTTGCATGTGGGTGTTTTCATTTAGGAGATTTTCTGAAAACCAGACACTTAGTCCACTCTGACCTTAATCGCTTATCATACCCTCAGCTCTTGGCATCTTGCATTTTCTGGGTCTCTCTGCTCTTACATCTGAGAGTCAAACTGATTTCAGTTAGAACTTGGACCAGGTGTGGGGAGGTCTCAGAACCCAGCTCTCGGGAGCCCTAGGAGAGAGGCACCCAATTCCTGTCCTTCTCACATTTGTGACCTAGATACCTGGAGGCCCATGACAAGGGTTAACAGCCTTTGGGACTGGAGAGGGGCTTCTCATATAGACAAAAGCCCTGATCCTCCCTTTGTCAGAGCTGAGACTTGTGAACTTAATGCTTTTCTGGACAAGTACAGCTGATTGGCAATTAAACAAACTTATTACTTCTTGACTTCAGAGAATGAAATAATGTTTATAGAACAGAGAAAAATGAGACCTCTTTTGGGGAAGGAAGTTTTCCAAGAATATATATGAAATAAACACCTCTAAGTCCACTTCTAATTCTTCCCACCAGCAGTGCCCCAAGGATAATGCTGGCAGCCAGCACTGTGGGCCTCTAGGTTCCTCCTCATCATCTAAAATCACGAAGGAAGCAGGAGGAGAAGGCCAACCTGAAGAGTTGTCACCAGCACCTGAGAGAATACGTAGGGCCATGACCAGCTGTGTCTCATCTCTCCCTTCCCCACCTCGACACCTGGTGGATGAATCTTGTTTGTGTGGCAGTGAGCATCATTCTCTGCACAGCCAGAGGTCACCACACCACAGAGACAGTTCTTCAGGACTCAGGAACTCCTTGCATGACACATTGATAATGGTCAGGTGGGCTCTGACCAGATGAGTCCCTGCCTAGTGGAGATTTCAAAGTGCTACAGCTGTGGGATGTTTAGAGGGCAAAGAAGGCAGAAATGGGGTCCAGCGCCCTGCCTCCTCCATCTCGCTATATTCAGTGGCTGGGACAAGAAGTCCATCAAAATGGCATCAATTATGGGACTCTGAAATGTGTGGTAAGTTTTAATATCTCTGCTTATTTGTTTTATTCTGACAGCAAACTTGAGGTCCATGGATCAAGAGAAGATTGGTTATTTCCTTCTAGCATCCCTGTGATGTCCCTTTCCCACCAGTATGTCCCAGTTCCTGGGAAGACTCTGTGAGAGCAGGAGTCACCTGCAGGGGAGGAACCCAAATTATAAGTCTTGGGGCTACTGAATGGTTCACCTATCTATAGAGATGGGATAATCCTGGGATCCCTAGAGCAAATAATGGACCGTCCTCTCTGGGAAGTCCAGGGAGTGTCCCTGAGTATTCGATGCATAAGCAAATGTCCCACAACCTGTACATCTCTCTGGAGCATGTCATTGTCTTTAACTTCCAAGACTCTTTGCCTCATCCTTTAACCAGAGTGCTAGGAATTGTTGTAAAAACAGGCCACTAGAAACAAGAAAATGCTCACGCTGCTTTCTAACACAGTGTCCGTATTTTTAAGAGTCTTTGTCAGCTTTGTGAAGATGGGGCGTAGCTGAACCATTTCCTGCTCACGTCCAGGTTAAGGGTCTGGCTGCCTCCTGTGGGCATGGGCCTCTTTAGGCTTCATCCTGGGGCTTCATTATAACTGCCCCGGCTCCATCACAGACCCCCAGTCCTCCTCACAGAGGATGTTGATCCAGCATGTAACCCACGTTACTGACTCACTGCCACTCATTCTAAACTGTGGCTTCGGCTCACAAAGTTTCAAAGACAACTCCAAACTCACACTTCCCCGCAGTATCTGAGCATTGCCTTTGGATCGCCAGGGAGGCGCATCTTTCCTGAAAAAAAAAAAAGACAGGGACATGTTGCAGTGGCCCAAAGCTAGGGCACCACAGCCTCGTGCTGTTAACCACCCTCATACAGGCTTGTGAAAATGCCCTGTCTTCCGAGAATGCTCTGGCGGTAGGCTTCCTCACCAGCATTCTTCACCTTCAGTTTTACAACTGTTGGGAGATGGGCTAGGGAGTGGCCGGTGCGGGCGAGGGAAGCCCACCCAGCGCCGTCTAGGCAGCCTCCTGTCCTCTAGGTGACACCCAGTCAGACAAGCTTGAATGCTCAGAATCCAGAGAAACTGGCTGATAATTATTATAAATGTAATCATTCTGGAAGTTTTTGTAAAGCAGATTTCAAAAAGTGGATACCATTGACTGATTAGTTTACATCTCATTTATGTGGATAATGACTTGTAGATATTGCTATATTTAAAGCGGAGCCTGGGAACTGTTGAGGAACAGCCCCAAGCATGGGAAATTTCTGGGAAATGGAAGTCTTTTGCATATGGGTTTTCTTACACAACAGCTAAACAACAGTTAAATGGTGTTTCATTTAGACTACAAAGTATTGCTACCTTTCTAAACACATATAGATATCAGCATTTTATGGCAGGTTAGAATTCTCCAGTCAATAAATCCATCTACCCTCTACTCGCCCTAGTTTTGGTGGCTTGCCCCTCGGGAGCAGCACCTGGGGTTAACTTGAACAGTAGTGTCAGGGATGCTCATCAGCCACCCCCCACCACTCAGCAGTGACCCAAGCTGTAGCAAGTTGTAACATCTCTCTGACTTCGTTTCTTCACCCATAGAAAGCAAACGATTCTGACTTCTTAGCTGATGCATCTGCAAATGCTTTTGAAACTTTGATCACACATTAATCCCATAACTTAAGAAGGTTACTCTCCAATTTTTCCTTGACTTCTTATAAGGGATATTTAGCATCATGGATCTGCCTTTCCTCCAACTTTGGGCTGGAAATTGTTCTGCTGCATCCAGTGCAGGAGGTGTGCTCAGTGCCCTTAGAAAAGATACAGATGAAGATAAACTCCCCAAAGAAGACACTGTAATTGGCTTGTTTGAGAATCCTGCCGACCACATCCCAACCCCAGAGCTCCTCCTGTGTGACTCTGCTGGGCTCCTGTCTGCTCCGCCATGCTGGGAGCATATACACAAGGGTCTGTCAAGTACACCAGGCATTCAACTTTGACAACTGCACAATTGCCCTTGTTACCCATGATCCCTGGAGAAATGCCTCTGAGAGGCACTGTGACCCACTTTCTGTCACTCTGATGTTTCTAATTTGGAGGAGGGTCCCAGAGATGGCTCTCGGGAGGCCCTGGGGCTGCTCCGTGAACCTGCTCCTTCCTTAAAAAGTTCCCTAGTCACTTTGCTGGGCCTGCAGTTAAGCTGACCAGATGGAGGACATTGAGGGCCACAGCCATGGTTTGTCACTCTCCTTTATTCTTTTAAATGAAGAAAAGAAAAGGAAATAAAATGCAATCCTATATTGACTCAACTATCACAGAGCAAAGTTAAAAGAAATAGTAACTGCAGGTTTTATATACTCAGCGAGCCCCATCTCTTCAGCACCCAGGGGCCCCCTTAACACGCTGCCTTTGCTCGGCAGCTCCTGGGAAGCCTCAGGCCTTGGGACATCATGCTTTCCAGGTGGGCTCTCCCAGAGGAAAGCAGCAACCACAGCAAACCACGGCAGCAAGGACCAGCAGTGGTGGTGGTGGGGGCGCAGCCAGGGCCACATGCAGGAGTGATTCCTCTTGCAACGAGACGAGGCATGTGCAGAAGACATGTGTCACTTGGGGTGGATGCCTTGGACTTGCAGCTGTGGCCACAGCAGAAGCACACCCAGCCTCTGAGGTGCACTGCAGAACTGGACCCAGCAGCAAGCACCCACTGATTTATTCTTGTTACCATCGGTCCATGTCCTCTCTTTCCCAGACTATGATGCACAGACCTGCTCTCCCAGAGATTGTGTCCCCTCAACCATGAGGGTGAATGCTCTGCTCCTCAGGACTTTCCCGGAGACACTGTGTCAGCACTGATGGTCCTGCCCCGGGGCAAAGGCAAGCCAGCACTTTCTCATTGCTTCACTTTTCACTCTGTTCAAACAGCTGCTGTGTGTTACTCTTCCCTTTCATTCACTATGAGAGTTTCTGTTTTACACTTGTTTACCTAGAGTGTGAGATTCAATTAATACTTCAGTGGAAATGCCTCTTAATGTCCATGTTACCTTAAAAACTTTATTTTCCCTCAATGAGCTGAATGCCCTAAAGCAAGGTGGAGTCACACCTTATGAATATACTTGTGTGTATATTCGTGTGCATGTCATATGTGACATACATGATATGTTATAGCAATGATCAGAAACTCATTCTCCATAAATTTGCAGTGTCTAAGCCAGGGGTGGGCAAACTTTTTGACTCGAGGGCCACAATGGGTTCTTAAACTGGACCGGAGGGCTGGAACAAAAGCAACCTGACCATGCTGGCACTCTCATCTTGGGCTGATGGTGAAGGAGCGGAGGGGAGAGCAAGAGAACCCTCCACTCTTTCAGCTCCATGGGCCGGATAGAGCAGCTGAACGGGCCAGATCCAGCCCATGGGCCTTAGTTTGCCCGTGGCTGGTCTAAGCCATTCTTGTTGGAGATCACTAAAGTGTTAATTAAAATATTAAGGTTTCTAAGTCATTGCTTTAAAACAATAACATAACCAGCTTTTAGCAGAGCCATGAAGTTGTTTCTAGAACCTCTTTCTTAAAGCTTTCCCCCAGATCAGGGCCCAGGGACCGCAGGCACCACCTTCTCTGGAGAATGTCTGCAGTAGGGCAGGGATTCCAAGCATCTTCCAGCATTCAATAAATATTCAAGGCCGAGCTCCCAGATTCTAGCTCTGTGCCCAGCTCTAAGACACACAATTAGGTAATTTCTGCCCCAATGGCATTTGCCACTGGACATGCCCATGTATTTTCATAACAGCACCAGTCCACTGCCATGGAGATTGCCCCCTGGATATATGGGTGGTTTCAGACTAAAACTGTCTAAGTCTGCACAAAGTTTGCTTTCCCAGTACTGGTGATCAACATCATATGTGCAATATGTTGTAAGCACATGTATACCAACAAAAATTCTGTTCATGTAGATCTCAATTCAACATCAGGGCCATATGAATACAAATCTGCTATTCTGATCAAATCACTTTTACTGGGATAAGCATTTATATCAACAGGTACTAACCATTTCCCTTAAAGGAATTGGGAGGATTCTAAATTCCATATTAGAAATTGAGTTGTGTATTCGACAGATGGCTAGTTACAAAATCTGTCAGATTTACTTGTTTAAACAGTGGTTAGATTTTTGTCTCTTATTATCTTAAAATTTTCACTAGATTGTGCTCTGTCTGGGTTCCCTTTGTTATCAGGTAACAAGCAGCTCGTTCAATTCGTCTTACAGTGACATTGTAGTGACTTTTACGGCACCGGATGTTAATTCAATGTTTATGGTGTTACCTCTTTGACATGTTATATTAATGAACATGACTTTCTATTCTACCAAGTTCCTTCAGATCAGGTAACACATCTGACTTGATTGTGCCTCCCCAGAAATACAAGCACTGTTCCTGGCACACAGGTTAGAAAAAAATGTGTGGAATGATGTGAAAAATCACATATGTGTTAAGACTGGATGAGGCAGTGAATTACTGACTTTTAAAATGAATATTTTATAAACAAAGAGACATATTTCCTCATAATTAACTATTTGAATGAATGATATTAAGTATGATATAATAATATATTAAGTATGAAATAAGTATTATGATATACCGTATTTGCCGGCGTATAAGATGAATTTTTGGCCCTGAAAAATATGCCTCCAAGTGGGGGGTAGTCTTATACGGCGAGTATATAACAAACTGTGTTTTTTGTGGAAATGTTAGGGGGTCGTCTTATACGCCCAGTCGTCTTATACGCCGGCAAATATGTATTTTTCAGGGCCAAAAAATCGTCTTATACGCCGGCAAATACGGTAATAATACTTTGAATGTCAAAATATATCTATAAATATCTATATCTATCTATCTATCTATCTATCTATCTATCTACACACATATATAAAAACTATACATGCTCTCAGGTTAATAGGGAGCTAATATAGAATATTGGCTCAAATTCAACTTACAAAAGACTTTTTATGCATCTTTCTAAACTTTCTGCATCTTAGTTCTGCAAGCAGCTAGAATGTGGGGTCAGGTTTATAATAATAATGATGATGATGATAATTAACATGGGCAGCACTCATGTTCACACAAGACGCCTATTGGACCAGGTGTCAGTTGCAGGCACATTTTTAGGCAGGGCCTGGTTGGTACGGGTGAGCTGCATGGCCTGTTTTTTTCTGTCTCTTTTTCACTTCTATGCTGCAGAGTGGGAGCTAACAGATAGGTCTTGAGAAACTTAGAAAGCTACTTGAATTTTTGCCCAGAGCCATCCTCGTCTGCACTGCTCAAATCGGTTCACTGATGTCGCTTTTCACAGTCCGCTCCTTTCGAACATGATTGTGTGTTTGGGTTGCATCCTGAATCCCATGTGGCCCAACAGTGTGTGGAGAGAGCCAATCACTGCAGCGGGGTTTCTGCCCCCTGAAGCTGCGGGGTCTCCCTGAAGCTCAATTTTCAGACACAAAGTGATGGTCACTGTAAGAGCTTCCAGTTGGCTTGGGAAAGCCTACTCGGGTGGAACTCAATACCCTCCCCAGTCTCAGGGGACAGCTTGCTTTGTTTTCCCACCTTATGATTTTACTTCCTGTCATTGTAAATTAGTGACACCTGCGTGTTGACAATGGAGATAAACCTGAGAAACCCAACTCTGGCTTTGATGACACATTCCCATCGTCATAAACAGTACATAGATGCATTTTTCTCACTCAGACAGTCCTGGGTGCCCCATTGGTCATCATGATGGTCTGGGCCATCTCCCTGGCACCAGGTAGAGCAGAGACTGCACAGGGTCCAGCGCAGAACCATACGGCCCTGGCTGCATGGCTCACGTTTTACTGGGTCACACCAAAAAACTCCGATACTAGTACAACATGTCAAAATTAGTCACTTAAGAATGTAAACAGCCCCAGAAACAGCGCTGAGCAGGCAGCCAGCCATCTGTTCTGAGCCTGGTCTGTGTTCTCACTGTGGGCACCAATTTCCCCTCCCCTCCCCAGATGAGGACCAGAGCTGCCCTGGCTCCGATCAGCTGACTGTCCCTGAGTAGCACAAATCTGGATGTCAACAGCTTGCTCTGCCTGCCACGGGGCCCAGGGCTCCGGGCTCGGCGGGAAGGGTGGTGGCAGCAGCTGGCAAGGCCCAAGACCCCCTCCATCCCCATCTCTCCCTCTATTGCTGCTACAGATGTGAGAAGCCAACTGTCTTGATATTATTGGGAAAGCCCCCTGGTGTGCAGCAGAGTGTGTGTATGTGTCCCTCCCTGGATAAAGCCCCATACCTTAACTCGTCTTGCCTAGACCAGATATGGGAGGTTTTCTGAAGGACAGTGAAATAATCCTGTTTTAGTTCATCTGTGCTGCTATTGGATAACATTTTCTTTTCAATTTCTCTGACCCACAAGCACTCATTTTACACCCACACACTATGGCATTCTCCCTCCCCACCCCCCCCAAAAAAAAATCTGGAACAGGAAGCTCGAGTCCTACCACCCACAGCTGCCAATGGAGCGGGGAGAAAATCTCCAGAGTCAAACCCATTTCAGTGACTAGTTAATGTGATTGAGTCAGTAAATTAGGAAACTGGGCCATGGGCTCCATGGAGAGGATGTCTCTGTGTGATAATTTGGTGTTCAGCTTCCAGCCATTTTCATAAGCTGGTTTGGACGACAGAGATCAGCATCCCAGTAGCTTATAAGAGTTGGGGGGATTATATTCCCAGGAAGGCAGGTGGCCCACTGGATTTCTCCAGAGTTGAACTCTTAGCATTCCAATCATCTCGAGGATAGTGTTTCCATGAGTGTGAACATCCTTTCTTGATACAAGACAGTGAAGTCTGCACACCAGTGCAGCTCCCGGGGACCTATCCTCTCCACCTGTCCCCGTTCATTTTCCTATGGCAGCTGTGGGCACTCCTTCCGTTGTTCTAGACCAGTGGTTCTCAACCTTTCTAATGCCGAGACCCTTTAATGCAGTTCCTCATGTTGTGTTGACCCCCCAACCATAAAATTATTTTCGTTGCTACTTCATAACTGTAATGTTGCTACCGTTATAGGTGGTAATGTAAATATCTGTGTTTTCTGATGGTCTGTGTGTCACAACCCACAGGTTGAGAACCGCTAGCAGGGTCGCCTAAGTATACCTTCTGCCCTTAAAGTATAAAGCAAACAAACAAATAACAGCCTCTGTTGACCTCACTCTCCCTCTGCTTGAAGCTTTCCTGTGGTTCATAGCCAACTGGAATAGAAGCCTGGGTCCTCACACCCTCACACCCTCACACCCTCATACCCTCACACCCTTACACCCTGCCCGAGAGCCCTGTCCCTCCTGCTCACTCTTGTGTTCTCCCTGCCTGAGCTACAGCCTCAACCCGCTCTTAAACACACCAGGCATGCCCCACCTTTTGCACTTGCTGTTCCCTTCACCAGAAAGCTCTGTTTCGTGCATGGCTGCTTCTTCTCTTGTTGCATATTTGTTCTCCAGTGTCACCCTTTCCTGACGTTGTCCTTTCCTGACATCTCTATATGTCTCTACCTCCCCACCTCATCTCCACCTGTCTTATTCTCCTGCTCTGAGCTATTACCTCCAAGATTTAGCGGTTTCTCTGTCTTTTTCTCCCATTAGATGTGACTTAAGTAAGGACAGGAGTGAGACCCCTACTCACATTATGGAGCTTAGCCCTACTGAAATGTGAGCTCTGCCAGTTGATGCCAGTCACACTCAATTGAAAAGATGTCCTCTGGCAGAGTTTAAGGAGCCAGCATATAGCCAGAGGGACTGATTTCACAGAGGTTTCCTTGAGAGGTGGGGGTCAGAGCCTCGCTCTTACTCTCGGGTGCTCCTGTATTGACTTGATTCGTTGACCTTATTGAGTGGAAAGTTCAAGTGCAAACAGGAGGAGAAGCAGGTAGCAAATTGTGGGCAGCCTTTCTGTAGCTCATACCTCATGGAAGCTGTTTTAGGACATGCTTTATTAGTGCTGCAGCAGTAGGTGGGGGTGTAATTACAGTCTGTGTAACTTAATTGTATTATGTAGGGATCTGAACACTCACATGGTTTCCACTGGTGGAATTTCTCTACTGTATTAATTATTTATAATTATTCTTGTATTTGCACTGTGCATTGTATTTTAAAATTATTTTTAAAATTTTACAAATACCATTAGATTTAATCCTCTCAAACACTCTGTTGAGTTTTAAAACAGATACAATACCTCAGGGTTTGGATAAACTGCAGAGAGAGGGCACAGGGCCCAGCACTGGGCAGCACAGTGAGACCGATGCTGTCCTGGGACAGGCCCAGAGGATGCCAGGAGAGATGCAAGGCCAAGTGGAGGTGTGGCACTGGAGGGGGACAGAGGTCCTTAGGGTCCCCATAGATGGGGTAAGCTGTGGCTCTGGACTCAGACAGGTGTGGCCGGGCCTCTCCTCCTCTGTCATTTTAACAAATGCAGTGTGGAAAAAGGCTGGTCCAGAGGGGACAAAAATCCCAGGTGACCACATGGCACTGAAATAAAGGGATCAGCTTCCCTGGGAGCCTTGGGGGCAGTCACAGGTGCAAATTGTCTCCCTGTAAAGTAGCCCTTGATAGTGTTGGCATCTTTCTTTTGCTCTGCTCTACTCTCTTACACTCATCCTGTTTATTTTACACCTGCACAATCTTAGTTGACCTCTTGGAGTTTCAGGATGTTATGGCGATAAACACAAGCATTTACTGACCAAATTCTCCAACTATTCATTCAATTAATATTGAAAAGAAAATGCATATGTGCATCGGGAGAATTATAATGGTGTGTTGAATCAGCTTATAGTTTGCAATGACAAGTGCCACATGGCTCCAGTGAAGTTTTCCAAACAAGAGGTGGGAGTGTAATTACTCAAAGGATTAGAAAAGCATAATCTGAGGGACAGTAACTAGGGAGGACTAGAGACAAGCAGTAACGATGGAGGAAGGTCAGTGAGTGACCCATGTCAATGGCCTGGGTGACAACGATGAGTATCCTGATAACACAGTGCTGTTGGTAAAGGACAAGCAATGTGGGAGGGCAGACGCCACACTGTGGACATAGTGGGTCCTGAACAAAGCAAGAGCAGATGGTTCCTGTAAATATGGGCGAAGCTCCCAAAAGAGGAGGTTGCTCTCCAAGGTGCTGCAGATGCCTCCTGCGCCCACAGTGCCCACAGCGCCCACATGCACAGGCTCACTTAGGGCTCCCTGCCTGGAGTCTAGCTGCAAAAGCAGTCTCAAGCATGTCTGTAACCACTCGTGAAGAGCTGAATGCTGCCAGTACTCTGTGGAAGATGGAGCACACTGGAGGAATAAAACCCATAGAATGTAACTATCCAAAACTATCATGCATCCTGGGGTGCTATCACACAGGAAAAACAAAACTGAGGGGTTCCAGGAGTCCTGTGAATGTTGACATTGTTGAAGTAAAACCCTCAGCATATTAAGCTAGGGTTCCAGGGGAACAATGACCTATCTCCCAAGACCCAAACGAGATGTAGTATGACATTTTTCTCTTTTGATCATTTTGTTTCTATTTTGTTTTTATTGTACAAAGCTCTTAGTTAAATGATCAAGTTAAATAATAGGTAGTTTACAGGACAGCCACTGGGTGAGCAGCTCACCTCTTGTTTCACAGGGTAATTGGGCACGTCTGCATCGATGGGACCAGTCAGAGAATGTCCTTCAGTAGTTGTGACAAATCAGCATGTGTGTGTTGTCTAATTTTCTTCTGTGGTCAGTTGCCACTGCATATTTAATTTTTATAAAATTTATGGGATACTCAGAAAACCACATGCACTTTATTGAGTTTGCCCTTTGAAAAGACAAATTTATGTCAATGAAGAGGGAATTGAACCATTCATGGCAGGCAACGTGCCAGGAGGAGACCTGGAAGGCACCCTACTGAGCCCAGAGAAGTGAAGAATGAAGGGTCACAGGCTGGGGTTTGGTCAAGAACGTTCTGTACCCTGTCAGGCCTCTACTAAAGACCCCCTCAAAGACAAATCACCAGAGGCTCACAAATCCCATTCAACTTGAATGAAATTGTCTTGATCTCTTAAATGAAACCAACCACTTACTTGAAACTCTTAATATAATGGCTCTGACTTACATCAGCTTTCACAAATTCTTTACAAAAACTTTTAAAAAGTTCAAGTTTCTAGAGTTTTGCTTTCAAAATACCCAATAGCTGGTTTCCACAGGGCTCTCAGGTTTGATGCACTTAACGAATGTGAGTAATGCCTGCTCTTCCTCCTCATGTTCCAGGCGTCCTGCACATGGGGAGCTGAAGCCTGTCCTCCTCCCAGTGTGTGGATGAGGAGCAACTCAAACCCCAGGCAGAAGGTTCACATCTGGGAAGCATTTGGGATATGGGTGCTTCTGCACCAGACAGACATGAGGTGGTTCAGCTCAAAGCCTAACTGTGGCTCTCACACTCTACACAAGTGACATTCGGGAGGAAAATGTCACTTTTGTTAGATGGGTGTATAAGTTTATCCTGTCACATCGAGGGGATGTGTGTAACCTTAAGTAATGCATGGAGACTTCTAGGTTCCAATATTCCTGGTGTGACTTTGTCTTTGGGGGTCAGCTTTAAGTGGGTATTGCTGCCTTGGAGAAGAGCCTCTTAGTAGGGGAGGAAGGGGTGGAGAAGAAGTAGATAGAGGAGGAAAAATAGCTTGTTCCTGGGCTTTGTGAGTGACTGACAAGTTGGAACCCTAGGCAGCCACCATCAGCTCCCAATCTGCTGCCACCTGTGTCACTGGGCTGGGAGAGGAATCAGGAAGCAACTCCTGCTGGCCTGCTTAGACCAATGTTAGTGCTGTGGGACCCTAACCCAGATGATTTAAATTGCATTATGTTTTTCATCTGTAAAATGTAATTATTTCTATTTGCCAAGCTTAGCACACAGGGTCAGGGCAAGGAGTGGCACAATATATTAGCTCTTAAAAATGGGAAGCACTATGCAAATAGAAGGATGATTGGGCACATGATTACACATTTATAGCTTCCCAGCCCTACAGAACAGTCTGCAACCCCATGGAATCTTCAGATAACAAAACACAGCCCTGTGCACAGCTCAGGAACGGGGCTGTGGAAGTGTCTGATCTCCTATTTCTGTTATAGACAGAAGAGGACAGATGCAGTAGCAAAAGATTAGCTGTTGGAATAATTATGTTAAATAAGACACAAACGGGCTCCGACTCCATCTCCAGTTTTGGATTCTCACATGAAATCTCAGAGGGGGTCCTGCTTACACATAATTGTGCCTTACAGCTACGCACAGGAAGGCTCTATTTGATCAACTTGCTGGGGGATTTGAAAGGTAACCCTGCTCACTCCAGCTGCTTTTCTAAATATAACATCCTCAGGGGCAACTATCCTTCCAGGGGCAAAATATTAAAGGAAAAGAAGAAATAGGCAGAGAGTAAACAAAATTGTGGCCCCCCCATATTCCCACATTTACTTTTTTCAGTATTATTGGAATATCAAACACTTTCTTTCCTTCTACACACACACACACACACACACACACACATTTTTTTTCACTTTTTATATCTGGAAGCTCTGTACTTTGCGACATTTTCTATGACTCTAAAACTGTTCTAAAATTAAAGTTTTTTTTTAAGAAAATAAATAATAGTCTGGAAATGTTATATAAAATATATGTTTCTATAACTTCTCAAGAAAACAGTCTTCCCTTTCATTGTTGTGGTTTTGAGGGATACCTCTATTTCACTAGAAAGTGTATGTGAAGGTCTGTGGTCATTCTGTACAGGAAGTTATTATTTGCTGCTTCCAGAGCTCATCTCCATAGCCTTGACTCTGTGGGAGCATTAGGTGCACATCCCTACCAGCCAGGTGTGAGGGTTTAACCCCTGGCCCATTGCTAACTTTGGTCAAGAAGCATCTATAAACACAGGGAAGCTGTACAAGGTGTGGTGGGTTTCTCAAGAGCATCACTGCAGGCTGGTAGAAAGAGCTGGTCCCATGTGTTTGGTGACCACACTGTCTTATAGGACATAGACTATTAAGATATAATATATTTTATTTTACATAATATACAAGATATTATATACTACATAGTATGTATGGTATTATATGAGACATACACTGAGTGGTCAGATTATTATGATCTCTGAACACATAATTATCTGGCCACTCAGTGTATATCCTATATAATAAGAGGCTAATATGCAAATTGTTCCTTTGACCAAGAGTTCGACCAGCAGGTAGGCTGGCCAACCACCCATGTTCCCTACCTCTGGCCATGCTGGCCAGAACCCACCTATGCATGAATTCATGCACCAGGCCTCTATTATATATATATATATATATATATATATATATATATATATATATACTGGGCCTCTAATATATATATGTATATATATATATATATATATATATATATATATATATGCACTGAGTGGCCAGATTATTATGCATTCAGAGATCATAATAATCTGGCCACTCAGTGTATAATATATATCATAATACATTGTATAACATAAATTTGATAATAGGTTACATCACATATAATGCCACATCTATGTATATAATTCTAGCAATTTTAAATCTAATTTCTGTTGTCCCATTTTGATCTTCCTTTAGTTTGGTTGTAAATAATGAATAGCTACTGACCATGGCTATTTTTTTCAATATCTGGTTATATAAAATCACTATAGAATTTTAAAGTACATATGATATGTGTGTGCAAATTTTATAGGACGTGTATTTGTTTGTTGGAGAATGAAGCATTCGGCCACTTTTGTGAAATCAGTGTGCATTTCTGGCTGCCCTGGTGTGGGGGACGCTGCCCGCACAGATATTATTCCACTCCTGTAATTTTGTCCAGCTTGCTCTTGATCAGATATGCTGGGCATTGACAGCAAATTTGAACACATGTTTCTCCTGTAGATTGTGACGGAGTGCTGTGATTTCCTGTGTAGGAACAGTCCAATTTCCTGCTCCCCGTGTTGGTGTATCCTGCCGGGATCCTAGGATAAAATCTCTGGATGCCCTGAGTGCGGTTTGAACTCTGAAGATGGCTGATGGAGGAAGTGATTGAATCTATTTTTTCCACCCTAAACATAATGTCTGAATGATGACTCACCTCTCTGTTCATAACGCCTATATTGCAAGCTAGAGTTGGAAATACAGAAATCTAATTAAAACCTCCCACTGTTTTTAACACTTTATTGCCAAGCAAAATTGGTTTAACAGAACACAAATGCTCTGGCCCATCTTTGTCTGTGAACTAACGAATAGTGTTGATGGTGGTTGGCGTTTTGGAAGGAGCTTTGTCGCATGAGCAACATCTCACAAGGGTAGAGAGGGAACCTTTAAGGGTGTGGGTCTGTGTAGGTGCTGGTGGCTCTGCTGCCTGGTCCTCCCCTTGAAGGCTGCACGCCTTTGTCCAGACAGTGGCTGGGACCAGCAGTTTCGGCACTGTGGCCGATCATGACTTTATAAACGGGACACTGGCACATAAGGGTACAAAGAGGCAAAAAAAGAGAGAGTGGATTGAGTCTTCAGAACCCTGAGGTCTACAGAGTATGCATCATTTTGATGACAGGAAACCAAATTTTTTAAAATATGAAGGTGAATTTTTCATTTTAATATCTGAGCAGAAAATAAAGGCAGTGGAAAGTAGCTTCAGTTGTTGATGTGACTTGTACAAACAGGATTTGCAAAAGCGGTTCATTGAGACTATTCAGATCCCATGTATTGCCTTCAAACCAAATTAGGAGATAGCCAGATGGGCTTATCTGGTCCTTTGTTGATGGTGTCCATAGCCTGTCCATATAGCTGTGCGTGGTGGTGGCTCCTTCTGTTTACAGACTGGTTCTTCTTCCCAAGCTTGGCACACAAGGAGAAACATAGCCAGCAAAGTCGTTATTCTGGGGATGAGAGGTCTCTGGGTAGACCACGGCCTCTGTCAGGCTGCTGGTAAGGAACGTGCCATGCGTGAGCAGGCACGAGTTACCCACTCAGAAGTCCCAGACGCTGACGATCTGTGGACTCTCATTCCTGACCATCACTCACCTCAGCTACGAACCCACGGCCGGAGTAGTATGTGCCCCATCTCCCTCATGCTATTTGCCTCCTCCCCACTCCTGCCTTAAGGTCCTGCTCCTGCTTTTCAGTAGGTCCTGACCAACGCCTGCGGCAGTGGATGACCACCGCCCAGCCTCAGGAGGGCAGCATGGCGGGTGTCCTTCTTTAGGGTGTCCTAAAGCCCAGGGAATAATGGAAGCACTGACACTTTCCTTCTTCTTTGTGTCACCAGCTTTGCAGCAACAGTAAGTGCTTTGCCTTCTGATTCACAGAAGGGAAGGTGGCCAATGATGTTGACCATGTATGTATCCACTTACAGTACTGTAGTCCACATCACCTAGGCTGGCTCAGGGAAGAATGCCAGCTCCTGGCATATGTCACCAAGGTGAGCATAATTAAGTGGTCCTTTTCCTAAGACTGTGATCCCGTTTATCCTGAAGGTCATGCATAATTGTGGGTTGTCCACAGAGCCAGGGGAGGACAGTATTTATCTGGACACATTAACAAAGCATGTTGGAGGCCCTCACGACCCTAGCTCTTTTGTTTGCCGCTAACACCCACCACTTACACTTCTGCCAACACACAGACAGGCAGGTGCCTACACCAGCTCCAAAACCCTCTTGGGAAATCCCATCTTCCTACTTATCTGGCCTGGGTCATCCTTCAGAACCCAGTTCAAGCTCATCCTCCACCAAGAAGTATTCCTCAACCATGCTAATAGAGTACAATTCAAGATAAAATGCCAGTGAAAAGACTAACATTTATGTAACATCTGCTAGTTGTTGACCATCTGTGCTGCTTCTTCTTGGTGGGTGAGGGTGTCTCTAAACTGATTTTAAAACCCAAGCAGACCAGATCTAGCCGTGCACCTTGGCATTCAGATCTGCCACAGAGTATTTTGTGATTGAACAAGATATCTTACAAAACCATTTGAAATGTTTTGTACTATTAGCTGACTGCTAGTATTTTCAAGAGCTATAGAAGCGTGTTTTTCAGAATATTTTTATTACTATTATAAAAATACACTTTCCATTTAATATTTAAAAGTTAGTTTTTATCCAACTTTAGGGAGTCCATTTGCTGGTTAAGAACCCAGCGTGGACCAGATAGCTATGTTAAGGGAGGGTTTCATATGAATAACACGATTCTTACTCATGCCAGCCTGTGGTGTCGTTGTCATCTTCCCATTTAGAAAATGAGGATATGGAGGCTCAGTGGAATCACTCACCACCACCACCACCCCCCCACCCCCAGGACAGCAGTGTGGATGTGGCAGCATTGGCTGCAAAACTGGACTCCAGTGCTCTTCTCCTGGGCTCTGTGCTGCTCCTGCCCTCAGAACTCCTCCATGCTCTGCACACTTGGGCTGGGAAGGGGCAGCTTTGCTCCATGGGTGGGTGAGGACTTTCCTTCCTGCCCTTCCTGTACTCAGCTTGCTGTGGACACAGTCACACAGTGTAGTTTTGTGGAAGGGACACAGGGTGCGATGCCCCCCACAGAATCTTGTTTCCTTAGCTTTGTTAAATCTTTTAATTAAAGCATGTTAACAAAGCCAAAGAAAAATAAATGGCATTGCTTGCAAGGAAATTAAATCGAGGAACTAAGCCCATTTATAATTATTGTATTTCAATTAGGCTGTAACAGGGCTGGGCGAGTGGAACGATAAAAGGAAGCAACATTGACGTGAAGTTTCATAAATATTTGCAAAGTCCTGTTAGAAGGAGAGCAACATAAATAATGCTTTAAACCAGTCCATGTCCCCAGGCAGTGCCCTTTATGCCAATTACTACATGAACTAAGTCATCTGCGCTGTTCTCACCAAAGTCTGTCCTAGGATGCTAACAAAGCCTTTTTCCCCCCTCTTTAATGACTGCATGGGGTTTCCTTGAAAAAGATGTTATATCAATGCATGATAACAGTTTAATTTATTATTTGAAAATTAAAATACAATTAAACTTTTGAAAGAGCTAGAATTAAATTTAAATCTTCTCTCTATGTTTCAATGCTCGAATATCTAATTTTCATTGGAACAAGGCAAAGTATAAATCATCAATTTGCATTTAATCCATATTTACCTCACTGTTGTAAAAGAATAGTTGTGTATATGTTTAATTTTTCTATACTGAAAAACAGAGCACTAACAGAGTGGACTTATTTTTAACCCTAGGTAAACCTGGCCTGTTTACCCAAGTGGGCAGGTATCCATCCACCTGTAGCGCCTGGCACCTCGCCATGCTATATGCCCTCCAGGAGGGTCACTGGCCAGGCCTGGGACACACTCCTGGGAGGGTAGCTTGGCTCTGCTATTCCCAGGGGACTCCCCTTGGAGAGGTGCAGTGTCTGTCCTATCTTGGTGATTACGAAGCACTGTCTCATGATTTCCGGAGATCACGCAGCAGCCCCGCTCAGGCAGAGCAGACGGAGGTCAGGTTTGGAGGGCAGGAGGCTTGACTGTGGTCATTCTTCTCTACCAGGACTTTGGGTTGTGCTTGTCCCTTCTCATCTGATGGACAGGAGGTCAACCTCCTTTATGTGCGCTCCCGCCAGCAACTTGGAGCAAACTATTCTGAGTACTGTTCCCCGCTCATGAGCAGATGAGTAGAGACTTGGAGCGCAAGCAGATAGAAGGTTTTCTTTCTTTCTTTTAAAAAATATGTTTTATTGATTTTTCACAGAGAGGAAGGGAGAGGGATAGAGAGCTAGAAACATCGATGAGAGAGAAACATGGACCAGCTGCCTCTTGCACACCCCCTACTGGGGATGTGCCTGCAACCAATGTACATGCCCTTGACTGGAATCGAACCTGGGACCCTTCAGTCCGCAGACCGACGCTCTATCCACTGAGCCAAACCGGTTTTGGTGGAAGGTTTTTCTTAGAGTGATTTTATGTGGCCTGAATCTAATACCAAGATAATGGGCAGCATAGTATTTTATTATTTAAATTTTCATTTACTAGGAGATAATTTTTATTCTATTTCACAAAACACATCAGTTAGAAATTAAACATGCACACCCCAGCACCCTGGCCCCTCTTCACGGTCCAAGAAGTGCTGGCGTGGACACTTTGCTCTGATGCCATTAGATCTAGAAGTCACTCCACAGCAAACGGAGGAGGATGCCCGGCACAGCGACCTCTGCAGGCTGCTCCTAAGTATCTCAAGTGTGTGGGAGGGGTGAGAGCCCTGGAGGTTCACAGAAACTAAGCAGGACTGTGCCCTGGCATCCAAGCCTTCCGTATTGAGACCAGCCTCTTCCTCAGGCCTGACGGTCCCCACCAGGTTCTTCCTGTGTCTCCACCGGACACTACAGGCTGGAAGCAAGGTCTCTAAGCACATTCCGGGGTTACACAAGGGGCTGGGCCCCTGAGGAGGCTGGCCCTGTTCGAGGCACCTGCTTGCAGCCACGTCCAGTCCCCACTGCCTGGGTAAGCAGGGAATCTGTCCTGCTATTTATAATCTGTCATCTTGACAGCAAGTGACTGGCCACTGCCTGGATTTAAATTATGAATATGTAAATAATTGGATCTCTACACCTAAAATTAAATAGTAATAAGATTCCCCTGTCACCCAGGGAACTGGACCAAAAAAGGGGGGCAGGGGGAAAAGAAAGCTAAAGCAAAGATGAAACCTCTGTTCACATGGGGGCCATCCAGGTGTCCCAACCCCACACCTGCTTCTCCTGCCCAGCAGCGTGAGAACCTGCCTGCATTCCTGGAGGCTTCCCCCTCGGCCCCAGCCCTACTGCTGGCACCCAGTCGGGGGTTCTGTGGCCTCAGCTTGTAGAATCTTAGAATTCAGGACTTTGGGGCTGTGGACAACCACTGATTGGAAGCAGGTGGCTCCATTCACTAAGGTTAACGGCCTGGCTCTTACCATCTCCAGTCCTGCAATGAGACGGGTCCATGGCGCTGCAGAAGGACCAGCCTCAAGGGCACGTGACCAGTGAGCCAAATTCCACCTCTGCCCCCACACAGGGTAGCTGTTTCCTTCTCATTCTCCTCGCCTCTTGTCACTAGCTTGCTGGCGGGGCTCCGAGACATTTTCTAATGCCATTCCTGTTAAGTCTTATTGTTTTTTGGAACATAAAATATGCCTTTTCAAATAAAATACAAAAGCTTTAGCTTTCATAACAAGTTCTGTCCGTCTATAAGATGCACTCAGCTTGCTGTATAAATCTCTGTACAAAAATATCTGTGGGCATGCATGTGTGTGTGTGCGTGCATGTATGCTTGTGTGGGGTGTGTGTGCATGTATGCTTGTGTGGGGTGTGTGTGCATGTATGCTTGTGTGGGGTGTGTGTGCATGTATGCTTGTGTGGGGTGTATGTTCTGGGTGTGTGCCTGTGGGTTTGTGTGAGTAGGGGGGTGTTCGTACTGCTGTCATTTTTAAAGTCTTTCCCCCTTGTCCCAGCAGGTGCGTGACATTCAGCAGATCCTCACCTTGCCAGAGAGGGTGACTGCAGACGGCGCAGGTGGGGCGACAGGTTCAGGTGAAGGGAAGTGCAGAGCCTGGCCGGCCACGCCGGGCGGGGAGGAGGGAGAAGCAGGTGCTCCTCTCTGTGGAGGAGCCGTGGCCCCAGCCCTGCCTCCCTCGCTTCGTAGCAGCCTCACACTCGCTCCCCAATTGCTTTCGCCTAAAGCAGTTGACATTTAGCCCAGCCAGATAATCGAGGAGTAACATTTGCGCTACAGTTTAACACGACCTCTGCCTCCGCGGCTCTTTTTAGATTAGCTTCTAAAAAAGAGAGAGAGGGAGGGAGAAAAATGGGGGCTGACACTGCAGGGAAGCAGGAGGTGGGGACCCGGAGCGGGAGCTTATTATTGCCGGGCCCTGAGAGTCGCCAGTCGCTGCTCTGCCCTTTCGAGGGGCCCAGCCACTATTAAGGGGACGGTATTAAAGCAGGGACGGCAGCGCCCGGCTGGCAGGTCGGCGGGCAGCAAAGGTTAATGGATTGACTATTACCTGTGTGTGAGGCGAGGGCTGGAGGACTGGGGCACCCTGTCCTTTCTTTGCTGGGAACTAAATGAGGGGATCACTGCGTCCTCCCCGGAGGGCCAGTCGGAAAGGTGCGAGGAAGTCGTATCCACCTTTAATCCCCACAGTATGGAGTCTGAGGGCTGTGTTAGGGGAAGAAACCAGCCCCCATTCCTTCCCGGACTCTGACTCCTTCCTACCGTCTCCTTTCCATGGGAAAGACCAGCCGGGGCTCAGGGACTCTGTGCTATAATCTCCGGTAGTGAGGGACTGGGGTGCAAGAATTAAAACAGGACTCTGCAGGCTGAAAAATAATTTGATTAACAAGCAGAAAGATGCGGTCTTTAAAAGGAGAAGTCAAACATAGCTTTAAGAGGGCCAGAAGCAAGCCCTGACTTTTCTCCTTAAAAACCCTGTTAGCTGAAGAGCACAGAACCTGCTCTTGCAGTATCAGAACTTATCAGCCGGCGTGCCCGATCTGGCAATCGGACAACGCATCCTGGATTGAGGCAGTTTCAGAAAATCCAGGACAGGAGCTGACCTGGCTAAGAAGGAAACTGACTCTGTACACCTGGATGGGCAAGTGATTTCCTGGAAACAGCCACAGGGAATGGAAAAAGCTGCCTGTGTTCCCCTGTGGTTATGGGGTTGACCTGCCTACACCAAAGGGGATAATAACCTTTGCCTATTTCTATAGAATGGGAACACTGGCAAGCAGTCTATGCCATACTAAATCGGGGGGGAGGGCAGGGGGCAACTCAAGCAAAATGTTTATTTTCATTTTGATGGCATTGACTTGGAGTGCCTACCCTGGAATTTCTTTCCTGTGGTGAACTTAAATTTGTTGACCTGAAATTTCCAGGGTAGTCAAATGACCACCGATTAGATTGGCTGGCCCTTCTATCCAGAATAAAGCTATCGTCTTCAGCAAATAAATACCCGTGAAAGTGGAAATGCACTCAGGTCAGTGAGTCTGAGTGGTCATGGGTGTTGATGTCCACAGAGGAATGCTATTTTACGCGTCACCCAGTGCTCTGAAGGGTGTGATGCCCTCCCTCTCCTTTTTACTTTTGTTTATTTCATCTGCCTAATCTTTCACTCCATTCCCACCGATAAGCAGCACATGAGTGCATCAGGGGAAGGCCGTCATAATACCAGCTCTCCCGGGGGACGCGCCCTGTGCCGCACATTGCTCTATGGGCTCGGCCCCTATCGATTCATTTAAAATGCACAGCAATATGGCTAATGAATTACACTCCAAAGACTTGATCTAATCCCGGGGTATAAGATCCTCCTTCACAAACAGGCTGATCTAGGAAAAAGAAGGAGCAAAACCGCGAGGAGGGAGAGAGACTGGAGCTGGCGCCTCTTAAGAGGGAAATTGATTTTCAGCCGGCCCTTCTTTAAGATGTGTCAATTCATTGCAGGGTCTCACTTTGGTGAGGCTTGAAAACGGTATCATAGCCGAGGCGCTACAAATGGCGAAGAACATCCCAATTCCTAAGCCTTTCTGAAGGCGCAGACACTTTGGTTATGGTCGCTGTGTGCCCTGCGAAGGTCGACCCGGCCGCTGCTCTGCCAATGCCGCCGCCGTTATGTGTAACTAAAGGGGGTCCCGCCGGTGCTGCCGCCTCTCCCGAAGCACAAAGGAAATTACTGAGGAGGGATCGGCACTCGGCAGCTCTCTGAACCTGCCCAATATCTTTGAAAGGATGACCTGCTGACACCGGGGAGGTTTTTTCCTCCTTATTTAATTAAGAGAGAAAGGATTTCAGCGGAGACTAGGCTTTGAGCTTCCTTTGTAATTTTCGCTGACCAATCTAATGATGTGGGTAATTGCAAGTGTGTTTCGAAAAGCACAGACAATGACTCACAAAATAAATCAAGAGCCAACAAAGTGGGCTTCTGTCCTGAAAAATATATTAGGGAGGAATTAAAAGCCGCAGCCGTGGAGTTTCAGTGTTGAAGACGCAAGGAAGAGGTGTTGCCTGTTTTTAAGGCACTTGCTTTGTTTGCAGCTGCATAGGTCTGCTTGGCACAAGCCAGTTGCTGCTCCAGCTCTGTCCTGTCCACGGGGAAGCTGGTGGCCACCTCGCTTTAAAAGGGTTCGACGTGTATTTGGATCCATATTGTTGTTCGGCATGGGTGACAATAACAGGCATTTTTCCTCCCTGCAAAAGGTGAATATGAAAATAGTTTGTTTAGTTTCTAGTGCAACAACGCACGTGGCCTGTATCTTTCTGGATACATTTATTTCAAGGTACTTAAAAACTGACTTTTATGAGATTATTTAGGCAGTGATTATTTTTGTTGAGAAATGTGTTCTTTATCCCTCTCATTCATCCTCTGCTAAGATATTTCTGTTTGTCAGAATGCCACCGTTTCTGATAAATGACTGAGGACTGACTGCTACACTTTATTAAAAAGTAATAACAATTTTTGTACGCACCCTTCACATTGTAGGGGGGGGACCATGAATCAAAGGACACTGCCTGTCTGGGCCTGATAAATGCGCCGTTTACCAGCTGAGGAGTTATTTAGGACTGGCTATTAATTTAAATCACATTTATCTTCCCGGATGGGGGAGGTGGCTGTGATCGGACGGCAATGACCAATGGTGCGGCTAAGTGCACATTATTCATTACCACCGCCTCTACAGGGCTGCGCAATATGTTAAAAAAAAAAAAAAAAGGTGCCAATTACCGCGGTTAATCTCGTCAGGGCAATAACAAATTTCTCCCCAGCACAAGGCAATCTTTATGCTTGCATTTTTTCTCCTCCAGACGCAGACTTGCTTATAATTCTCCATCATTAAACTCAATTTCCTCATTCTTTCCTGAGTGCTCATGGGAAATTTTTTACTTCTCTCCGTTTCACCTTTGTTTGGAGAATAGAGCATTTTTATGCATTATTTGAAGGAAAGTGTGTTCTTTGAGCACCTAATGAATATTTGTTGAGAACGTGGCGAGGTGATATGTATTGCAAATCAGATTGGCCATATTTCACTATTAAACATTTCCTCATTAATAATAATGCCTCTTGCATAGCTTTTCAATTCACCGAGTTCTTAATATGCAAAATAACAATTGGGAATAACTGATCATTAGCATTTTTTTTGGCCAATTAACTTCACTTTGATTGATCTACCATGGAAGATTAAAATATTTCTAATAAAATGCATCACCAGCATGAATTAAATTCAAACACGAACAATTCAACTTGCTGTTAGAAGCCCAAGGCGCAGTGCATGCTGCTACCTGGGATGAATGCCCTCAGGATGGCACAAGTTCCTACGGATGCTCCTCGGGAATTCATTCCAGCTCCATGGCCTTAGTGTTCCAGCTGCCTTCCCAGGCCACATCACACCTCTGGGCTGCACAGAAGTGAGCCCTTTGTTACTTTGACATACTCTCCCAAATGGACAGAATAAGTCCATGTTAGACAGAATAAAAACTCAGATTCAAGTGATCAAAATATGCATGTGTAAGGTACCCTGCATGTGTGTGTTCACACTTATTTGTGTGTTAATAGAATTATATTTATCAAGTAACCCACACATTTAATTTCCTGGCTGTTTCCACCTAAATAACTATATCTGAGTGGTTTCCAGAGGACAAGGCATACCCAGGGACAACCACCATATGAGATGGAAGGAATATGACCTCACCGCTCAATGTGGCCGGGACAAGCCCAGTGTGATTGTCATTTTGTCATGTGGTGCGTGGCTGGTCAGGGGCTGGTTCCTGGGAGCCCCTCAGACAAAGCACTTGGAAGCACTTTAACCTGGCCCAGCCCTCCCAGTCAGGAAACCAGTCCCATTGCAATCTTCGTCAATCTTCGTGGAAGAGCTTAGTGAGCCCCCATAGCTGAGGGTCGTCAATTATAATACTTTGTGCACACAGCTTCATAGTCTCAGAAAACCCTCTCAGCTGTAGGGCCTTCGTTCCCTGGACTCACCTCAGCAGCTAAAAATATCAAGGCCTTTTGTACATGTGCAGGTACAGAGAAAGAAAGATGTGTGCTGGATATATACAGGAAGAGAGAGAGAGAGAGAGAGAAAGAGAGAGAGAGAGAGAGAGAGAGAGAGAGAGAGAACAAAAAAATAAAAATTTAGAGGATTCCACTTTAAAAAAAATATATTTTATTGATTTTTACAGAGAGGAAGAGAGAGGGATAGAGAGTTAGAAACATCGATGAGAGAGAATCATCAATCAGCTGCCTCCTACACACCCCCTACTGGGGATGTGCCCACAACCAAGGTACATGCCCTTGACTGGAATCAAACCTGGGACCTTTCAGTCCACAGGCTGATGCTCTATCCACTGAGCCAAACCGGTTTGGGCAGATCCCACTTTTTTTTAATAAGGTGGTTTAGTCCAGCACTTAGTCAAGTAAAGAGTTTCTGACCCACCCTCTCCTTGCCCAGGAAGCAAGTCTGCAGTGACAGGATCACTACCAATCTTCTCTCACCCTTTTGCATGATGCACATGGAGGCATTTTTTTTTTTCAAATTTCAGACTCCTCCTTATGACCCAGCTCTTAGATGTTTTCTCTCCTTTTGAAATGATATGACCTGGGACAAGAACAATTCCCTCCATTTCAAACTGTATTAAAAACCCACAATATTTATACTTCCCACCTGCAACTCTGACTCTCCTTTTGAACTCAGCAGCCTTTAGCCCTCTTGGAGAATGCAGAGGAAGAAAGGCAGGTGAGCATAACAGTGTGATACATCAGAGAGAGGTTGGGGGATGGGGCTCAAAGCAGTAGGAGAGTAAGTCAAGTTAATCGAGCACCTGGGAAGACTAGATCATAGATCAGAAGAGTTTCATGTTATACAATAGGGGAACTGTTATACAATAGACCAAAAATAGTTTGAGGTTACAAAACTTGTGCTTCTTAGACCAATTGGCACCTCCTTGGCTTTGTGAAGAAAAGGAAAATGCTCAGAGTTAGGTCTCTTGAGCGACCAGCATCAAACACTGGAAAGAGTAAAAGTATCAGAGGCAGCAAGTAAGATCTGCCAATCAGTTCTGTCACTTCTGCCTGGGTGGCTTTTCTTTGCTGACCCGTGTCCTCGTGCAGGAGGAGAGAATTATACTTTTTTACTTTGAAAGTTATAAAGAGAACTCCTGTAGTGCTCAGCATGTAGTAGGAATTCAACGAATTGAAGTTATTTGTATCACCATCTCGTTGTCATCACCATCATCACCAATGTCATCATCATCACCATCTATGTCACCATCATCAGCATCATCACCATCAACATCATCATCATCACTATCATCACCATCAACATTATCATCATATCATCACTGTCATCACCACACCATCATCATCAATACCACCACCATCCTCATCACCTTGTTAAATGCCTCAGTAAGAGACAAACTAGAGCTCTGAGAACTAAAAGAGTCTTCAGAATCACATCATTCAGCTGCTAGGAGTTGATGTACATGGCCCAGAGGGAGGCAAGGCTTCAGAGATGCTCCAGATGTGCCCCTTTGCATCACTGTGCTCAAGTGTCAAGGTGTCCTCTGTGAGTGGCAATGTCTCTTCCAGGTGCTTTGATGGGAAGGTCAGCATGTTTCAGAATGCTCCATGAAGATGACCTGTCTAGGTCACTCACTTTTTCAGCTTATTTAATATTGATCCATTCATGCCTCTCTTTCCTGGCACCAGGTCCTGTGTTTATAACCCCGAGGATCCGGAGAGGGGCCCAACAGGAAGATATGGCCTGTGTTCAATCCCTCAGCATCCCTACTTCTTCCTCAAAGCCTCCAAGACTTCAGAGACTGGGCTAGAAGGTTATAGGCAGTGAATGCAACAGGTGCTTTGGACCTGATCACCCAATAAACAAAAAAACAGAAACAAATATAATATCTGGTCAACATGAGCACTTACCATCCTCATGCATTCTCATAACTGGTTTTACCTTTTCTCATTCCATTTGGTTAAATGTTTGTTCAAGTTTTGTAAAACTAACCAGTTTCATATAGCAACGACGCTAGGCTGGAAATTACTACAGTTACAAAAACATAAAAATGATGATGATGCTTATGCACACGTGATATTTTCCTGGTCTATGCTCTAACACAAAGCTAGGTCACAATTTCTTTGCTTTTGAAATATTCATTACAGTGAACCCATTGTTAGCTTTTAGAAATTTCTTTCAAATACCCTTTAATTTTGTGAACTCTAAGCAGCTGAGACTGTCTTTTAGTTTCAAAGGAGTATACTTTCTATTGGCTTTTTGATATTAAAAGTAGTTTTCATTTTTCCTTTAATAATTAACTTATCTGTGTGTGTGGCAGAAGACATGAAAACTGAAAGTCAGCCTTGTGTTCATGAAGTATTGATTCATGCCAAAACATGGGTGACCCAGAATCATGAATATTGCATGTCACCACTTACATGAAATACCTAGATTAGGCAAATTCATTGGCACAGGATTAGAGTAGAGATTTCCAGGGGTTGGGGAGGAAAAGGATAGAGAGTTAGTGTTTAATGGGTACAAAGTTTTTGTTTTCGATGATGAAAAAGTTGTGGAAATAGTGATGATGGCTATCTATTTTGAATGTATTTAATGAATTAATTGAATACCTAAAAATGGTTAAATTGGTCAGTCTTATGTTATGTGCATTTTACCACAATAAAAATATTAAAATCAATTCCCAGCAAAGCAGGCAAACACAATACAAAAAGCAAGGTCCACAAGCAGCTCCACTTCCCACCCGAGCTGTGGACATTGAAGCGGGTGGGCCTGGTGGGTGCAGGCCCCCTGCCCAGCCTCTCCAGGCAGCCGCTCCCTCCTCCGATGGCGTTCCGTTATTTATTAGGGAAGCAATCTGGGCGGGACTGTGCTACCAGTTCTGAAAGGTCACAGCCACAAGCACCGGAGCAAAGGGTGTTGAAACAAATGCAAACACACCTTTTTACCTTGTGTGTGTGTGTGTGTGTGTGTGTGTGTGTGTGTGTGTAATTGATTAGATAATAATTGAAGGTGTCACAGGTCAGGATACTTGGAGCCACAGGCCAGCAGGGAAAAAGCAGCCGGGGTTGTGGTCTCAGGGATGTGGGCCAAGCCTGGGGTGCCTGCCTCTCTCTATGTCCTCGCTTTTGTCTTCACAAATGAGGAAATGCCCACACCTGCCCTAGTGGTTTTGGAAAGAGCTGTGCATGTAGGTCAGGCCTCCCCGGAGTCTGCGCCGGCTAGAAATGATGCTCTGTTTGGGGTCACATACACAAAGGCTCTCCCATATTATAAAGGTGGGAGTAGCCCACGTGTTCAACAACCCTGCCTGAGACCTGGAGTTGCCAAAACCCTGTCAGAGGACCTGCTCACCAGCCTCCAGGCCCTAGGGCACCACAGGGGCTCTTCCCACTGCCCCCAGCTAGTCCTCTCTATCTCCACGGAGGAAGTGCTGGAATCAGTAAGTAAAATGACAATGTGCCATCAAAAAAAGTATGGGGGAAAAAGAAAGCAAATTCACAAACAGGCAACTATATGATTGTTTAAATATGAAAATATACCCAGCTGCACACAGAATAAAATATGTACATAAGCAAGGAATGGAATAACATTTTTTGCCATTTAACATTAGGAATAATTTAAAAATATGACTGTTCAAGAGTTCCTACCAAGACCCTGTTCTCTGGTCAATGGTGCAAGTCTCAGAGAAGTTTTGCAAAGCATCTCTGCACAACTGGGGACACCACATGTGGGTCCCCTACCCCCATAGTCCAGTCAGGAACTGTTGACTGAACACAAGCAGCTCCTAACTTCTCATCCCCATTTCATGAGCAGAGTCTGGATGCTGTGGAGTTCCCCGTCATGGATGGAACCACAGTAACATGAGAGGGGAATAACATATTGAGGACTGCAGGGTGCACACACTACACACGGGAGATCACAGCACAGCGGTTTGGGAAGTAGCCCCTGTTCTATCTGGGGACAGCTAGCAACATGCTATGCCATGTAAAAGAAAGTTCTAGACTGCAAGCCAGGTAGCATAATGTTATTATCTTCCCAAATTCAATCTGCTTTAACTTGAGAAGAAGAAAGTCATCCTTAGCAGTGCATAGGAAAGTGTTCAGAACAGATAACACCACACCTCATAACAGCGCACTTATACCACCTTGCTACCACTGGGGGTCTGGTGTCCCTCACCTGGAAGAACTGGTCTCCCCTCCTTCCTTTTCCTGGGCGCCTCACAATGGAGCCCATGAATGTGCATCAGAACCTCCTTATTACAGAAGGAACACAGGGTCACTTTTAGAAAACCCAAATAACTGAGCTCAGGGAACTAAATTTGAAGCAAGATGTCTTGACTGAATTTGAAGAAGAGTTTAAGAATAAGCCTTATAGTTTATGATTTGAACCCAACCCCTGGATGCATGTGGATATGCATCGGGAGAAGTCACCTGTCACCTGTGCTCATTTTGGAAGGAAAAGCAGCCTGTCAGCTCTGGGTAGTAGGTTAGATGGTAAGCTCTGGTGTCCACCAGAGGTCATGTGCCTGGTGTTGGTTCTTGACAGGCCTTCTTACCAGGCTGATGAGAAGAGCACAGTTGTGCTGGCTACCATGGAAACAGACAGCATTGCATCTCATGCTAGTCTCAGTAGCCTCACTCTGTCTTCCTTTTGCACTCAGTCGGCCCTCATCTATGCTTTCTCAAAGTGAATTCCAAGAGGAATTCCAACAGGTTGTTTCTGTGGACCTGACCCTTTCCAGTCCTTCTCTCCATGTCGAGATGCAAAACAACTCATCCATTGGTCATAACCAAACTCGGGCTGCCAATACAAGGGCATTTAGGAGTGCAGACTTTAAAAATAAGAGCCCAGTAATGTTTTCTCTGTACCCTTGTGGAAATGCACAAATATGTTTATGTTAGAATGTTAAAAGATTTAAATGATCTATGTGCTGGACTCTGTCTTGGGCATCAGAAGAATCTCTCTGTGTGGAGTGCTCTGGGAAAGGGGCTCCATGTCAGCGAGCAGCTAGCTCTAACCAAGATTAATGGCTCATCTCTCCCCATCAGGACTCGGCCAGCTATCGGTCCTTACTGAACACCTAGACAGCACGGGGAGATAGAGCGGGGAGCTGATGGCGTCAAAGCTGAGAGCGCACCGCTGTTTTCTTTTTTGGCATTGTCAGTGTGTGTTGTCATAAGCTGACATTTATTTATCAGGTTCCATGTCTGGGGCCTTTCATTTTACTCTCCTGTGTCTCTATCTTCTCATCTGCAAATAGATAGCCACATGGTATAGCTGGACTTGCCATTGAATCTACACACAAGAAATTAAAGGTCAAATCAGTAAACTTTATGCTTTTCTGTGTTAATAATAGGATGTATGCACTCATTATAATTATAAAAATAACAATGTTCATTCTGTAAAATTTGAGAACATTACACATATATATTTAAAATTTGTATATTTTACATAATTATGTAATATGTTATTATACATAATGTAGTTGTACAAATATATAATATTATACAGTATAAAATATAAAAAGTATTTATATATCTTGCTTGCTCTAAACTATTCTTCTGAATCTCCATTATAGAATAATAGATAATTCATATTTTATTATATATACTTTCCTAATATCTTATAAAATTATATAGAATACATATTATATATTTTATATTGATTATGTATTAATTATTTACATAATATACATATAATAAATGTGTTTATATAAATTGGTATTATCTTGCATATGAAGATGAGAACTTTAGAAAGATTCCATGAAAAAGCACTGTCAATACTCTCAGGGACCATAAAATGTTTACTTCCTATAGATTTAAGAGTGTTCTAGTCTTAGGAAGCAGTAAGTAATGCAAAAAACATAATAATAAAATGCTTTAAAGTGAATTCTTGATAGTAGAAAACCAGCACTACAAATAAATTGATTATTAATCAGCAATGATCTTTACAGGAAGTAGTTATAATCACTTTGGAGAAAGATGGGAAAAGGCCTAAATGCTAACTTGTATTGAACATCTACACCCTGGACAATTCTGTAAGTACTTTATAGAAATTATTTCATCTCCCAACAACCCTAGAACATCAGCCACTCTTTTAAATACCTTGAGGCAGAGACTGAGAGAATATAGACTTGGCTTGAAGTCACATGGCACAGCTGGGAAGTAAAGTTTGAGTTGGCATTTATGGGTCAGGTCTGGGATATAGGGAGGGTGTGCCTAGTAGGGTTAATGATTGGAAGAAAAACAAACAAACAAAGAGGTGGACACGTGTAGAGAATTAGGAAGCTGTGAATGAACACATTTGATTGGTAAGAATGATTCAAGCACAGGAATATGACAAAGGGACTGGACAGTGCATTGTCTTATGGAAATTTGTCCTGAAACCCCTTCTTCATATGGGGGAGGGCGAGACAGTGATATCCAGGTTGTCAGTTGTAAGAATTTGGTGAAGTACTAGTATATGAAAGTGTCCACAGCTAGTCAGCTTTCAACAAATGGCATCCATTATTCTTACAGGATGTGAATTTCAGCACATCATTTGACCAAATCAAGGGTGTAGTTTAGCGGGTCCATACCAACCTGGAAGGGGATACTGGGCAATGTTCCCTGGCCCAGTCTTGGTGCTTCTTTGTCCAACAGGTAAGTTAGTGACTTTGGTGATTGATACCAAACTCAAGAAGACATTCTAAGGACAGAGTGTCCAAGGGTGGTGATTAAGAGAGAAAGAAAGGGTATAAGTAGTCAAAATGGACTGGGTGATGAATTGATTTTAATCTTAAAATTAATTATGTAGCTACAAATAATCACAAAGTCCTTATGGGAAAATTCACACACATACATATAAACACACAGACACACTTGCACACACAGGTACATATACACAATACACAAACACTGTGATAAAAACAAGAGACCAAAGAGGGGAACAGAGAAGAATTTTATCATAATTTCTGTGTATGTCCAGGAATCTTCATAATTAAAAAGAAGACATAGGTTTCGACAACTGAGTTAGTCCGACAGATAACTTAAATGTATGAGGCATTACTTTGTGTAAAACCCTCATGTACATTTAAAATGCAAAGGGATACAGTCTCTTATTTCTAGTAAACCACACTGTTGGAGAAAGAGTGTTAATTCACAGGAATAAGAGAGTAGCATTGGAAATATGGTCATAACTTCACACCCTGACAAGCTGTTCCTATGAAAGAAAGTTGGAATTGGGTCACAGGTAAGACAAATTGGTGAGGAAATATATTCCTTTTTTGACACGTTGAATTGAAGCTGACGCCTCCAAACAGAAATGTTCAAGAGGTTTTGTAAATAAAGGGCTGGGTGTTGGGAGAGATGTCAGGACTGGAGATGTGGAATTATAAGAATTTTCATTATCAAAGTATTATTTGAAAGTTGGTGCATCATTCAAATAATTCAGAATTAGGGTAAAGACAGAGGTGATGTTGAGAACCACAGACTGAGTGATGGGAACATTTAAGTGAACACAGATGGGAGGTATGTGCAGTGGCAGGGAAACATGGATCTGTAGTTAAGAAACCAAAGCGCGAATCAGTCGAGGAGTGCAGGGCACAGGGTCATGCCAGGGAAGGTTATCAAGTAGACATGGCTACAGGAAGCACAAGAACACATGACCAAGGCCAGGACACAGGATAACCCTTAGAAGCAGAGAACTAGATAACAGAGAGATTGCCAAGTCACAGAATCTCAAGGAGAGGTTGGTGAAGAATTGATTTGTTAGTCCATCATGTTGAGAAGCTCATTCATAAAAGGAAAGAGAAACCTGGGAAGTATCATCAAATCAGTTGGGTGATGTGGAACTTTTGAAGATGGAGAAGGGATGGCATGAGAGAATCAAGTGCTGGGAAGGACATTAGCCATCCCATGAATGGCCCTGCAGGATACATTCATCAGGCAGTGGAGGATGGCAGGAGGGATAGGGAAGAGGCATGAGAGATGGAATACTGTCTGAGTAAAATGGCAGAAAGACCCTAATGCATGGAGAACAACAAATGACCTTTATGTTCTTAATAGAATTGAAGGATGCACATTGACAGGCAAAGGCAAATGGCAACTTGAATGAAGTGGTGAAGCTCTGGGCATGTATTGTGGGGAATGTGTTGAGAAGGTGAGGATGGAGAAGGCATAACAGAAAACACTGTACTCAAGGAGGGCACAGCTGCACCAGGGAACACTAGCAATATATTGAAGGGGAACAACAGATATCTTCAATGGAGATCTCTAGAGACACCCTTGTTCCTGGAGGAGAAACCAGAAAATCTAAATTTCAGGGTAAATCTAAACTCTGTGTATCAGCAAAGTGGACAGGGAAGCATAGAGGACACAGGTTTCAAAGCCAAGGCTCTGTTGAAGTGTTCAACCTCAAAGCTAAATCCATACTTTGTCATAGAACCAGAAGGGGTCACAAGGAGTTGATAGATTGGATATGGTGCTGGCACAGGTGTAAACAGGCAGGTTAACAGAACAAAAGAGAAAACCAGAACTGACCCTGGCATGTACAGTCTAGATGTGTAGGCTAGAAGAAGCATGTCAAACTCAAAGGTTAACTCGGGCCAAATAAATGAGTCATATAGCCCTCGGGCCATGAGTCTGATATGCATGGTCTAGAAGATATTTTTAAAATATATTTTATTGATATTTTACAGAGAGGAAGGGAGAGAGATAGAGAGTCAGAAACATCGACCAGTCGCCTCTTGCACACCCCCCACCAGGGATGTGCCCGCAACCAAGGCACATGCCCTTGACCGGAATCGAACCCGGGACCTTTCAGTCCGCAGACCAACGCTCTACCACTGAGCCAAACCGGTTCGGCAATATATATACAATTTTAAATAAACAATCTGGGGGAAAGAATTTAGTAGATGATGAAATGGCAATTGGATTTCAAATGAGGAGGGGAAATCCAGTAGAATTTCAAAGGAATAAGATTTTTTTAAAAAAACTTACACTAGTTCAGTATTCTAAGCTGGCATTTAATAGATGTAATAAAATTTTAACTCTTTGTGAAGAAAGTAGCATCAACTCCATATCATGTGATGAGAAAAGATTACTCCAGAGGGGCTGAGATATTCCCATACCGCCGAGATCAGAAGGAAGCATGGGTCTGAAATCCAGGCTGGACACCTGTCAGAGCCTGTGCTTCCCCAGTGTGGGCTGAGTAACAGAAAGGAGTTCTGAGATGAAGCAGGCAGAGGGCGAAGCTTTCTGGCCATATGAAACACACAGACCACAACACTGGAGCCAGATGGTCTGATTCCAATTGAGTCATGCGGACCCTCAAGGAAGGAAGATATGAGCTCCACCTAACTTCTCTAATAATCAAAATTACTTCCTAACAACAACTCACCCAATAAAACTCAATAAAACTAAATTGAACCGCTAATAAAATAGTCTAGAAGATATAGTGAACATGGGTGTTGTGTAACTCAAGCTTTACTGAAAGTCATTAATCTTAACGTTTTTAAAGTGTAGAGTGCTTTAGGATTTTATGTGAACCCAGAGCTCCCTTGTTTATATAATAAGACTGGTGTAATTGACAATGGAGGTGTCACACAGATGTCCCTTCAGGGGTCAAGGTCTCATTTCCCCAGCTGTTGGGAATGAGGCCAGCAGACAGCTCTCGGTGATCAGTGGTCTAAAGGGACTGCCTCAGATGCAGAACACTGTCACACCCAAGTCACTCCTCCTTCCAGGGATAATTGTCCCCTCACCCATGCCAAGAAAACTCCCAGAAAACAAATTACTTAAGAGTTAACCCTGGGCTAAGCCAAAACCTTTTAGACAGGCCAGCCTCTTCTTTGCCCAATCCTAATTCTCCTTCACCTTCCACATGTTCCAACCCAAGATCACCCCTAACAAAGAGCCTGAACTTTAATCTCTATTTCAACCTGTAACAATTAGGGTAACCTGACCTACAGCTAGTAGGAACTGAGATGTCTTAAGTTTTTTGTTCTACATTTCTCATGTTACCTCTTTGCATACTTCTCATTGTAAAAAATAGTCTCAGAAACCATATATATATATATATATATATATATATATATATATATATATATATATATATAATTTTGTGGATGAAAGAATATATAACTTCTTACCAACATGTGCATGCTTTGGATGTAGATAACCAGCAAATAGGAGGAAGATTTAAATAAATTTATTCACCTCCAAAGCCCTTGTTGGGACTTCCAAATGAAACACAGCAGGTACTTTATATGCTGAGTTATTTCATACAATTTACACCTGCTCCTATTTTGTTACTTATTTCTGTATATTTCTTGTTGTGTGTGTTTTTTCAGACTGTAGTAAAAGAAGCAAAAATAATAAAGCCTAGGTGGAGATGTTAGGGCTGTTTTCCTTCTGTGACACTTTCCCTTTTATTGAGTGTTGGTTCCTGTCACACATTTCCTGGATAATCATATGTTCATGAAATGTCCACAGAATGATCTAGTGAATGCAATATGCCCAACATACATCGATCTTAGACCCCACATCCACCACACATCCGTCTCAGATCTTGTACCCAACATATATCCATCTCAGACTCTCTACCCAACAACATATGTTCATCTCAGATCCTGCAACTTGCTCATATTATCCATGTTTTTTTTAAATAATAGAAAAATTACTGAGGCAGTTACAATGCCCTGGGTGCCCCCTTCTTGTCTTATTGCCTATTCTTCCTGAGGCAACCACCAGTGTGCATGCAGTGTTAATGGCTGTGTGTATTTTGAGCTTCTGCTCCCTCTCTATTCATCCATAAGCCATATAGAGTGCTATTTTACACATTATATATTATGTAAATGGCATGGCACTGCAGCTATCCTTCTACAACTTGCTTTGAGTCACTCTTTGTTACATTTTAAATTTTCAGGGCTTTAGACTTTTTTCTATAAAGGTCCGGATAGTCACTGATTTAGCCTTTGTGGGCAAACTACTCAAATGTGTCCTGTACATGAAAGTGGCCATTGACAACTAGTAAACTAATGGGCTTGGCTGTGTCCCAATCAAACTTAATTTACAAAGACAGGCAGCCAGCCAGATTTGGTTTGCAGGCTCCAATTTGCAGATCCCTGTCTCAGACAAAGTCTACTGTACAGTATCCATTACATGAATATTGCATACTTTATTTATCTACTCTCCCTTTGCTGGGGATTGCCATTGTTTCCAATTTCTCTCCCTCTCAAACAAGATTGAAATAAACATTCCTAGGATACATAGCTAGAAATGGACCCTCCATGGGACATCCTCAGCGTCACCATATTTACTTTTGAAGTTATTTTAGCAACTTACACTCCTGCCAACAGCATATGAGATACCCAGACTATCTACATTCTCAATAATACTTCCTAGATCAGATTGTAAACAATTTTGCCAAATGGACAAGTATGATCTATCATAATTACCATTTCTCAGACATTTTTTTCAGTGTTCTCTTCTATAAATGGTGTTATCTATCCCTGTGTTTTCTCTTCTATCTTTTTTCCCCTTTATATATTCTTGTGAGATTATCTATATTGAAAGGCTTGTCTATAATTCATGAAACTGATCTTTTATCACTTATGTAATTGCGATATAAGTCTATGACCTCTCTCATCACTTCATTGTAGTGCTTTTTGTTGGCCAGTCTTTCAGTTTAATGGAATGAAAGTTTTTTTTTCTTTACTGATTTACTTTCTTCTCCTTGCTTTTGATTCTTTCTTTAAAAAAAATTTCTTACCTTCCAAATCATAAGGGCAACTACCCACATAATCTGAAAAATGCTTTAAAGTATTGCTTTTCACATTGAGATTTTGTAGTATGGTTTCATGTACAGTATAAGATAGGAATCAAATTACATTACACATGAATAATCAACTTTTTAAACATAATGTATTTACCCATCCATCTTTGTTCTATATTTGCTCTTCCATTCTTGGATTTTATGTAATGCATCCGTACATCAATTGGAGGCTTTTGTAGATTAGTCTCCCAAAAAGAAATGATGTGGAGCTCTGAGTTGCAGTTGCATTCAATTCACCCAGTGACTGGGAAGACAATGATCTTTGCCATAACAAGTATTTTCTCCAGAAAGTGTATTTTCCACATGCTCAGGGCTTCCTTTGTGTGCGATGTGGTAAAGATAGCCACAGCATTTTTACCACTCCTCCTATTGAGAAGTGGACTTCAATTCCATTCCTCTTGACTCTCAGCTGTGTTAGTGACTTGCTGGGCCAACAGGATGTGTTGGAAGTGGAGGGGCCTGCTTGTCCTGATTGCCTGCAACTGTCAAAGTTTTATCACTGAAATCAACATCCTGGGAAACCTTTTGGTCCTGAGCTTGTTGAGATCTATCAGCCCAGGGTTTCCAAGACCAGGTCATAAGATTCCTGGTGATAAGGAGACTCCAGTAATAAGTTCTTGTAGTCAATGCAGGCTGCAGACATTGATAACACTCCTGGTGATGAGGGATTTCCACTCTCTGAGCTCCCTCTCAGTGGCATAGACCTGGACACTGTTACCCACATCAGACAACACAGAAGCCTGACACAGAATGTTTGGAATTTAGAGGTACTGATTTTTATAAATCAAATCATAATTTAATCCTAATTATAACATTGTTGTTTATAAAAATTCTACATTTTATGTTGATAAGACAAAATAAATCTCTAAAAAAATATACTGAACAGCTACTCTCAACGAATCTAGACTTTTCTTTTCTTTTTAATATATATATTATTGATTTCAGAGAGAAAAGGAGAGGGTGAGAGAGATAGAAATATCAATTATGAGAATCATTGATAGGCTGCCTCCTGCACACTTCCTACTGGGGATCTAGCCTACAACCTGGGCATAAGCCTTGACTGGAATTGAATCCAGGACCCTTCAGTCCATAGACTGACACTTTATCCACTGAGCGAAACCAGCTAGGGCAGAAATCTTTTCAATAATTAAAAAAAGTATATCAAATGAGCACAAGATTGTGCCAATCTGCTGTTTAATAATAATAATATTATCTTACTCCTCAATAGTCTTTAAGTTTAACCGACATTAGATTTTTCCAGAGTATTTTACTTTTTAGAATACTGGATACACTAAGAAGCAGGATACATTTCTGTGATCATTGCAAAATATAGAGATTGGCTATATAAAACACAAACCAGGCAGTAACATAAAATTAGTGTGGCTAAATTTTATATATTTTTATTGATATTTTACAATATCAAAGGGGAGAGAGATAGAGAGCCAGAAACGTCAATGAGAGAGAAACATCAACCAGCTGCCTCCTGCACACCCCCCACCGGGGATGTGCCCGCAACCAATGTACATGCCCTTGACCGGAATCGAACCTGGGACCTTTCAGTCCGCAGACCGACGCTCTACCACTGAGCCAAACTGGTTTCGGCAAATTTTATATTTTTATAATTTAAAATATAATAACCATGGGAACACGATAAAGAACTAGTAATAAAGTCATTAAAGAAATACATTATCCTAAATGGGAAATAAATCGCTGGAAGACAAGGATGATGTGGTCTGGGGATTTGACTATCATCTTCACAGCTGCACCCCAAGACCCAGGCATGCTTGGCACATGATCAGTGCTCAATAAGTCCTCATTGAATATTTTTAATAACTGGCACTCATTCCTACTAAATGTGTTATCACTTGTCTAATGCAATTTTCTAAGCAACAAATATACTCAAAAAATATCTGCGGACTCTTTTCAGGGATCCATGCTGGGGAACACTGCCTTGGCCAGTCTACCCACTAATGAGAGCATTTTGTCAACTGACTATTTAATTTTTATGGGATTCTGTCCAATGTAAACTGACTACTGTGGAATTTCCTTTCTAACTAAATGTGCTATAGCCAGTTTCCATTATTCTTTAGGTCTCCTCACTGACATTTGCCAGGTGAAGGAAACAGCAGAGTGGGGCTCAGAGGAGAAGTGGTCATGTTTCCTGTGGATACTCTTTGATGGCTGGGGCGTCCCACTGGTGAGATTCCTTGCCTGAGCTCTCCTCCAGGATAGATACTGCCTCACTCAAGAGGAAAACAAGAGACTAGTTTCTTCTTTCAATATTGTACTGGTAAGAAATCAAGGTTAAAGAAAAAAAAAACCTCTTTTTAAATTTAATAAGAAATTCAGGCAGGAAGCAAAGCAAACATTCAATAGGCAAATGAAATAGCTGAGGTGTGGCTCAGCTGGTCATTTGGATTGCTTGTCTCCAGGTTACATCGATGAAGTTCCTGAGAGGATGTGTAGTCAACCCCCTTTCAGTAGTGATGAGATCGTGAAACTTGTGTCCTGCAATTCAGACATGAGGGTGTGGAAGCCTTCCATCGAGACAAATCACATCACTGGGTGGATGGAGGACACCCCCATCTGGGGGCTCCAGAGATGATGCACCTACTTATTTCATTCACCAATTTTAAGCAGAGCTTATTTGAAGAACACTGAAACCAGAAAGTTTGTGGCTGAATGAAAAATATACACATATACCATACATATACATGCACATACATGCACATCACACAAGCACATGCATATCACACAGTCACATACACACAATACTCATACTATTATTACCTGTTATCCCAAACACTCCACTGTTTACTAAACTCATTGATACTGTGCCTCAATTTGGGTGCTCAAATGGCATTATTTTTCTCAAATATCCTTTCTTTCTGCAAACCCCCAAAACAATCAGGTTTAAAATTATGTTCAAGAGGTTCTTTATTCTGTCCATGAGAAGACATATGATCACTGCATAGAGTTGTTTTATGAATTATGCTGCATTTTGGTCATCCTTCATTATTTTTTGAACTCTAGAAATCATAGTGTTGGCTGTCCAACCCACCCAGAAAATATGCTGTGTCTCTATTCACAAAGTCATGGGTCCAGCAAGAAGAATTTCAGCCAGAGAAACTCTGTGTCTCATCCTACTTCTCCACATGGCCTATCAGGTCTGGGCTATACGTAGCCCTCAAGAGACTGATATACAGAGTCCCTGGACATGGGCTCCATAGGCTCCCTTTCTGTCTTTTTTCATTTTATTTGGAAAGTTCCAAGAGCAGCGCTTCCTCCCACAGTTCAAGAGTACAGCTGCCCTGCTGCAGTGTCCGAATGTTTCCCAGAGCAGAGGGACCAAGCAGTGTCCCCAACAGTCTGGAGAGACCTCTGTCCTAATGGTCCCCACAAGCTCTTTGACTGCTTAGATGGGATCCAGAAGAGTCAACTTGCTGGGCAGGTGGTCACTGGAGTTCACAGTAAGTTACCTGTCCCTCATACAGCGTCCTGGTCTTCTCTCTGGAAGTACAGAGATGTTGCCTTCTTTCCTTAGCTATCATTCTCCCAGCTCAGCACAGGAAATATGAGGAGTTTATTTGCAGTTTTGAATAAAATATTGTTCTATAGAATAAGTAAAATTTTATCATCATGTTGTTGTGCTTGCATTTTGTGATTTAAAAAACGGTGTGTCAAAAGGAGGAAATGCCCCAAGAACTACACTAAAAGCCAGGTGTGGAGTGCGATTGACCTATGACCAGAGGGGACAGTCTGGCTGCCCTTTAATCTATCTTGGACCCAGATGAGAAGTCATAGGTCCACCAGGGGCTCTTGATGGGCATGAAGCTAGAAGATCTCAGAAGCAGCCATTTCTTTTCAGTGGTGAGGACAATCCTAATACACCAGCAACACCTCCAAAGTCCAAGAGAAAAGCAGGTAAATATTTGGAATTCACAAGAATACCTGGCCACCATTCACCCCTGAGTACCTCCATGCCCTCACCTGTCCTCGTGGTTCTGGGAAGGAACTGCCATTGCTGCTGTCCTTCCTGTCGTCTCAGCTCAACTGCCATGGCCCCTGGAGGAGGCATTTCTCCTCCAACCTGGTCGCCATCAGCCATTCCCTTTCAGACACTGTATTAGAAAATATTGGATGTCATCTACATTCTTATACAGACTGAGGAGGCATCTGTGTGTGTGTGTGTGTGTGTGTGTGTGTGTGTGTGTGTGTGTGTGTGTGTGTGTTTGTGTGCGCGCGCGCATAAAAGCCAGATGCAAAGTGTGATTGGCCTGTGACCAGAAGGGACTAAAGCCTGGCTGCCCTTTAATCTCCCCCTGGACCCAGATGAGAAGGAATTTGTGTGTGTGAATGTGAGAGTATTTTTGACTGTGTGAGTATGTGAAAGTATGTGCATGTATGAGTGTGGGAGTGAGTGTGCCAATATGTGAGTGTGTATGAAAGTGTGTGTGTGAGTGAGAGATGTAAGTGACCTATCAGAATGGGCCTTCTCTTCCCTGAACCTTGAAGGTGTCTTACGGCCTAGATGTGCTGACTCTGGTGTGCAATACATGCATAAGGCATGGGGGAAGATGGAGAGGGAGTGGAGGATGCCTTTTGCATAGAGAATTCATCCTGTCCTGCCTGCCCATGAGTGATCTGATCTCTGAAAATAATGACATTTGCCTTTATTCTTTTGCAGACAGCTCATCCTTCTCATGGGTCTATGCATAAATATTTATCTTGCATTAAACTCATTCAATTTCACAAGTTAAACTAGTCATTCTGTAGCAAAAATGGTGGTGTGCATTAAAATGGACACATTCATTTCCATCCATCTTCATTCAGAGGCCTTTGAAAGTGCTTTAGAGGCAATGGTTACTCCTCTGAACAGGATGAAATACAGAAGAAAGGATTTGTACCATGAACTCCACAGAAGGTCTGCCAGAAGAAGCTCCTTCATTTACAAGGTTCTTCAGTGAAGGCTGCCAACCGGTTGCTGATTCTTATTACATGCTAGAGGCCCAGTGCACAAAATTCTGGGACCTCTCGAGAGATGTCTGACTGCCCATTTAGGCCCGATCATGGCATTTGGCCTAAACGGGCAGTTGGACATCCCTCTCACAATTCAAGACTGCTGGCTCTCAATTGCTTGCCTGCCTGCCTACCTGCCTGATTTCCCCTAACCACTTCAGCCTGCGAGCATGATTGATATCTAACTGCTTCTCTGCTGGCCTGCCCCCCCCCCCCCCCTAATTGCCATCCCCTGCAGGACATCTTGAAGCAGCCATCTTATGTCCACATGGGAGCAGCCATCTTTGACCACATGGGGATGACCATCTTGTGTGTTGGAGTGATGGTAAATTTGCATATCACTCTTTTTTTAGATAGGATTCCAATTAGATCTTTTGTAAAACTTAAAAAAAAATTCTGTCCAAAGGAATAAATGCCTTGAGAGCTACAATAAAGGCCAGGTACAGAGGGCCACTGACCTGTGACCTCCAGAGATGAAGTCTGGTTCCTCATGAGTGACTGTGTTAATTTTCAACTAGACCCAGACTCAGAAAGCACACACCCATCAAGCAGGCCTTGACATGTTCAGAAGAATTCTTAAAAATCTTAAAGGTATGAGAGTGATGGAGCCATGATTCTAGTTTTATGTCTTCATGGTAGACAGAGAGGTAGCACATGTCAAGAGCAGACAATATCACGATGGCCCCCAAGAACCTGTTAGGAGGAAGTGATACCAGAAGTCACTCTCATTCTGCAGAATAACTTGGCCTTTCTCTGTCCCCTCCAGGTTAGCCCCAACCTGCCAGGCTGATCAGAAGCTCAGACCTAGCCCTCCTGGTCTCCCCACATGGTCAGGAGACACCAGGCATTGTCCTGAGCTTGCTTCACCCAATTAGGAGGGAAACCCATAGGGAACTTTGCTGTGGTCCCATAGAATCAGAGTTGTTAACATTTCAGCCCATCGCTGAAACACTGGGTGTCACTCTGGAGCAGGAGCTGCACAACAGGCAGCTCTGCTCTGACTGCACTGTCACTGGCCTCATTGCTGAGACCTAGCTGTGTGGAAGGATATTTATGTCCTGACTCAGTGAGGGGCCAGGCACTGGACCCAGATGGCTGGGCCAGAGAGCATCCCTGCTTCCTTCCGCAGTGAAAGCCCACAGCATCTCTGGAGTGGATAATGTGCACTGGGATCTTCACTTGGTGTAGTGGGGCAGCAATAAGACATAAAGCAAAGCCCCCGGCCCTTACTAGTTCACACAGGAGGCAGAAAGCTGGTGGTATTAGCATGCAGTGGGGAGCATCACAAATTCACTTCTCTGGAGACAATGAAGAGTTGATATGATCCGGTGCAAATGCATGTGCCCCTGAGTTTAGAGAGTTGAAATACAAGCCCAACTTGCCCCACTCAGGAGGTGGGGTGGTCATGTTGTGCAGGACAAAAGACATCAGCAGACCCCGAAGAAAGAAGATTGGTGCCAGCAAGCAGTGGGAAATGTATGTGGGTAAAAGCAGGCAGGGAGAGGAGGCTTTAAATGCCAGAATAAATGTTTCTTCAAGCATTCAGGGGCCCCTGGAGGGCCTTGAATGGTATAGTTCCATTCTAAAGAAGCAAATCAGGATGACCTGGAGTGGCCATGGAGAGCTCTCTGGGGGTCAGTGCTCAGGGCACCCACTAGAAAGGATGCCTCACCAGTCAATGGGCAGGCAACCATTCCTCCGTCATCTTACTTAGCCTTATATTAGTGTGACTTTTGCCCAAGGTTCATCCTCCTAAGAATCTAAAGTGAAATGTACAACCTTTGAGTGGTGAATGACACCTATATATCCCCAGGCCCAGTAATAAAGATCCCAACCCGAACCTACTCAAAAAACAAAATTAAAAAATAAAGCATGAACCACATTTTTGCTTTGTTGGACCTGAACTAGTGAACATTTTCATAGGAAGTAAATTTCCTAGCAAATTTCAACCTTTCAAGTTTCCTGTTAGGACACAGTGTTCTCTCAAGAACAGAGACCCACTTGTCCATGTAGGAATGTATAATGCCAGTCTGTGTTCCAGGGACACCAACACGTTGCAGAGTCTCAGGGTCTGTGGATGACAGGAAACATCCCATCTCAGGTTCTGAAATTGGACTTCGAGTCTTCAGCACATTTCAGCCCAGGCACAGTCTCTTCCCAGAATTTGGAATCAGAGAATAGTATCTGAGAGAAGACCATCTGGGAGAAAACCATGTCTAAGCATTTATTGAAAATGTGTTCCATGGAACCCTTGATTTGGGGGCATTCCATCTCCTTTAAGCCTCTGGAGCAGAATCTCTTTGAAATGTGTGAGTATAACTTCCAGGGTTTGGATCTCACAGCCGATTTACATCCATTAGAATGTTCCTCTCCCCCAAATGCACCTGGAAATGATAAAAAAACAACAGCCAGCTGCCTAGGTTGAGTAATGTTGGCCAAGTTTTCCAAGATGTTTACAGTTTAGCGGCGGTGCAGCTTCGCAGAGGGTGAGTTGTCAGCACTGAGAGCTTGGGATTAGGTATGGAATTCTGCTCCCGGGGCCAGACTCACAGCTTGAGTGTCCCAGAGACCACAATTAAAATGCACACATTTGCCAGCAGTTGCTCCTACTGCTACTTTGAAGCACATCAACCAAACATTCTAGAAACAAAGGGGACTCACACAGCCTCCCAGGAATCTTCCGTGCACTCAGGAAATGCACATCAAAGAGGACGGGTGGGATCTTCCTGCATCTTGAGTGAGTGGAAATCTTTTCATTTGAAGACCTCAGATACTTTTATAAATGTGGAGCCGTGTGTTTGTCGTATGAAACGTGCAGCAGTGTCTCTTTGGAGAAACAAATAGCTGAGCCAGAGTTGACTAGATGTAGACCTGCAGGGACACAGCAACAAGCCTGGAAATGAATACTGGCAGGAATCATGGAGGCACGGGCTTTGTGTAACGTGTATGTGCATGCATGTGTGGTCTATGTGCTTGTGTGTGTATGCATGCATGGCATGCATGTCTATGTGAGTGTGTATGGGTGTACACATATAGTGTGTGTGCATATATGATGTATATATGTGGGCTCATGTGAGTGTGTGCTTGTGTGTGTTGACATATACCCTGTGTTTGTGTGTATGCCTGTGAGTGGATGTCCCTGTGTTGGGGCAGGAGGGCTGGCAGAGGACTACCCACAGAGTATCTACTGGTACCACATTATAAGGGGTTCTCTCTTTTTAAAAAAATATACTTTATTGAATTTTTATAAAGAGGAAGGAAGAGGGATAGAGAGTTAGAAACGTTGGTGAAAGAGAAACACCGATCAGCTGCCTCTTGCACACCCCCTACTGGGGATATGACTGCAACAAAGGTGCATGCCCTAGACAGGAATTGAACCTGGGACCCTTCAGTCCTTAGGCTAATGCTCTATCCACTGAGCCAAACTGGTTAGGGCAAGGGGTTCTCTTATAGGAAGTGAGTCTGGAACAGGTTAGGAAAAGTGACATCTTTGTCCCAGTGGGCAAATATATACTTCTGTCCTTTTTCTGACCTGCTTTGCCTGGCTGTGATGAGCAGACATCCAATTCCAGTCCTGACCCTGCAGATGGACTTTGGTGCCAGCAGAGAGGGTTGCTCTAATACCAGGACAAGGGAAAAGAGAGAGGTGGTGAAAGGAGGGTCCAATTCTATTGTGTCAGATTTACCCAGAATATGGCAATCAAGTACCCGGTGCACAATCTAACTGAAGTCCAGCCACCTCATGGAGCAGACTGAATTTCTGATTAAGTTATCTTTATAAGGTGGCCAATCCTGAGGCACAGGAAGCCTGTGGTCTGGCCAAGTTTCTATTGGGGACTTTGGGCTGACTATGCAGCTGGTCTTCCCACTGACGACAGAATTTAGGGTTGTTGAAACCCAGCATAGGTTCGGCATCCTCTCTGTTAGGCAAGTGGATAAATTTGCCTCAGCGAAACAAACACATAGCTAAAACAGGGCAAGAAGGTTCCAGAGGGAACACGGTCCTCTTTGTCAGAAGCTCAGGCCAAGTAAGGAAAGATTCCTCGGCAGCTCGTTACCCCTGAGTCTGAGATCCTAATTTGGCTCAATCAACTCCAAGATCAGAATGAATTTTAGCCTCTGGAGGGCAGCAGCTAATGTTTACAATGTGGCTAAAATAATGGAGAATGGTGTGTTCAGATGGACAGCACCATTGTCCTGGGGGACACCAGTGAGGGGCCCTTCAGTTGAGTGGGTGAGGAGCACACTGGACCAGTCAGCTTTAACAAGGCCAGCTCGGGCTGGATGCATGAACACACAGCTTGCTTTCCACATCTCTTGGATCACTGACTTAAATTGGTGTTCTCCAAGATGAGAAGGACATGGAGAGGATGCAAGACACGCAAGACATCCATAATAAAGCCACGTTTCAGCAGAAGTGTCGCCCAGCCGCTGCCTGAGGCTTTGCCATCCTGCAGAAAGGGCGTGAGCACGTGGTGTAAAGAGAAGTTAGAGCATTGTCAGCGGAAAGCGGTGAGGCTTTATTGAGTACCTGCATTACTAATGCATGCAGAGGTGAAGATACAATCATTCCTTTAGTCATTGTACATGTTTTATTACCAGGAGCCCCATTAAACAAAAGGAGCAGGTAGACTTTCTCCACAGGAGCTCACATGGTTCCGGGGAAATCAATGACCCGGGGTCACCAGGATGGTAGTGATCCTGACTGCAGGGTCATCTCAGTGCAGCCAGATGGCTAGTGTTACTACCTGGAGGACAGAGAGCAGGTGAGGACTCGGGTCCTGGCGTGGCTGAGGTCAGGGCCAGGACATGGTAGAAGATAGCTCCATCACGTGGCCACCAGTCAGCACCCAGTACCAGAGCCCTCCCCTCCCCAGGTCCTGAGCAGGTTGAAGAAGATAGGGCCTGGAAGAGATTTAAAAGTGAGGCCTTCCCATGACAGGAAGTTGAATTGTATCCCCTAGTCAAATTCATGTGTTGAAATCCTAACCCCAAGACCTTAAAATGTGACCATGTTTGAACATAGGGTGATAGTAGATGAAATTAGTTAAAATGATGCCATATGGGAGAAGGGTGGTCTCTGATCCAATATGACTGGGTCCTTATAAAAAGGGAAGTTTGGACACAGACACACATAGAGAGATACCACGTGAACTTGAAGGCAGAAATGGGGTGATGCTTCTACAAGCCAAGGACCATCAACAGTGTCGTCAATATCCGGAAAGCTGAGAGGCTGGACTAGATTTGCCTTCACAGCCTCAGAAGGAACCAATCTGCCAACCTCTTGAGTTTGGACTTCTAGTCTAGAATGGGAGGGAGGGATTTTCTGTTGTTTCAAGCTGTCCGGTCTGAGATCCTTGCTCATGGTGGTTAGAATGGGGACTCAAAGCTTTGTTCAGAGTGTCATGGTTGTAGAAGGATGAGAATTACTATGTCCACTAGTCGGGTCCAGGCAGGAGCACCCACCTAGTCTTTAGTCTGGAAGCACCCAGCTTATGATAGATGTGTGCTTTGATTTCACATTTGTTTGGAATGACTTGTGTTATCCCTTGCAAATGCTTAAGTGATGTTTTGTGGCACTGATGGTATTTTACTGCCCTTTCCATTTATGAATCATGCTGAGTTTCATACATTTTATGCCAAATTGTTCATGTGGTCCGTCTCTCCTTTTCACAGGCCTCCCGCCTCCTCTCGTCCTAGCACCTCCTGCCTGGGGCTCTTTCTTCTGTATAAGGGCCTCTCGCCTTGATATGTGGTGGTCAGGGCATTATTTGAGACCTTCACCTTTCAGTTTCCTTCTAAACCTGATAGGTGTTACAGGAGCTGGGGGCTGTCGTCAGGACAGAGTGTAGAGTGAAGTAGCCATGGCTGTTTTCCCTGATGGAGGCTGGGTAGTCGGGATGCAATTCCATTCCACTCGCATCCTTTGATTTTTTTTTCTAAAACAAGATCAAATGTTTTATACCAGCATCAAGTTTTCATAAGCATATAGAATAAATATTTTAAAGTCTGTAATTCAAACAGGTATCAGGGTGGTGTGTCTACAGGCCTGGGTCAGGAGGTGAGGGTGTGAGCAGCGACTGTGTGAGCTAGCAGTTATGCATGCTGCCATCCTAAAAAATGTAGGTGATTGAACCAATCCACTCACAGTGACGGTAGCTGGGCTGTTTCTCTGTATGTAGATGAACCTCAAACACGGGGTAGTCTGCCTGTGCCTCCTGTGTTAGTCAATGGCTACTTGTCTCACATGCTTGCTCACCACCCTACCCACCCACAGCAGCCCTGCAGCTCTCATGCATACTATACATCATCCTCTGTTCTTTTTCCCTGCACAGACTAGGATGGGGACGCACAGTCCATGTGTGGCAAATACATTGTTGATTAAGTCTGTGCCTAATATGGGTGGGAAACAGGGAGTCAGAGGCAGCATGGCACACTGAGGTTACCTAATTGCTTCAACACAAACACGGCCAATTATCCTAGAATTATAGAGACACAGCTGAACTTTCTAAGGTTCCCAGAACCTACCTTGAATGCATACGACTGACTGCCTTCCTTCTTGCCCTTTACAAGAACTGAGGGAGGTCAGGTGATTACTCTCTTCAGTTAAATACTTCAGGTATTTAAAGCTTTCCTCAACATACTTATTTTGGTTTCAGTCCCTTAATCATCCAGTAGTACCTTAGAAAATGTGTCCAGTGTTTTTCATGTCCTCATGGGGAATAAAAGTCCCATGTGCAAGCTAGGTTTTTGTGTTCCTATGTCTCCCACATGCATCTCCTCAGACTAGTCTACATTTTCTCTGGGATAGGACAGGATACTCCCTTCTGGGGGATATTCCTCCCCCAATCAGATTGTGTATTCCTCCCCCAACTGAGGAGCCTCACCTGCTCCTTCCACTTGTACCTGGTTATGGGCTTCCTTGCAAGTCAGTTCCTCTAAAACAGCTGCCTGGATTCAAGAGCTCGGCCTGAGCTCTGCCCTGGACCGCTGATGGAGAACTGTCCCCATCCGTGTCTCCTGTGGCCGCGTTGCACTCCAGCAGCGGGGTCACAATGCAAGACAACCTCTTGTGATGCAGAATTCCTAAAAGTGTGGGTGACTTAACCAGATCCACTTACAATAACAGCCTGTCAAGAAATGCACTTTAAATACATTCAAAGTTATCTTTGAGTAAGATGTGCTCGTCTAAATACTGTAATCCCATAACACCAGAACAAAAGCTCCATTCACAGCCCTAACAATATCGTAATGTTTGCGCCGACCCAGAAAGTCAGCATTGCTGCCAAAGCCTGCTTAAGAGCCCGAAGCATATCCTTCATCCTGTCAGAACCGGGACAATCCCGAGTCTCTGCAGAGGCAGAGCTTGCTGCACACGCCTCTCCAAGCCAAGCATAGAGCCCGAGCTGAGAGGATCACCCTGAATTGGCCAGGATGTGTGCATGGCACCCTGCAATCTCCCCTGAAAAGAGTGGGCTCACACAGCCATGACAGTGACATCATTCTGAACTTGTTCATGATCTCACAGGTACCATGATGACTGTGTAGAAATAAGTCCCTTGGATTTTAAGGATCCAAGGAAAACCATGAGGATGGAGTGGATGTCCTTATCTCAGATGCGGTATGGCCTGCACTGTTCTTCCTGGATCTGTGCATAGGTCTGGCCAAGCCTGGTGAGTTCCTGCATGGGCAGACTTGCACACACACTCCTGATGGGGGGGCCATGTTTTGGGTGGTTTTCAGCCATTTCTGCATCAGCTCCTCCTCCATCATGTGGAAACTTTTTGGTTGGAGTCTGCCCTCCCCAGACATTTCTTCCCTTGGGGGTAACTGCTGTGTTGCTTGGCCCCTCCCTTCCTTTGCTGTTCCAAACAGAGGAACTCAGTAACCACGGTGCCTCCTCTGAGCTCTCAGTTTCAAACCGGCAGGTCAGACAACTGTCTCTATGGCTGAGAGATGGGACGTGTGGGTCCCAGGGGAAGTGTCCCAGGTGAAGCACCCCAGGGCCCGCACAGAAGCCTCTAACACACCCTGGATTTCTGACTGTGGTTTACACACCACTGATCTCTCTGTCCCTTTCAGGCTTATTACTTCTTTACAGGATGTGTGCTCTCACTCTCCCGCTCTTTGTAAATGCCAGCATTTCTCCCGAGAAGTGAAATTTCTCAAGGGCAAGCCTGTGTCCTGCCTGTGGGCTGCCGTCCAAGCCCAGCCATTCATTACACTGGAATTTAACAAAGCGTGTGCAGCAGGACCTGATTTCAGATAGGTGGTGAGCTTGAAGCTTCTGGTTTTGTTTTTCTTTTACAAGAAACGTAGTAGATGTGGATACCTGTAAATGTAATAATTCTCATTGAAAAGTCATCCATCTTTGGTGCATCAGGGAAGACCCTTGCTTTTTCAGTGCCTCCCAGATCCCAGGATCCCCACATGAAAATGTTGGCCTGTCTAGGTTCTTGACCACTGGGCTATGTACCATGCGCTGCTGGCACCCCTACCTCCTCCTCCTTCCATGGGGCCCAAACAGTGGGTCTTCAGCCTGGCACTTAACCCATTGTCCCTTGGTGGAGAAATATAGTCCAGACCCTGATTGATATTATGGGGATCTGAACAAAAACATTAGCCTTTTAATAGAAATACAAATAAGCTTCCCTATTGTGATTTTGTAAATCTGCCTTCCCGAGCAGATATATTAACTTACTGTTGGCCAAACACACTCAAACCATGCCCTGAATAGGTGGGTGAGATATCTTAATACATTTTGCTCCCATGTGGCCCTGCCCTGAATGCCACCTGTTCCCAGGCCAGGCCATGGAGATGGGTGTGGTTGGACCAAGCCTTTGAGGGCTTCGGGAATGGGACTCCTCACCTTCTAACTCTGTTCTCCAGATTCAGGACTCTAGAAATGGCCGAGGATGCATATTTCCACATTATCGCAAGTCAGAAGATTGGAAATGTAAGCTCTGCAAAATAGCTCCCTCTCTTGGAGACACTTAAGTGAATCACTTGACATCATGAAGAAATAAAATGGGACCATTATACATGCCCAGACAACAACGCCAACACTGGTAAACTTATTGTGTTTATTCTGTTTGAGTAAAGTGCATTTCACCGACCCAAATACTAGATACTCCCCGAACCCCAAATCTTGGTTTACATCAAGTCATAAAATGATCTTCCCACAAGAGCTCCCTGGGCTGCGAACTTCCGGGGACACGGAAGAAGTGAGGACTAGGGAAGGGCGGTGACCTGGCAGGTGCTGAGCGAGCACCTGCTGCCCTGCACCTCTGAGGGCACCTCACCCTCCAGCGGGGACGGACAGTCTGTGAAGGAGAGAAACGTAGCAGCCAGCTAGCAACGACCGCACAAGTGACTGAGAGAGGGCCCGTGGCAGGTTTAAAATAGGAAAACTCTGAGGGCATCTGAATCAATATCCAGCACTCACCTGCCTGTGCCCCTAGCACATATTACCCTCTTCCTTCCATCACCAACCTCCCCCATGGTGACCCACCAGCCTTCCAGGGTGCGCTCAGCTGTCACAGCAACCCCAGCACTTGTGGACAATAGCAGCATGGCAGCTAGAACAATGTGACTTTCTAGACACAACAAGGCACTCCGGAAAAGGGTGCTGGCACGAGTGTGAGCACTAACCGGAGGCATGTCTTTGCAGGAGGCCAGACCTGCAAAATCCACTGAGTGGTGACCACCACACAGCCAGCCCCTCAGTGTTTGTTCCTCAGGAAAACTGCACCAAGCAGCAGCATGGCAGGAGCGGGAGAAGCACTCACCCTCCCCCACCAGCCTCAGCTGGCAAAAGCGAAATCAGGATGCGGTGGTGGACAGCTGGCCGTCAGAACAAGGCCACTCCGTGTCAAAGATCGGCCCCGGGAGTTTAGGTTCAAAAGGTTTGGGTGCCCCTTTAAATTCCCTTCTTCATCCTTCAGAACAGACTTTTTCTTCTTTTTCCACAGGAGGGCATGCTGTCCCGGGGTCACCACATTTTCTGCTTCTGCGTCTGCCCGCTCAGTTAAGCAATTTTGAGATATTCAGGATGAAAAGGGAGACGTGTCTGCAAAACAGACTCAGGTTTCCCTTCACATCTGAGGTTGTGCGGTGGGAGTTTCGGGGCCCCTTTCTCCCGAAAGCGTTCCCAGTCCCTGCTTTCGGGGCAGGATTGTTGTGGAGCCTTAAACATGATTGTAGAGTAACACCTGAAGCAAAACTAAGGGCAAGTCCTCCTTTAATCTTGGAGAAACTCTCCCTATTAGCAACGACTTTGTTCTTTCTCTGCTGTCATTAATTTCCCCCTTGAACGTGCTTTCTCTCTCTGACAAAATAATGATTTTATTTGACCCCCTGATGATTATCTAGTGTATCAGACTTGAAAACTGTAATTTGAAAAAGGTGAGTCCTCTGCTCGCGCGAAGGCCAAGGCTGCCTTTTTCTTTTTTCAAAGACAGATCTTAGAGGGCTTCTTTTAAATTTAAGCTGACATCCTTTGTCTGGGGATTTGAAATCCTGTAGAATATTAAAGGCCCGTTTTTATCTCTAAAATATACTTTTAAAATCTGTTTTCTGTGGGTCTGTTTTAGTCTCTGGATAATTAAGTGACATTAAACAGCAAGTGAATTAGACCCAGCATGAATCACTAAATGGAAATGTATGTTTTAAAAATAAATTGATTCGGGTGGGCGCGGCAGGCTAAGCCACTAGCAGGAAAGCAGGCCAGTTGTGCCCCTGGCTTGCCCACCAGCACTATGTGACCCCAAATAGGTTACTTAACCAACCACCTCCCCCAAAGCGATCCCCACTGAGAAGCACGGGAATTAACCCTTAGGCTCATGACTTGCCCTGTAATTGGTCAACGATGGAGAGGAGGCAACAGAGACCAGAACCAGCAAATAAAAACCTGAAACAAAGGTGGTATGTGGGAGTAAAGTAGGAAAAATATTTTTTTTAAATAAAGTAGGAGTAACAACAAATTATTCTTTTATTTGTTATTATAATCAATTGATAATTGTTCAAGAAGGCCCATACTGCCCCTTCGTGGTCTTCATGACCTGCCCCCAGCCTCTGCCCTGCCTGTCTCCCTGGCCACCTTGTTCTGTCCACCACCACCCCTTCCTGGGTCTGGGATCCTTGGCTGTTCCCCTTTTCACTTCTGCCTCAGATGACAGGTGTGTTGCTAATGTTTCTGACCTTCGAACATGTGAACCCTTTTTGCCTGTGCCTTGGCCCTACCTCACACATTTGGAAATCATGGTGTGAAAATACTCCCCTGGGATGAAGGGATGCTGTAAGGATCTAAGAGGAAGGCCATAGTTGCCTTGTCTTTTCCATGGAAGCTTCATAAGGGGTCCACAAGGCCAGGTCATAAGGCTGTCCAAGGGGTCTGGGACAGGATGTTTAGACACGCTTGTTACTGCTATCCAGTAATGAGCTCCCATCCCATTCCTCCTGCCCCCGCATGCCGCCCTCCTCAGCCTTCTCATCTCTGGTCTCGTGGCAGGGTACTGGATCTTTTATATTTCTGCTAAAATCTTCAGTCCACCTATTCTTAGCTTAGCTTTCCTGGAGAGCACGTGACCTGGGATCACCTGAGGCCTGAGCATACCCCACCTGAATGGAAGCTGGTGCAGGCCTTTGTACCCATGCCAGCTCCAGACCCTCCAGCGGTCACCAGCAGGGCTCCTGGACAGCCACGGTGGAAAGGACATTATAGCACTGAAGGACAGGGACAGGCAAAGGACCCACAACAGGGCCCCAAGAGTGCCCTAGCCATGATGCCATCGGGTCTGTAACATGGTCAGGGGCCTGGAGCCCAAGACTGGAAGACAGACAAAAGTCAGCACGTTGATAGAAGCGAAGGCACCGGCTCCACCCATAGGATATTGGGCAGTGTCGGGAGATGTTTGTGGTTGTTATGACTGGGGTGAGCTACTTACTGGCTTCTGGTGGGACCGTGGATGCTACTAAAAGTCCTGCAATGCCCAGGGCAGGCCCACCACCAAGAACAGCCTGGCTCAACAAGTCAGCAGCACTGGGTGGAGCAGGGTGGCCCAGCTGGAGTACTAGCAAGTCTGAACCACGCCAGGATCTGGTGACTTTTTCCAAGTTCATGGGACCCTGGAAAAATCACCCAACCCCAAAGCCTTCATTTCCCCACCTATGAAATGGAGACATAGTCACAGCACCCACCATGGTAAAGCTGCTGCTATGAACAAATGCAATAATGTATGTAAATACCAGCCCACACTGGGAGAGCAATAACATTAGATGTCATCACCATCAATTGTATATTGTTTTCACAAATACACACAAGAAGCAGTCCACACCTGGTGAACTTCTTGTCTAGCAACTACAAAAAAAAAACACACACAAAAAAACACTTTCAAAAGAGCTTCTCAGTGGTGTCTGGAATGTGGTTAGCTATACCTAACTACAATAAGCAAATAAAAACACCAAATAAAAGCACCCTTTCGCAAGGGCCTTCTCTTGCCAGCGATGGGTTCCTGTCAATGAAAACAAGCATGGAAAACTGCTGGTAGGTAGGTGGTTAGGATGATCCCACGTGAACTTTTCTTCTCCTTTGAAAAATGTGGCTTTGAGATAAAGCCTATGCGATGTGCGCTCAGCGCTTTGAGAAGAAACAGCAGGCACTCCGTGGAGTGGACCCCGCATCATCCTCAGAGTTATGCGTGGTCTGCTTGGGATGCTGAGATCAAAGAAGCTCGGAGAACAGGCCACCAAGGGGGACTGTGCTCATATTTGCAATTACTTTAGGCAAAGTCCGATCCAAGGAGCACACACAGTTTCGGAGAATGCCAGCCCGGATAGGATTTTCATTTTCCTTCTAGGAAACAAAGCAATACCCTATTTTAATATTAAGCTAAATGCTTCTTTCTTTTCTGATCGTGGCTTCATCTTCTGCGAATGCTACTTTGCCAAAGGGAACACCACCCACAGCAACATATTTTTGTAACATTACTTTTACTTTGGTGGTAACTCAATTAATTAGAAAGATTGGAATCGCCCAGAATTGCATACTTCACTAGCATAGACTTGTCAGAGTTGTCTGCTGTGAAATAATACCCACAGAACCTTTAAGAAAAATCACAGGTAAGGTTAAGCATTGAATGCATTTCTCAGTGGAAAAAATCTTGTTACAATAGTGAATAGGTAACACACGTGGCATTAACAATAGTAAAAGTCCTAAATATTTTCCTAACTGTCCAGACCATGCTGTACTTTTCCGGGGCACGAGACTTAGGTTCTCACCACAATGCAAGAGGTCTTGGAGAGTTCAACTCATGTAATAACTAACATGCTCTCAGACAACCTGTCTTTTAAATGTTCTCATATACATTTAACATCTTTAACGTCAAGCCCCCGGTAAAATGCCGCTCCCATAAGAACACATTAATGGGGATCTTTTATAAACAGCTTCAGAATGTGGAAGGAATGACTTTGAACATTTTCAAAGAGAAGAATTTGCAGTTGCACAATAAAGAGAAACAGACATTTATCAAACCTTTCAGGGTGCAGATGTTTATCTGTGCATCGCAGCTCCGTGGGGCCCCAGCTCCGTGGTAAGTCCCTGGAAGAAGCTGCTGGGAGAACCACCTCACCAGGATTTTTGCTAGAAGAGCATGCCCTGCCCACTGCCCTGCCGTGTCCAAATCCTCCTTGGCCAAACCCAGCCGCCAAGGGCTAGTCCCACGGCATTACCCTACCAGGAAAATAATCTTTACAGAGATCTTGAAAACCATTGAGCAAACACATGGAAATCTGATTTAACTCAGTCTCCCTGTTCTCTTCTCACCAAAAGCAGATGAAAACAAGCATGAAGCCGTGCCTATTCAGGACAATGCTCCTCATTATCACTGCCACAAAGGACAAAGCCTTGAACCCAAAACACCCCGAAGGACCGTGGGGATACATAATTCACAGCAGGCACCTCCAGCACTGGGCCCCCGGGGCTGGCTCTTCCTCAGAAAGGGCACAAACAGGCCCCAGTGGACCCCTTCTGGCTTCACCTCTGTGTCTCTCCTCCTAGGGTTCACCTGCCACTACTCTTCATTTACAAAATTCTCAAAGTCCATCGGAACCAGTTTGGCTGAGTGGATAGAGCTTTGGCCTGCGGACTGAAAGGTCCCAGGTTCGATTCTGGCCAAGGGCACGTACCTTGGTTGCGGGCACATCCCCAGTGGGGGGTGTGCAAGAGGCAGCTGATGGATGATTCTCTCTCATCGATGTTTCTAACTCTCTATCCCTCTCTCTTCCTCTCTGTAAAAACATGAATAAAATATATTTTTTAAAAAATCTAGTTTGCATTTTACCCACATCTCAGTTTAGACTAGCAACACATTAAGTGCGCAATGGATAGAGGTCATTAGTGGCTACTGCAATGGACAGCACAGCTCTAGAAATGTTTGCCTCTATCCCTCTCTCTTCCTCTCTGTAAAAAATCAATAAAATATTTTTTAAAAATTCTTAAAGTCCGAAAACAAAGGTTTTTTAGTGACGTCTTCTTTTTGGTTGGTGGGTTTGGCGCTCTGCCCTGCCCAAGAAGGATACAATGTTTTACCTGAATCAGGTCTTCAGACTCAGTAGTTGTTTACTTCGATTTGAAAGCCTCCCAGGGGCTGGAGAGAGGAGGCCGGGACACTCACCCTTCACCCGAGGAAAGCCCAGTGTGAGCTGTGTCCTCCTTAAGGTGCAACTGAGCACAAGTCTAAGATGTTGTTATATCAAGTTGTTTTGGTAAATTTAGGGAACGTCTCCTATGAATTGCAGCCAATGAAAAGAATGAGAAATGCCACATGGACTTCTGCACAGACATGGGTTACATGTAAATCATAAAAACGAAAATGTGAAACCGCTACAATCCACAGGTAGGGAATTGGATCAATACAATAAGGTGTGTCCACAAAACAAAATCCTATATCATCACGTGAAAAATTGTTCACATTTTGAACGTTTAAACAATAAAATTAAAGAATTACCTCTTAATGATGCCAAATTTATGAGAAAAATGTAAACATTTATGTATACATAAGAAAAAGTCTGGGACAAAAATTACCCTAATATGTTTGAAGTAGATCTATGAAGTAAGATTACGGTTCTTTTTTTTTAAAGTATTTTTTTTCACTGATTTCTAAACTGCTGTTTTATCAGATTTAAAAATCATACATTCAACTAAAATTATTTGCCAAGAAAAACGCTCCTGATAAATTGTGAACCGAAGACGATTTCATGGCCGCACCTTTTCTCACGATGGCAAGGAGAACCAGAAACCTTCTAGCAGCCTGACAGCTGTGAGCTGGCTGCAGGCAGCGCTGTACAGTGGACACTGCACAGCATTTACAGAGGCTCCGAGGAGGACCCAGGACATGGCAGAGCCCCAGAACAAATTCCTGTGAGCCAAAAAGAAGCCACCAAATGCCAGTCTGCGACCATGCAGCGCCTGATTCATCTCTTCTATAAATAAATGACTGAGTTTCCAAACTTGTTTTGATGCCTGGTTTGGGGACCATAAAAAAAATCCAAGCGGAGCGTCAGGTGTGACTAGAAATTCCTGAGTGGTCTGATGATTCAACGTAATGGAGAGAGGAGAGTCAGGAAAAGGAGGTCCAAACATTGCTGATGGTTTCGCTATGCGTATTAGCAAAAGACAGAACCTGAGCGTTTTCTAAGGTCCTATGGGGAAAACCAGACCGATGTGACCAAGAAGTTAGGAAGGAATTAAAACTGGTCGAGAGCTTGGAGAAGCTATCACGGGGGGACAAAGTGCCTTAAAGGTCTGAACAACCCAGGAAGGTCCCCACTGGAGGTGAACTTGCCCAAGTGACCAGAGGAGGCTCCCCTGAGGTGACCTTGTGGCCTCCGATTAGCATCCGAGGGGCCTAGCAGAGGAAACCTTGCCTTTCTCACTGCAATTAGAGGATTAATTGTGTTTTCTAAAGAGAGCACGGTGATCGTGGACAGGATGGCGGTTTCCTGGTGGTGCTCTGTAGTTAAAGTGCTGCAGATAAAACAGTGCCTGCATTAAAGGAATTACTCTATTTGTCATAAATTCCTTCCAGAGTGATTTTGCTTTCAACTCCGGGCGGGAGGGTGTCTTTGATAGGAGACGGAGACATGAAGGATTACACGAAGGGGCAAGGACGGGGCCGCACCTGACAGGTGTGCTCCTGGTCCCAGGCCAGGTAACTTACTAAGACTAACCTGGGGCACATTTACATTTGAAAACCAAGCCTGACATCCAGAGAAATCAAAGTGCCTGACACAGCTGAAGGCTTTATATTTGGAAATGGAGTTAAAAAATGCAGGATTTGGGTTCCAGGGACAGACTTTAGTGGCTTCAGTTGGGCCGAAACCAGCTCAGTTATGGAGAAGAGGCCCCAGGACAGCCTGCCCTGATGTGTGCGGAGGCACCTGAGCGAGCTTGGTGCAAGCGTTCACTCCTCCTGCATCCCTGCAGGGCTCTGCGGGGCAGCACAGAGAGGCCGCCTGGGATAAAAAGACTGCATGTTAGTGTCCCGGACAGCCTCTGCTTCTAAGTGCCCACAGAGGGACTCCACAAACAGGGAAAATGAGTATTTATGGGAGGAGGCTGTAAGAGAGAAGGAGGGAGACAGAGATAGAGAGACAGAGAGGAGAGAGAAGGAGAAGAGAGGGAGATAGATTTTTATTTATTGGGCTATATTTGTAAATGGAAATGAAAATTGTAGAAAATACAAAAATTGAAGAGGATATGGAAAGTATTGTAAAATAAATTTTCTGTGCAACTGATGTACTTGTGTAAAACAGACTTGAAATAAGTAAAGGACTCTAGCCTCTCATGATTAGATTACTCTTCTTCATATTTTTAAATCAATATTGTTATTATCTATATATATAAGCTAAGCAACCAGAACGACGGAATGACCAGAACAACCTGAACAACTGGAATGACTGGTTGCTATGATGTGCACTGTGGTGGCCAACCGGCCCAATCAGGGCCCCAATCAGCCTCCCCACAACCACCCATGACCCCTCTCCCTGGCCAGCCCTGCCCCCAATTGGACCCCCCCCACCCCACCCAGCCGGCACCACCCCGATCAGGAGCAGGGCCAGAAGGCCAACATCCTGCAGCCCTCAGTCATCTCTGGTTCCCATTTGCCCCCACCCTGATCTTGGGCATCCAAGCGTCCAGTCTGTGAGGTGTAAGCATGGTTGTTTAAGCCCCACCTGTGGTGCTCTGTTATAGGAGCACAGAGGAACTAAGACTCTGGTCACCACTCCCCTAGTCCTGTGAACAGACAGTTTTTCAGGATTGCAATTCCATGTCTCACAGGCCAGATCCTCATGGAAGGTCGGTCCTGAGGGTGAGGAGGGGATGTATCAGTACCTCCTCATGGGTTACCTGTTGGACTAGGGCACCAGCCCCTGCTGACCCGTAGGAACCAGGCTGGGAAGCAGACACTGGTATTAAAGTCATTCAATTTGAATATACAAAGAGGTATTCAATGGCAAACACAGTTGCTCTGCTTTTACAATGGAACTGAGATTTGAGAATTGGAGGCTGGCAATGGAACAGAAAAAAAATAATGAAGTCACTATAAAAATATGGATTAAATGAACAAACTTGCCTCTCCCAGCTCTCACCAGAGTCCAGGTGAGAAGTGACAAGTTCTCGAGGATGGGGTGTGGGGGGTGGGGAGAAGAGCAGGACCTGAGCTGTGACCATCAGCTCTAAGCCAGGAAAGGGTAGAGCCTCCCACCACCCTCCCTCTGGCTCAGTGAGACAGGTCCTCTCCTCTGAGGACTACACAGGTGAGCCAGGTGGGCAGGAGGAGCTGTATTCTCCCAGGACAAACTGCTCCCAGCTAGAAAGAACCATGTTTCTACCTTCATGCTTTCAGGGCACAAAGTTGGCCAGTCACTCATGGAAAAAACCATCACCGTGGGAGTAGCAGACCCCTCTCTATAGCCAAGAGCAAGTCTGTCTCCTGAAAGACCACACTCAACCCCCTTTGTGACAGAAGATTTAGATTTCAGGAAACTCCTGTCACCTGGCCTTCCTCTGGTTTGGAAGATCCATGTCATCCAGATGGGAGTCTCTCACTTGTCAATTCAGAATTTGTAAACATGAAGTTTGAACGGTGGCACTTTTGGAAAAAGTTAGCGCCGGGTGGAGGTGATGTCTCATGGAGATGGGAACATCCGTGCTGTGGAGAACAGACACCCCAAATCCTCCTGGCACGGGTCAGGGGCCCCATCGTCCTGTGAGAGGGGATGCAGTGCTCCTTGTGGAGGCAACATATCACGTTCCCACTATTAAAACAAAGCTGAACGTAGTGGTTTGTCTGGTTAAACATCTCCTGTAAGTCTCATTACATGGTGAAGCAACATGTCTTTTATTTCTAAGATGTGATTAAACTCACATGCATTCTTGATTGAGGTTTGGAATCTTTTATTTGGGGGGGGGGTGGTTCAGAAGGAAGGAGTCTAGAGCTGTGACACTCAGTGGGATCATTAGATTTAATCCTTTCACACACTCCAGGGGTGATTTCAATTAAGTTTGTTCAAAATTTAACAGTTTCCCGCATGTTGGCATAAATGATTCAGGGCCACTTCCACATTCACTGAGTGGATCGTGTTGAAGGGAACATGTTATTGTTATAACTTTTCACCGTTTCTTCATAAATTCACTTAATGTGAGTTTCTATTATTTAATACCCTCCTCGTCCACATTAAATGGTGGTGTTGTTCTTGCAGAGATGGACCCAATCGCCTGTGCACATTTTGGGAGCACTCCTGAGTAGGCAAGCTGCCCTTGTCCCTGGCACTCCTGCCACGCTGCCTTGGAGGACATGAATAATGGCATCTCGTTCTCTGAGGATACCACATTGGAGTCCTCGGGGAGAATGAAGGTGCATGTGATGAATTTCAGGTTGCTGGTTGGGACAGCAGGAATTAAAGAACTTTATTTGGGTGCAGGGTCATAAGACTGTGATAGTCTTACTTTGTGTAACACTGAGAAATGTATCTGGGCTGAGAAAAATGGACAGTTCAGAGCACAGGATCCCCTTGAGATGACACATGATACATGGGTGGACACGTGGGCTGCCACATCTTTCTGTCTACACTGAGCACTTCCGGGCCCTCGAGAGTTTATTTACAGAAATCCACTGGGCAAAGATGTATTAGCATAAAATGTCATTGTCTATTGGCTACATAGGGAGGGTTTTTGCCTTTGAAGAATTATAGTAGTGAGAAAACTTTGGCATCTGAGATGTCCTCTACTTACATAACTAAAGGACAATGTTGACATAAAAATTAGTATCCTGGCCGAAACCGGTTTGGCTCAGTGGTAGAGCGTCGGTCTGCGGACTGAAGGGTTCCGGGTTCAATTCCGGTCAAGGGCATGTACATTGGTTGTGGGCACATCCCCGGTGGGGGGTGTGCAAGAGACAGCTGGTTGATGTTTCTCTCTCATTGACATTTCTAGCTCTCTATCTCTCTCCCTTCCTCTCTGTAAAATATCAATAAAATATATTTTTTTAAAATTAGTATCCTGCTCCCATAATCATCCATATTTCTTGTTAGCCAGAGCCTAGATTTCTAGATTTAATAAGGAGGAAATTAACTGACCAACATTTAATAATTAGAAATGTTAATAGACCTGAGATGTTTTTAACTGGCTACTTCCCTCTAGAACAATACATCTGATGAACTCATCAAATGAAAGGATACATATGAAGAGTACATTCTCTGACTAAAATTAAATAAAATTAGAAATAAATATTAGAGGTAATTTGGGAAATTCACAAATATGTAGAAATTAACACATTTCTAAATATGTGGGAAATGAACAACACACTTCTGAATCATAAATGGGTCAAAAATAAATCACAAGATAAATTACAAAATATTTTGAGGGAAAGCAAAAACACAATATACAAAATTTTGTGGAATACAGGTAAAATAGTGCTTAGAGGACAATTTATAATTGTAGTGCCTAGAATGAGTAAGGAAGATCTCAAACTAGTTATATATCCTCCCACCTGAATAAAATAGAAAATAGGAGCATGCACTGTACCCAAAGCAGTCAGAAGGAAGGAAATAATTAATATTTCTAAATAAATAAATGAAATAGATAAAAGGAAAACAAGAGAGAAAAGTAATGAATACAAATCAGATATATGATAAGGGATTTATATCTAGTGTATATATAAAAGCCAATCAGTAGCAATATAGAAGATTTAAATAATATAAATTGAATAACAAGTGTTTTTCAATTAACATAATCATAATATTAGAGATAATTAGTACAAATTATGAATTCTTTTGAGGCGCCATAGGACATTACAAAATTTGAACATATGTTGGGTCATACAATAAGATTCAATAAATTTTAAAGGTCTGAAATTACAGTGACTATAATGAAGCAAGCCAGAAAAGAGAGAGAGAGAGAGAGAGAGAGAGAGAGAAGAAAAATAAACTAGAAAACATTTTGAACTAATTAAAAATTAAAATAGTTATTATATAAAAACTGAAGTGATGAATTTAAAGTTTTATCTTTTGAAAAATAATAGTATTAGATCTATTTATGTTTTTAGAAATTAGGGGAAAAGTCAAACATAAAATATGAGCTAAAAGTAATGAAATGGAAAATAAATTTATGACAGAGATAATTGTAAAACTAAAAGTTGGTTTGAATAAACTAATAAAATGAATAAAACTTGGTAAATTCATAGAGATTCCTGGATAGGTGAAGAGAAAGCACAAAACCAATATGTCAAGGATGACAAATGTGACATTACCACAGACCCCACAGAGAGTGAAGGGGAAAAAAGGAAATTATAAATGAGGTAAGGCAAAGGAGTTGAAAATTTAAATGAAATGGTTAAGTTACTAGTAAAACAATACTCTCTAAAACTCACATAAGAAGAATTAGACATTGTAATAGTCCCAAATTTACTATGAAATTAAATACATAATTAAAAACCTTCCAACAAAGACATCTTTAAACCCTGACATGTTTGTTTTTGAGATCTCATACTAGTCATTATTAGTTGAATGTGTTGGGATCCCTGGCAGACATCTGTAGCCCTAGCTAGCGGGACCTGTTGCAGTGTCCCTAAATCCCCAGCACAGTTTCAAAAAGACTCCTAGAGCTCCAGGCATTTTACCTTCATGGGTCTCTTACTCCCTAAAAAGTAAATAAGTAAGAATCATATTTTACAGTTACATGAGTATAAAAGCAATGAGATCAATATAACATATTAAAATGTTTTCTCTGACCCCAAAATTCATTTTTTACTTTGATTTTAAAAGGAATTTAAAAGTGCCCACATTCCCTAACAGTATGGTCAAGCTGGGTGGAGCCTGCTTCGATGAACCTAATGAAAGTTATTCTTGAAATGAGGTGTCACATCTTGGAATCCAGAAATAGACAGTTTCAAAAAAGCACATGGTGGCTCAGTGGCTGGAAGTGCACCAGGGGACCCACAGAGGAGCTGGGCAAACTCCAACCAGCCAGACCAATCATATAAATGGTAAGACTTCATACCCTCAACATTTATTTTTCCAGCTTCCTGAGTATTCCCTGTCCCTTGAGGTATCTATATTATGGTGTCCTTGGTAGAGAAGTCCTTCTATAATAAAACCAGATTTGCTTCCCCACAACATCCACTCATTGGCCCTAGTTCTGTCTCAGATCTAACTCAGGATGGTGCTAATTTTTTCTCTTCTCTATCAAAACTACCCAAACAAAATGTGTGAATACACCAAGATTCCATGATGCTTATATTTAAGGGGAGCTGGGAAGAGGACAATCAGTTGAGTCACTGACCTGCTCAAGGTATGTTTTAATAAATTCTTCCCTTTCCAAATGATGTTTTGTATAGTTCACAGTGATTGTGAGGGCCCTAGCATTTACTTAAATTATTTTTTCATTTGCATTCCTTTACCTCCATTGTGTTGCATTCAGATGGACCAACCAAAACATTTCCAGGCAACTTGGTCTGTGAACAATCAAGTGACATGGCAGTCAAACCATTACTGATCAGCTCATAATTAAAGTTTCATGGCTGCATTATTAATTATTGAGGGATTAATGCTAAGACCCAGCTGTGTGCCCCAGTTCCTTCCCGGAGCTGCTCTGCCACCTCTCAGAGCCCCTGCTTCCAAAGCAGAAAAAAGCACACACAACTAAATGACTGATATTACCAACAAAAGCGGGCGTGAGCTGTAAATTTTCAGGATGCATTACTAACAAGGAAAAAACAACAACACAAGAACATTTCTATTAATCAACTTTAACTTTAGCAATTGTTGGGAAGACCTTTATTTTAAGCTACTTGGTGGGTCCCATTCTAGTGAGATGTGTTCCTAATGAGAACTCGTCTTGTCCATTGGTGAGGTGATGACTAGGCTGATGACAGTGTTTGAAGAACCATGAAAATTGTCCATTCCTTCCAAATGAAATACTTGTTTTTGTTTTCCCTGCTTTGAATTTATCTTCTTAAATCATCTACAGTTCTACATGTTTTATTGAATTATGCTCAGAAAAGCATTTCCCAACATCTTTAGTACTAAGAGAAAGATCACATATTTGTTTTAGCTATAAAGGTTATTCCTCAATGAAATTTAATTTCCTCTTTTGAAAATTCATCATTAGGTGAAGATAAAGTATGAGATCATTAAGCAGAAATCAAGAATGAGGTATTGAGTCTTCAGATAGTAGTTGGGGTTATAGACTCTAAGGCACACTCAATGTGCCCTGGAAGGACGGCATTGTGTATGTGTGAGAGAGAGACTTTTAGCTACTGTGCTCTCAGGACCTAAGGGCCTGGGGCCTCGAAGGACTCCTGAGAGAATGACATAAAGAAAGCAAAGGATCCACACAGCCAACACATGGTTCAGTAGTTGAGCATCCATCGACCCATGAAACAAGAGATGGAGGTTCAATTCTTGGTTGGGACACAAATCTAGGTTGCTGGTTCGATCCCCAATTGGGGCATGCAGAAGGCAGCCGATCGATGATTCTTTCTCATCATTGATGTTTCTATTTCTCTCTCTCCTTCTCCCTTCCTCTCTGAAATCAATGAAAAAAAATATTTTTTAAAGAAAGCAAAGGGTCCCTGCATGAATTGGTGCACTAGAATTATGAGAACACAGGGGAAGCTTCCTTCATGACTTAAAATAGGGTCCAATTTTATTTTTAAATTATTAGATTAAACTACACAAGGTTCAAAGACAAGAGAGTCAACAAATCCCTTTATTATCATTTGAAATGCTAAATTAAAATACATTAATATTTAAAATCTTCACTTAAGTTGAAAAAAAACACACAGCAAAAGTGCTTCATGAAACCGCCTGGCTTTTTTCAACTAAAAACAAAAAGTTAACTTCATTGTTGAATAATTTGAGTATATCTGTATGATGACTATACCACAGTTGAAATCTATCCCCAGCTTGTCTCTCATTTGATAAAAATCCCTTCTCTATTTAACCACTTACAAACTGGTTATTGGCTGGACTAGTTTGGGGACAGTTAGCCAGTCATGAAGGTTGTTGTTATTAGGTCAGAAGAGGTTGTCATATGGGAAGTCTCAGCCTGATCTTTGAGATGGGAACCAAGGAGCTTGTGAAGTAGACACTGGTGTTCAATTGCCCAGTCACAACACCACTCAAGGACAATTGTTCTTACAAGAGAAAGGTATGCTAGAGATCTCTGTCTCCATGTGAAAGCTCTGAGGGAAGGCTACATGAGGCCCTGGTGAGAAAGTGGCCATCTACACACGAGGAAGAGATCTTTCACTTGGACCCACCATGCTGGTCCTTAATGTTGGACATCCGGCCTCCAGATTATGAGCAATATAAGTCTGTTGTTAGTTGCCAGGTTTGTAGGTTTTGTTATAGAGGCCTGAGCAAACCACTATAAATGAATTTTGCTTTATATACTCAATAATGTTTTACTGGATCAAAAAGTTTAATCATGTGAATGTATTTTAAATAATACCTCAATTTTCATTTGACATGTACTTTTACACAGTTGATAAAAATAACTTTGCCCTCTAAAATAGAAGTTCTGAAATACTATTTTAATTTCAATTTTATACTGAAAATTAATATATATATATACATATATACATATGTGCATATTTCTATCTATATAAATATAAAGTACAAAAATTTCTGAATGGTATCAATTAAAATAAGAATAAAGAATATGATTATATCAGGGGAAAAAATAAGAAAAATAAGTAAAAGTAAATGGTGAATTATGGCAGAGGAACTTCAGAATGCCCAGCAATGTGCCAGGAAACAAACACTAAATGTTCATATTCAGTAGCGGGAAATTTCACCATGAAAAGTGATTCAGATTTTCCAAAATGGGTCTTTCCTGATGATTAAACCCCAATTGACTAACAGAAACTCGGTTACAGAAGTTTAGCAAGCATGGCGTGTAACTGGTCTGCGTCTGCTTCTATTAAACCTTGGCAAATGCCTTTTAAAGAATCATTTCGTCCTTAATTAGCATACACTAGCTGTTCTATTAAATCTAAGTTTGTATTTGAAGCAGTTAATTTAGAGACTTAACGAAATGTGGACACCTGCAAGGTAGTAATTTTGGTTTGCAGTCACTGTCAGGGTCTAAGAATTTTGTAACATGAACAATTTAGAGGCCCCATCACACCATCAGACAAATGCAGGTTTCACTAGGGAGTGTGAGTGTGTAAGTGCACATATCTAACCAAGCATGCAAATGTTTAACCAAAGACCCCAGTGGCAAATGTTTCCACCAGAAAAGCACAATTTATTGAAAACACATTAAAATTAAATTTCTGTTGTGAAGGTTAGCAGTTTGTTAACTTTAAAAATTTTATGTAGGGAGGTGCCAGGGGAAATCATGACTTAGATGCGAGAGGTCTTGATTCGAGGCTCAGTGCTTCCACCAGCTAGTTTCATAGTTCCTATTTCCAACTGTGAATTAAAAGTTTTTTTTAAAACAAACTACATATTTTCAAAGTGCTTCCCAGTTCTAAAATATACATGATGAAATAATAATTAAACCACAGTTTTTAGTTAATTGCATGGTATCTGAAATGCAAACTTCGTCATCTACTAATAGTTCCACTGAGAATAGAAATGAAAAGCACAGATGGCAAGAAATACAAATGTACATCAGTTTCTAAGAATTCTTGTACTGACCATCCTTCTCTCCCGGAGTTAGCTGCCTATAGCTGCTATTTAGCAGATAGATGAACTCAGACCTGCTGAGGGCACTGGGTGTCGGTGCATGTGAGGACACCAGGATCCATCACTGAAGTGATTCCTGATGGTTCATCTGAACACACCGAAGCATCCCTCAAACTGTTTCTTCAAAAGTAATTATTGAAAAAGAACCCAGTGAGCAATAAGAAGATGCAATGCACATTTATTTGTCAAATTAAGTTGTATTTCTCTGACCTACAGAAAGCAATCATCTTATCTAATAAAAGAATAACATGCAAATTGACCATACCTCCATTATACCTAATAGCCACACCCATCAGCCAATCAGATCAAGTATGTAAATTAACCCAACCAAGATGGCTATGGCCACAGAGAGCAGGAGAGAGGCTTAGGTTTCCCTGGCAATGGAAGAAGCCAAGCGTTCTGCCTGCCCTTGACAGTGTAAGCCTACACTTAAGACTACAAAGTCTCAATTATAGAAGGTAAACAAATCCAAACAGAAATGGCAGCAGCCAAGGAGCAAGCAAAAGAATTGGCTCTGCTCCAGCCTACAAAGTTTCAATTGTAGTAGCTAAATAAACTCCAGATACCAGGGCCTCTGCTTGGGTCTCCAGGGGGGCATGGCTGGCTTGCAAACCACCACAGGCCCCTTGCCCAGGCCACCCCAAGCCCAAAGGGAACCCCCACTCTGATCAGGGACACCCTTCAGGGCAAACCAGCTGGTCCCCACCCATGCACCTGGCCTCTATCCTATCTAATAAAAGAGTAATATGCAGATTGACCATCACTCCAACACACAAGATTGCTGCCCCCATGTGGTTAAAGATCCTGCCCCCATGTGGACACAAGATGTCCACCACAAGATGGTCAGAAGGGGAGGGCAGGTGGGAGGAACCAGACCTGCAAGGGAGGGCAGTTGTGGGTGATCAGGCAAGCAAGTAAGGGTAGTTGGGAGGCACCAGGCCTGCAAGGGAGGACAGTTGGGGGTGATCAGGAGGAGGGAAGTTGGGGCAAACAGGCTGGCAGGGGAGCAGTTAGACATCAATCAGGCTGGTATGGGAGTGGTTAGGGGGTGATCAGGCTGGCAGACAGAAGCAGTTAGAGGCTATCAGGAAGGCAGGTAGGCGAGCAGTTGGGAACCAGCAGTCCTGGATTGTGAGAGAGATGTCTGACTGCCCATTTAGGCCCAATCCCAGACTGAAGAGGGTGCAGGCTGAGCTGAGGAACACCCCCTGTCCCCTGTGCACTAATTTCCTTCACCAGGCCTCTAGTTGTACTATAAAAAGAAGATGGTTTTAATTGGCTAAGTAGTTATATAAATAATTTGAATCTGGAAATGGTTATTCTCAATATATATTGATTATCCAAAACATTGTCTCTGTTTACAAGTTGAAATTATTACTTATCTACTGTTAATTATTTGTTTTGCCGATTGAGTTGTCAATAGGAGGATTTGTTTTCATAACGTTTCTTGTCACTGAATTCCTAAAATGAAGTAACTTTAGTCATGATGTATCGTGTACATAGGGCACTCTCACCAATGCATTTGAGCACCAGGAAGGCATAGAGCCAATATATATTTCATAACTTTGAGTTGACAAAATCAATAGAGTAATGTAAAAACTTGCATATCAACCTAGGTTTATACATAGTTGCCTTATAGATGATCTCCATTAGAGTTTCAATATGCTCAGGACTATGCTCAGAGTGTGATTTAAATGATGCTGTTCCCCTTCCTCCCCAACCCAGGGGTCCAGAACTGGCACATTTCCCCAGAGAAGTCTCTGGTGCCTCATGCCTAAAGGTTCTCTCTTTATGATCTCCATACCTATTTTCCTTTGCTCTAATCAAAATTACTAATTTTAAATTTTAAACTTTATTTTCCATACTTATTTCTTTCTCTGTTTTTCAAGGGAAAGTTATTTCAACATATTAAAAACATTTTTCAGCCTAGAACTTACTTTTTTAAATTAAATTTGTTGGGGTGACAGTGGGTAATAACATTATATAAGTTTATAGTGTAATATTCTATAATACATCATCAGTATATACTATGTGTTCACCAACCAAGTCTAGTCTCCTCCACCACAATATAGTTGACCCTTTTACCCTCTTGTTTTTCTCCCTACTCTTTCCCCCTCTGGTAACCACCATTCTGTTGTCTGTGTCATAGCTCTTTCTTAAAATTAATTTTGTATTAAAGCCTTAGGATATAAAAGAGAGATAAAAGTGGTATTTGAACCATATAAATTAATTGGTTAGTTCAAGTTTATACTGACATTTAGCAAAAGTCAATCAATCAGAAAATTGCAATGTTTTCTTAATACACATTTTTAATTAGAGTTATTAATTGTACTCATGTTTGTAGTAATTTCATCACCTTGTCCCATATCAGAAGCCTTCTGACTCACGAAAGTAAGTAGCTGCAACGATCCTAATTGCTTGACTTGCAAAGTCAAGCTGTGCCTCAGTTGAACCAATATGGAAGCTTGAATGGGGAAGATACTGCAGATTCAAGTGAAATCACTGTGAATGCCTGAGAGCACCAACCCACTTCCTGTGGTTTATAAGTGTGTGATTTGGAGGGAGTCAATGGACCCCAAAGATGTTTCCACGGTCAGTTTAAGTCTTCTTTATTCCACATAAATTATTTATCAAGTGAAGCTTAAATAGTGTCCAACATATTTTTAATATATCAGGTATCATAGTGTTGTTTTGGGTCCGGTGTCAACTCAGAGTTTCAAAACCACCTGATGTATGTTTATTTCTATAATTTCCATATCTTCCGTGGCTTGATGTTTGAGTCTAAGCATTCTGACCTTTAGTTGTTCAATTGGGTTATTCAGCTTGTGAAAGTTTGGAAAAGAATTACTGAAGCTACCAAAAAAACAACAACACCAAAAAAACAATGCATGCTGAACTAGATGAAATTCGATTTTGCACAACTATTAGGTGACATCGAATTGCATGTGTTTTCACATGGGTAAACACATGCAGGGCTGCACATAGCCACAGTGTTCCTGATCTAACGGCCATGTCTAAATATGCAGACCATGGCAGTATTTATAACACACTGATCTGTGCATGATTTTAAACTAAGAATCTAAAAAATACTCCTCTTACAGTGAAATCAAGATCCAACATTTGTGGAAGCAGAGAATATTCTAGGAACGAGGAGCAGAGTCAGTGATTGATGGAAATGAGTCCACATATTACTCCTCCCAGGGTATTTGGATGTTAGTTGAATTACTCTCCAACATGCAATCAGAGACTCTGCAGACGAGTAATACACGACCACAAGGTGGCTGACCTGTCCCCCTCCAATTGTGTTTCAACAAAACAACCTCATCTGTCACATGAAATTATGTGACATTTGGAATTATGTGAGATTTGAAATTTTGTTTGTATTTAATCTAAAAATCTGTTTACCTTTATAATTACATGGCTGACTTAAAAATAAGGCATTAATACCCACATTACAACATATATATTTAAGAAATATTATAATAAAAGACAAATTAAGTGAGCATGTGGAGTCTGCAGGAACTTGAAAGAGGATTCACAATTACTCAGATTGGAAAAACATGACTAACAGATTTTAAGTTGCAATTTCAAACATTATTAATTTTAACCATGAGACAAAATAAAAATTGGAGACATGTAATTATTGAAACTAACCAAATTATGTTAATCAGGTCAAATATTCCAACATTATAAAAATGATACCCATTGGCTGCCTTCTCAGATATAGTAATCAACATGCCCAGAAAAAGGAACCCCCACCCCAGCACATTTATGGCAAACCATGTGGAGTAAAGAAGGGCTATAAGCAAGAAAGGGGAAATGTCACTTGTTCAGTTCACCAAGGCTGCTTCAAGAGTAAATCTGAGGTTGGTGGCCAGATCAGAAACTTCTGCAGACGAACTAGGTATGGCTGAGGGTTCAGTTGCATCTGAAAATGGGCATTCCATCTCCATCCCATATCCTCACCTCTGATGTCCAGTGCAGGGCACAGCCCTCCTCGGTACTCTACTTGGCTCTGAGGGACCCCAGCCACTGCTGTCTCAGAGGGAACCCTCCTCCGGCTCCCTGAGCTGGCTGGAGTCTGAGAAGTCCCCCAGCACCATTCCCGAGAGTGATCCATGCTATTTTACTTCAGCACTTGGGTTCTCAATGCAACGGAACATCACAACAGAGCACAGTGGTTAAATGGTAGGTCCCACAAAGGGGTTGCCTGGGTCAAGGTCAGCACTGTTGCTTGCTGAACATGTAACCTGCCCTTAACACATTTAACTCATCAATAAAATGGCATCATGAGTAGTTCACCCTGGGGTCTGCTTGCATGTACCTGAGCACTAGGACTGGTTCTCTTCCCCTGTGGGTGTGGAGAAGGGGAACAGCATTTCCTCACACCCTTAGAACAGAGTCATAATCATGTGGATTTTTTTAGCCAATAAAATGTGGCAAAAGTGACTTGGGTCACTTCCAGGGAGAATAATTGAATTGCCGTGTTCTATTTCCCAAATTTCTTCTCCTGCCCCTTCACTTTGTGGAAGGATATGTGGCCAAAGACTAAGCATCCTGGACTGCTGGCTCAACTCATGGAGGGAGTTGTCCTGGGGAACCCTATAAACCCACAAATGACATTGAATCAACAGGAAGTAAATGTTGGCTATGAAAACATCTGATGACTTGTTTGTTATTGCAGCAAAATCAATCCCATCTTTACTGTTAACCACCATGTAGGCTTTTGTGAGAATGAAAAGAGGTAACATATGATGCCAAATGGCTGTGCCTCATGTATGGTTAGTAATACATGATGCTAGACCCAGAAGATAACATTTTTTTTGTCAAACGACAAATTCCAAGGCTTGCTATCATATTAATTTTTGTATCCTAATTACATGGTAGTTTCTGGTATACTATAGGTGGTTGATAAGTTGATTCAAACTATATATGGAAGGAACTAAACTTCATTTGAATGATGATGCTAGAGTAATAATGACTTCTGCATAAATTTCTAATAGAAAATCAAATATTCTCTCCATCAAATTTCTGGTGCCCTAACTCTTTCCAACTTATATTAATAAAACAAATGTGGCTAAGCTTCTAGAATTAAGGTGGAAATATCCTGGCTAAATACCCCTGAAGGAGGTAGCTGCCACTTCTGATTTCAGGAGGTCACTGGACTTCTGATTTCTACGGGCCATAAAATAATTATGGGTGAAAAGACACCCTTCACATCAGTGTGACTGCACTTTAATAAGAATCTATGGAGGCTGTATACAATCCTCCAGGGGGCTTTATAGAACAAAGGGGTTCATAGCAGCTCATTTTGTGTGTATTCTTTTAGTTTATTCTTAACTCCACCTTAGTTCCAGATATATTCTGGAAGACTAATGAGATGCATGTCACTAGTTGACACTGTATGGCACCTGAGCTGCCTGGAATGCTGGAATGTTGGCTTCCGTGACGTCACTTTGGGCCAATCAGAGAGAAGGAGGAGCAGGAGGAGGCATTTCATAGATGCAGGTGTGCGAGTGCTCAGGTGTGGAGACCTGCTGCTCACCCTCCTCACGGCCAGGTAGGAAGAGTTTTGTGGTGTTCCCACTGTGCTTAGCTTGGTCGTTGTGAATATGGGAAAAGGGGTTAGCAGCAAGCGACATTCCTGCTTCTCTCCAGCAACAGCCATGACTTACTTTAAGATGAAAATAATGAAGAAAAAAGGAGGCTACAAAGTAAAATTTGCCAAATTAGCTTCTGGTTTTATATTGGCAATATTCAAATAAATGATCATAAGGAAAGTATAAGTCCTTCAGAAACAACTTAATTTTCAAAGTCTTTTGCAGACTTGGATATGTCACGCTCGCTGTGGTATTAAATCCTCTACATCATAGTGACAGAGAAAAATGTGTACTTACAGTGTAACTATTATAATGCAAATCATCAGCTGGGTCAGCCAGGGCTGTCCAAGCTAAGCGTTTCATGAAAACACATGGATCAAGTCCTTCTAAATGTGACTCCTTCTTAGTGATCTAATTAATTCCAGTTTATTCATAATAGTAAGAGGGAGTAATGGGACTACCCTGAAATATTGTGCAAAATAATATTCTGTGTGTTTCATTTGGAAACAAAATCAGAAATACTCATTTAGCTACCCCTGTATACTTAGAGATCCCACACACATTTCTCCTCCCTCCACCAGAGCTGGGATTTTTTTATTCTTCTTTCAGCCTTCGGAGTGAAACACCAATTTCATCCTGAAGCCAGGAAAACTCTGATTTAAGGAGCTTAACAAAAAATGGACAGTTAAAAGACTCTTCTGGTTTAAAAAGAACCCATGATTAAACACAAACCCCTCATGATAGAGAAAATTTTTAAAAAATCAAAAACATCCATGATGATACTTATGAGCACTTGTCTCATACCCCAACTAAATTATGCTGCATGTTGGAGGAGTAACAGGCAAGCTGTATGGGCAACATATTTCTCTTTGCCCCATTCCCATGGTTATTATTGCAATCTCTCTCTCTCTCTTATCTAATGATGAAAAAACTTTAAAATTCAGTGAGCATTTTTGAACAGTAACCAGAGAGAAATGAAATTCAGATGGCCCTGGGTTTGGGGTTGGTCCTCTGAAAGGTGATTATATAGATCTCCTCTTGTGATTTGAGGTCATGGGCAGCATGTCCACCAGCACCAGAGCTGTCAGGACTCCTCCTTGTCACCATGGATGAGCCCTGCAAGGACCCTTTCTCTCCTCAGCTAGTTGACACTTAGGATGAGGGCATGGAAGCCAGGGCCACAGTGCAGACCAGTGCCTGCTGGAATGCACGGGGAGTTGTCTCAGATCACTCCTTGATCCACAGCGTCAACTTGCAGGGGCTGGGAGCAACATGTAGGCATTCATGGATCCCTGTTGATTTCCCATGCCCAATTTGTGTATCTCAAGCTAGCTTTGGAGTTTATAAAATCTCTTCTAAGATACTGAAGAAGATAAAAAAGGATAAATTTGAAAAGCATGGGGTGATGAGATGGGGTTGAATATTTTTCAAGCCCTGAGAAACTTAATTATATTTTTACACACCAGGTTTTCAAGAGTGATAAGTTATTTCTATGTCTGGTAAAGATAATTACATCCTAGGAAAATACCCCTACCTTGCTCTGCTCTCTAGTTCTTACATGACTGTTAAATCATTGATTATTTCTAAGAAAACTTCAGAATTTTATCTGTGCAGACTCCAAATATGGTGATGCTTTCCTATAGATATCTAGTGCCCATCCCTGTGGCTATTGCTTTTATAAAGACCCCATGTATGCATTGCTTTCTCAAATAATGTGCCATGTGTCTTAAGAACTTTCAAAAGGTTGTGTCTTTTTTTGTAAGTGTTATATTCTGAATAGCAATGGTCAGTTCAAATAACTCAGCCTATGAAATCATGAGATTCACTGTGGGTACTTCTTCCTGGTGGCTGCCCCAAATCCTTTGAAGGCTCTTTTGACATCGGGACAGCTTCCCACATCATGAGTTCTGTTTCACCAGTTTTTAATAGGGAAAGAGCCCCAGACTCCCCTATAGCTTCATGATGAGCCCATGTGCTGGCACTCAGAGAACCTTTGGGAACTGAGTGGGGCAGACAATAGCCCCTACATCTGGCTCTTATGGAATGGCCCATGGAGCGTTGGTATCCAACTCAAGGGTGGTGTGACAGCAGCATCAGAATCTTGCCTCCTGGTTAGGGTGGCCTTTAACTATGCAGTTCTTGCTTGTGTTGGAAACCCCGGTGGCTGTTATTGGCCCTTACTAACCCTCCTTCTGCTCTAACAAGTGCAAGCTCTGACCATACAAAGTCTGAAAGTTCTGGGACCCCTGGACACTCACTTTCATACTGGACCTTCCCCACCACTCATTGCCATCCTCCTCCTCACAGCACACAGTGGAGAGAAGTGGTGAAGGGATACCATTTACTGATGACAAATGAATGCTAGGACCATACCAATTCCTTCCCTTCGCTGACCTCAGGACTTAGGTCAAGGTGATCAGACATCACAGGGGCCCATGTGGGCTTTGCTGTCATTTTACAACTTACAGAAAGAAACTGTATAGCTCTGTGTTTTGTTCCTGATGGGACAGAAAATTCAACAGATTTAATAACTGACCACTGAGTAAATAAATTAGTAAATGAAACAAAAGTGTAAGGAAATGAAGAATTCTACAAAATCAACAATAATTATTTTCTAACAATACATACTAACTGCAATTTGTAGAAAACTGTGGGTTTTTAATCAGAGAGAATAAAAACAACAGATGAAAAATGTGCAATCTTTGCCTAAGAGACAAAATATGACAGAGTATTAATCACTGTCTTATGTAAGTCAGTGCAAATCTGGAAATGAAGACCAGTTTTTTTCCTAATAATTCAGTTTATTCTGATAAAGTCAAACCCAGATGAAACTCTATGGATATTTAATGGAAAGTAGGTAGCTAATTAGAAATTCCCTGCTGATCTCCTTTTTCTTCTGAGCTTTTCAAACACCCAGATGCCAAGAAGCCTGAGGTTTAGTGCAATCAAAATATGTCCCACATCTTCTGTACTTAGTTCACTTTGGGTCCTGTTTTTGCCTGTGTTTAGGCTTCTGGCTGTTCAGACATCAGGACCACTTCCTGATGGTGGCTTGGTCCTACAAGGTCTTGGGGTCACTCCTGCTGCTCATTACCTGCGCTTGCCCCCTCCTGTCTGGCTCACTATATCCCTCTTGCTTCTAGGCCATTGGTCGATTGGGCATGTCCCACCTGTCACCTGAGGCAAGAACAGAGCCAGCATTGAACTTTAAGTAAATCTCATAGAATCCCACCATCAAAATGCCTACTCATCATGTCTCTGCTTTCTCATTTCTCCTTTTCTCAAAGCCCACCTGCCTCTACAAAAGGAGATGGTTATTTCTGACCAGGTAGATAATTATTGACAGGGCACTCACGAATCTGCACCTCACGAATCTGCCTTTCTGGTAGGTGGTTCTGATCAGCTGGATGGAGGCTGCCACACAAACCAGGAATCATGGCTTCCCTCACTCTTTCTCCTTTTCTGGGGGTTTCCATCCTATATGTTGATTCCCATTGCCCACTCACACCTCATGGCATGCAGGGCATCACCCTACAGCAGGCCATCTGTCTCCAGCATCTTCTCGCAGTGGCCACCCTGCTTTCCATGCCTGGAACCTTCTGAGAGTAGTGCTCTCCCATGTGCGCTCCCAGCAGTGACTTTCACCCTCTTCTCTGCATCCCCCACTGAGTCAGGGATGGGTGCTCCTCACTGCTGCTTCCAGCTCATTCTCTGGGCCTCCTCCCTCAAAACATGAATTCCACTGAGATCAGGATCCCCTGCTCAGTGTGAGAGGCCACCTCTCAGAGCTTCCCATCCCTTCAAGGGTTGACCTCCAGGACCACTGCCCCTCCCTTCATGCCGGTCCTGCAGGAGTTATGGTGACTTCAGCAGCTTCCCCTGTGACCCTTCTCATCTCCTGCCCCCGGCCTCACCTTGGAGGTGTCAGAGCAGACCCTTTGCAGTCTTCATTTCAAGCCCTACACTCAGCAGTCACCAGCTCTTATATCTCTGTGTGCTCTCCAGAGCCTTGACTCCAAAGTGCTCTGCCCACTGGGGTCTTTGGTCCAGCAAGACACCAAAGAAAAGATGGAATACCCTCCACATGGTGTGCATTTGTGTGGTTGTCTTTCCAATAGGCATCTCTGGCCACATCCAGGACTGCCAGCATCCTTGTCTCGGAAAATGAGCCTCCAGGGTGCCCGTGGTCCAGTCTGTGACCACCCCTGTCTTGTCAGTGCTCCTCTGTCCCCAGGTGGAGGGTTGTTTCTAGCTGCCCAAACTTTCTGACCCTCTGGGCTGGGCTAAGGCTCTCTCCTTAAACCGAAGCACAGGGCTGTGATTCCACACAGGGCTGGCTCTTTGCTCAGAGCCCTTCCGGCATTCTTTCCATTCTGTGGGACTGTGGGATCATGGACGGCTTATTAAATCTGAAGAGCTCTGTGACCTTGAGGGTTTCTTCCTCGGAAGCTGTCTTCTGGCACACCAAAAGCCAGGCCTGCGATCCTCTGTGAGGTTAATTGAAAGATGGTCCCAGATGAGACTTCCGCTGGCTGCACCACAGGCAGCTTTGTGGGAAGAATTCAGGGAAGTGGAAATGGCATTTGATAGAACATAAAGACCTGGATCATCGGCAGACTCACAAAGGCTGCGCAGCGGTCACCCAGCCAGGAGGGCTGATGCCAGCCCCTGCAATGAAAGACGAGTCTTTAAGTCAGGGATGGAGGGAGGGAGGCATTCTGTGAAAGGAGGAGACCCAAAGTTGAATGGGAGAAGGGGAAGGGCACTTTGTCTTGCATCCCTGGCACAGGCCACAGAGCTGCTATCTGCGAGAACACTACGATTCCAGGAACAGTCCCGCTCTCTGCGGCAGCCTGGTGTCTCTGCGGCGGCTGTGCCTGTCTGTGCCGTGTCCAGGGACACTGGCCGCGCAGAGCACGGGCTGGCTGGTGCACAGGGTATGGACTGCAGAAGGTGGGTCTTCTCTGGAACACAGATAACTCTCTGAGCCCCAAACATAGAAGGCCAGGCAGGCAGGGGGCCCTGGAGTGATCCTGGAAGCTCTCCTCCCAGAGAGTGGGACACATTGTGCTGGGGGTGTACTTTACCCCCCTCACACTCTCCTTACTACAATTTAATTACCTCTGGAGGATTCAGTCCCACTGTGCAATCATGTCTTACCCAGCACTGCCTCAAATTCAAGTGAGACATTTAGGGAGATGGTCTTTTTCAGAATAAGGTTTGCATGTCCATTGTATGGTTTCTAATGGCTCTGGGCATACTTCTTTAATATATGAACATCTCTAGAACTATTGAAGGTCCTCTACATTTTTTTTCCAGATTCCCACTTCTCCTCATGCTGGGACTGTGCTCCTGAGTGAGCTGGAAGGCTCTGGGTGAGGTCTGCAGAGCTCCTCTGGGAGTGGAATTTTTTTGCTTCATGCTGTGTCTTCACTGCAGAGCGTCCTGTCCCCCACTTGGCTGGCCAAACTCCTCATTCTTCAACGTCCGCTGCAGCTTCTACCTCCCCTGTGAAATCAACAGCCTTGAATTAATTGTCTGTGCTGAGCTCCGTGGAAGGCATGGCATCCCTCCCCAGCATAGCATCCCGGCCGGTGCTGCTTGCGCCTGTTGGGGGCCGCCCCTCCCTGTGTGGTTAACACATTGCTTCACACATCGCAGGACACTGGGGACCCTACACAGATACACCTGTGGATGTAAACACTTGGGAACATTTGGTTTCTCGGTATATAATTTTTTTTCTCACATTCCAGCTTCTTTTCATGTTCTGGACCTGTAAGTGACAGTCCAGTCTGGAATTCAGAAATGACACTCACTATTTCAGCAGAAAGAATTTTATATAGAAAGTTGGTCAAACAGATGTTGGAGAATTGAAAACAATTTATGGGATCCTGAGAGGACAAAATATTAGTCACTGCAGGTTTCAGTCTCAGGGGGAAGGAGAGAAGAGGTGGGGCATCAAAGTTAAGAGCTTGGAAGACATCCCCATGGAGCCAGAACCAAGCACCAGGAGCAGGACACTGGGCCCAAACAAAGGCCATCAGAACAGCAGGGTGATGCCATCAGAACAGCAGCTCACAACAGGAGGAGGGTCTTTGTGGCCCAGTCCTGTGCTCTCCGGTGGCGGCCCCGGTGGAGGTGCTCACCAGCATTCGGCTGGCAGAGGAGAGATGCCACCTGCACAGCCAGACCCCAGCACGGCCCCGGCCGAGTTCATACAGGAGGGTGAGACTATAACTAAGAAACAACACAACAAGCTTGGACAAGAAATCTTTGCCCATCCCTCAGTTATGCAAACAATTGAAGAAAGCGAGGGCCTTGTCTTATTTCTGCATAATTCATTCTTAATAGCTATCCTGTGCTGTGAAGACAGGAGCAACTGGCCTGAGCCCTGCCCTGAGGAGGATGCCAGGTGATAACTGCACTGCACTGAGGACGCCCTGGAGAACAGCACATACTGCAAGCACCCAGGAAGCAGAGCAGTGTGGTGCTGCCTCAGTTGTCTGCACGGCCAGGCGTGGCAGCCTATAGGAGGGCTACTCACCCTGAGCACTGCACTATTGCTCCTTGATGTGCACAACCTTCTTGATGTGCATAACCTCTACTTAAGGTCTTTCTGTCACAGCGGGCACAGAGGACCTCCAATTACTTAACAATTTTTTCCTCAAATGTGTGTCAGGCACAGAAAGGTGTGCTGGTGCCACCTAAGCACCATGATGATCAAGACTGAGGTCCCAGGAACAGCCACCGTTCTTGAACCCACACACTGAGTCACATGCAGGGATGAGTCAGGGTGTGTTCTGCTGAGAAGCCAGCAGGTGTGGGCTCGGCACTCTCATCTGGAAGTCAAAGAACAGGTAGACAACTTACCTCAAGCAACTGGAGTTCTGCTCTGTGTGCCTGAGGTCACACTCAGCTCCACTGCAGCCTTAAAAGCCACAGTGAAATAAAACACACATGGCTTAAATGCCAGGAGTTTCAGACTCAGCTGTGACCCAAAATCTTGATGAGAACCTTTGGCCAGCTGGGTTTTGGAGGAGCCCAGGGTCTGTAGATGCCTCCTCTGTGGTTCCTGGAATCAGCAGTCCCCACCTGTCTTCCTAACCATGGTACAACTTTTTTTTTTTTTAAGTAGACTGACATTTGTGACTACATATAATTTGGATTGCAAGATGTGCACAAACATTGTTACTAACGAAATGTGGTATCCTGATGCGTGGGGGTAGTCAGCATTTAGGTTGCTTGTGTTCCTGTGGATGGCAGGCAGATATCTGAGCCTCCCCAACCATGGGCCATTTAAACTTAGCTAATTGTACCTGTGAAATAAAACAAGAAGAGCATCTGCAGTGTAATGTGATGTAAATAAATTAATCAAGAGTTAAGTATATGGAAAAATTAGAGTGTCAATAAATACATTAGCAGCAACATAAAGTTCATCTAATTAACTAGAACTCCACCTTCACTTTGGGGGTTTTGGCCTCACTTGCCCAGTTCACAAATCTTTCCTGTGAGTGTTTCTTTCTTGCCTTTAAAAAGGAAAATCTCCAGCAAATACATCTACATAGCACTGAGCAGGTGGAGAGAGAAGGATTTGCGTTCCTTGGATCTTGGGCAGCCCCCTCACTGTGTCCCAGCCCCCAGATGTGGAAACACTGCCCACTGGAAAGCTTGGCATTTTCTGCAGCCTCAAGGACACTGGTCTTCCTTCTACAATGGCTATTTGCTTCTTTCCCTATTCCAATTGCCACAGTGAGTGTTAGGTGTTCTTTGAAAAAATGCTATGCACATTTTTATGGTGTGGGACAACATCAGTCCTGAATGGGGATCACCTTCAACCCCAGTGCTTTCCACGTCTTCATGAAAACAGGGCTCAGAGAATTTCGTGCTCCTCTCATTTTCCCACCACTCCTCACTGTGCCTAATCCTTCTCCACTCCACACCTCTGGCTGTCCCCTCTGCCAACAGGGCCTCCTGCTCTTCTCTGGGGGGCACATACCACCTCCCCCATTAGAATGAGCTGTCCACTCCTGACACCTTTTGTCCTCCAGTCCATTTGATTCTCCCTGCCTGAAATTCTTTCTGTCTTCTCCATCCATGCCTCAGAATTCTGACAGGTCCCCTTAACAAACAGGTGTCTGAGCTTCCCCTGGTCTCTCTAACTAGCAGCACATTCTCTTAGAGCCAGGCTTAGACACCTTGCTCTGTCCCTGTGGCCTCCCAATGAGCTGGCATTGCTCAGTGAGCAAGTTTTGATTTGAGTCAAATCAACAAAGTGACTGGCTAGAGCAGCCATGGGCAAACTACAGCCCGCGGGCCGGATCTGGCCTATTCAGCTGTTCTATCGGGCCCGCGGAGCCGAAAGAGCAGAGGGTTCTCTTGCTCTCTCCTCCGCTCCTTCACCAGCAGCCCAAGATGAGAGTGCCATCATGGTCAGGTTGCTTTTGTTCTGGCCCTCTGGTCCAGTTTAAGAACCCATTGTGGCCCTCGAGTCAAAAAGTTTGCCCACCCCTGGGCTAAAGGGTCTCATTGTGAATGGTGTAACCCTGGTCCTCGCTGAGACTCTTGATCAACAAATGATTCATTGCCCACCAATTCCAGTCTCTGAAGCACTAACACCTATGTGACTATAAGCTTATTGCCAATCAACTACAGAGAGGCTGGAGGTGACAGAGGCTGGTGGTGATGGAGGTGATGGTGCTGATGGAGGTAATGGAGGTGATGGAGGTGGGACCTCCAGGCCTTCTGCTCCTCTGCCCTGCGATGTGTTTTCTCTCCACTCACTGAGGACAGACATCCTAGCAAGTGGTTTGAACTCATCAAAGTACGACGTCAACTCCTGTAGCCTTAGGTGTGAGGTGGCCTATGGGTGGTAAACCAGGCCCAGACAGAGGAAGGGACACCCCCAGAGTAGTTTGGGCTGAATTTCTGGCTGCTGCATGCCTTTGCATTATAAAAGGTGGCCAAGGGTGCTTTTTAGAAGCACAGAAGGAAGCCATGTTTACTAAGGTTATCAGCGGTATTTGGTGGTAAATTCAGCTGACTGCTTCACCACTTTTGTTGTTATGGTTTGGTATTTCTGTGTATGTGTTTTAAGGGAAACATGTTGCTGACTGCCCACCACCCCCAACCCCACAATCAGCGAAATGGACTGATCCAGGTTCCTCCCTGCAGCCTGCTGCCTTTGTGTCATTCTCTGAGACAAGAGCATCACACCTGGCACTCTGCACAATGTCTTAACAGCAAATCCACTACGAAACAAGAAGGGAAGAGCTTGGGGAGAAAGGAGTTGTCATTCTACTCTGTTCTCTCCCCTGTCAATTTCAAAGGCAGCAAATACCTCCGTGGACTTGGGCTGAGGGGAGTGCTGCCTGCCGAGGTGCCCGTGTGGGCGCATCCCCTCGAAGGTGCTGGCAGGCTTCCCCGCTCACCATGCTCCCAGCCTCTCTTCTCTCGCCTTCTGATGTCTTTCCAGGTTGGAGCTCCTGCTTAGATGAAACAGATGACTTTCTGGGCCCGCTTCTGCTCACAGCAGGCAGGAGCAACAGTGACTGATTGGTTGAAACATGAGGATTAATGGGTATTTATATTTCATTAAATTTTATGCTCACTGGAGAATAATGTATCACTCGCAGATATTGAAACATATGTCAACCCTATCCACTTACATATAATTCAATTTGACTTAAATGCATTGATCAAATTTTATTAAAGTCCAATATATCTTCCAAAAAGGCCCACTAACATAGGATTGTCCCTTCAGAATTGCTGATGAAAGGAGGTGATCATGCTATAACTGTATTTATACAATTTTTGAGGAAAAGAGAGGACGTTGTGGGTGAAATTCTCATTTCAAAGTGACCAGTGCTGCCTGGGAGACTTGTGGGTGGGATTATTAAGCAAATTCTCAAGCGGCGGGGGGAGGGAGTTTTACTAATGTGACCCCAGAGAGGGTCAAAGCCGAGTGCCACCCCAGAGGGGGATGGCATGTTTTGCTCATCTCCTGGGAAGGCGTAGCAGAGACACAAGGCTGCACCCATGCCCTGGAGCCCTCACCTGTGAGCCATCCATCACCAATGGCTCCCCGACACCTGGATGATGTGTCCTGGCAAGGATCTGTGCTCCGCAGCCCTCCACAGCCTGTTCCCCCTTTTCCTCTCCCATTCCCTTGTCCCCTCACTGCAAATGTGTTTTTATGTGTTCAATCCACTTACAGACAAAAGAAAACATGAATGCATGTAGAACGATGTAGAACGATGCTCGGCCCAGATTTTAAGGAATTAAAATCTGTCTTGAGACTTTGGCTGTTTATTTTAGAATTTTATCCTAAATATGTGTACATGCTCTCAGCATAGACATCGTGAATTATAATGAGAAGGCATTTCATTGTAGAAAGAATTTCCAACAGGATAAGGGTAAACGTTATTTAATTTAACTTGTGAATTTCTAACTCAATGAAATAGGAACAGCCTTGCCAAAACCGGTTTGGCTCAGTGGACAGAGCGTCAGGCCTGCAGACTGAAAGGTCTCAGGGTCGATTCTGGTAAAGGGCATGTACCTTGGTTGCGGCACATCCCCAGTAGGGGGTGTGCAAGAGGCAGCTGATCCATGATTCTTCTTCATCAATGTTTCTAACTCTCTATCCACCTCTCTTCCTCTCTGTAAAAAATCAATAGAATATATTTTAAAAAAGAAATAGGAACGGCCTTAATTGAAGTGCCTGTAAATATTTCAGCTGCTGCACAAGAACTTAAAGCAAGTCTGTGTCTTAGGCCCACAGATCCTGCTTTGGGAAATGAAATTCTGAAAGTGGGTCCAAGTTTATCAAACTTGGCAAAAAAATAAAATAAAATAAAAAATAGCTAGCTAGCTAGACAATAGATAATTGATGGATAAATTATAGATAGGATGAAAATGATTGATATAGAGATATGACATAAGAAGGAAAAGAAAATGAATTTGTATACTCAAATTCTTTTGCAAAGCTCTCAGTTAAAACACAGGCTTTAATGCAGTGGTGTATCCTCCAACTGCCCAGGGCTGAAGGCATTGCAGGTGACCTTGTTTATCAGAGACACCTCTGTCCCAACGTGCCCACTAATACCCCACTGTGCTATGTGGAACTCATGCACCTCCGTTCAGGAAATGCTGGATTCATGGCCTCTGGGTTCCTCTGTGCTTGAAGAGTCTGTTTCCTTAGGTTCTGTGGTAATAGCAATGGTTAAAAATACTGTTATTGAGATCTTTGAGATGTGTAGATATGTGTTGGAAATAGGAAAATTTCTATACCTTCAAATTTGTAAAGTAATCAATAAAAGTCCACTTTTCCTTAAACATACTTATTACAAAAATCAAAATATGGCTGTAGCTTTGACATAGCAAAATTAATTTCCTGAAAAATACTCTATGGATATTTCTTTGAAAAATGGCCCATGGGCTGGCCCACCTGCTCCTCTAGATTGATGTTTTGAGATTATACATTTCTACATCATAGAGCGGGGCACAGGAATGTGGACAGCAGACCATTGAGAGGCCCTGGTGGGTGCGGTAGGAAGAAATGAGATAAGACAGAATGATAAGCGACAGAAGGGAAGGCTTCCTAAAACCCTCCTGGAGCAGCAGATTTGGGGTCTAAGCTTTTTCCAGCCCTAGCCCCCTGGTTCTGCCCTGATGCAGGTGCCAGGTGAACAGGAGGCTCCTACGGGGTACAGTCCGAAGAAGGGAAGAAGGGCTGGCTTCACAGTTGCCTGCTGCTACCTCCCTGGCTGCTCACCTCACTGCTCTACTGCCTCTGCTGGCATAAGACCGAGCGTGTTGGAAGGCCTGCTGGGTTCCAGGCTGTGTTTCCACATACTGCTCCCTCCTCCACATTCTGGGCTCTCCATGTTCCTGGGAAGCTCAGTGGTCCAGGCTGCCACACCATCTCACCACAAGACACTTCAGTTCAAAATCAGCTTCCATTCAGTTTCTGACTGTACCTCCAGAGCCCAAAGCAGCCATTACTGCTCTGTCCAGAGTCACCCTCTCTCCAAGTATTCATGCTACACTCCCTTGAACTTGACCTACTTTAGGTTGCAGCTTTAAGACTATCTTAGTCACCAAACTTGGGCAAGGCCATCTTGATGGCCCAGGGAATAACGCTTGTTCCATGACATTATGAGTGTTGGTCAGCTGCTTTGTTTCCCCACAATAGCTTGATGCCTCCTGAGCACTGAGGCTCCAGTGCCCAGAGGAGTGTCGGTAGTACCTGTGGTGCATGTAGTACTTGTTTGTCCTTAGTAGATGTAGAACTTGAAAACCCACAGTGCCCGCCAGTCCTGGCTTCCCATCTGCACCTATCAATGACGTGGGCCCCTCAGGCGTTATCAGTGTTCTAAGTGCTAATTGGACAGCAAGTTTGAAAGACTAAGTTCAAATGAAATAAATGTAATGCAGACCAGAGCCTCTGATAAGTCCATAGGCTTTGAGGAGACATTCTGTGTGTGAAGTGCCTGCAGAGCCAGGTTTTCATCAAATGCTGGTCTCAGGAGTTCTGATAGATCCCAGGACAGTTTCAAATATGGCCACGGGATCTCAGTTCCTGAGAAACAGGAATTACTTCTTATCTTTTACCCTTGATAGTATGTAGAAAAGCTAGAATACGATTAAGAATAAAAGAAGCTATGGAATGAGACAGAAGGAAAGAAAGGAAATAAACCTACTGAGGGACAGAAGAAGTCCATGTATTCTCTTCAGCCAGCTTCCCCAGCACCCACCCAACCGCTGTATGGAGCTTGTGTGTAGTAGACCCTTAATAAAGTCCCACGAAGTGAATGAACACATACATGAATTTCATACTGAATTGATGATACCATATGTGAAGATGCCAAAATTAATCTCATTTCGCTTCTTGAAATATGAGGAAAAAATATGAGGCTGGTTCTGGAGATGAGCCAAGAGGCTTTATAGGAAATTACTGCGTGATGTTGATAGCTTTGTTCAAGAAGTCACTGTTGAGAGTCAGCCTGGGAGTCAGTACACTTGGCCAGCCAGGAGAAATGGGAAAGGTCTCTAGGGCAACGTGTGAGTGTACACGGGCAGGTGCATGTGTGTGTGTGTGTGTGTGTGTGTGTGTGTGTGTGTAGAGTGAGAGAGTGAGAGAGGAGGGAGAATGAGCTCTAAACTATAGACCATTTTTAAAAGTCACCTAATCAGTGGTGACTGGCACTTGTAGAGGGGAACGCTATGGGGCCATCACTGATATCATTGTGCCTTAGTCCAGCCACCTCTTCTCATTTGCAAATCAGGCCCCTCTAAGTTTGGCTCATGAATCTCCAGCATCGTGGAGCCCCTGTTCTGACCCCATCTGTGTGAGAACCGAGTTCTGGGAGAGTGAGCAGGCAGCCCTGGAGCTGCAGCTGAGTCTTTTAGAAACACCCAGGTTGCTCTACTCCGTGTAGAGAGGGCTGGGGTCCCCTTCCATCTTCTCTCTCGCAGAAGTCTTTGGTGGGAGGGCATCCGGGGTGACAGCTCCCACTGGGCCTCAAGTTCTCACTTCAGAGGTCACTCGGGACTTAGTCCACCATAGGGAAAGTCATGACTCTGTTAAGAGAATGATGTGCTAGAAGGAGAACCACTCTCTACAGAGAGCTTAGCTGCAGCTGCTGCTAATGTTCAGAAAGTTACTGTGAGAAACCAACCTTGTTGTCAAATGTGTTCACTTGGTTCTTATCCAGCAAGTAAGCAACTGACTTACCTGAGGCGACCGATCTCCGGAAGTTTCCTAACAAATTATAGTGTATAAACCAGCTACTTCAAGTCCTAATACTTTCTGTGATGGGTCTCCTTTTAAATGGTGTCTTAGGTGTATTCACTTGCATGTAAAAATCTATTCCTCCCTCAGCCGTGGCCATGGGCCTCCTCCTCTGGGTGGAGGTCCTATACCGTCCACACTGTCCACAGGCGGCTCAGCATATGGTGGCAACAGCTGGAGAGCAGGGTGGCCATGCTGATATAATGAGACCCTTTGAATCATTAAATAGCATTACAAAGGGGAAAGTCCTCCGACAAGCAGGGCACTATATTTAAGTTTGTGAATCAATTAATCTTTAAAAGAAGGAGTTTGCCTGATAAACTGGCACCAGCAGCACTAGGGGAACAAGTGGGAAGCCAGGCAGCCTGGGTTTTAAGACATCAGCAGCTGGCAATATTTTTATCCCTGTTATGTTGAGAGAAAATGAAATGGTGGGAAAGCAAAACCACAGCTCCATCATCAACCAAGTGTTTAATTTTTACTCAGTCAACGAGCCCAAAGGTGTCCACCACCAGCTCTGGCCTGGGCACAAGGATCGGGCTGGTTAACCAAAACCTGTCAGTGAAATGATAATGTGTTCATAATGGCAATGGCACAAGCTGCAGGGAAATGGGCAGCCTTCAGCTAAGGGGATGCCCACATGTCTGTCCTATCAGCCAAGGTGAGATGGAGAATCGCGTGATGAAACACCTGTTATCCTGTCAGTGTGAAGGGAACTGTGGACAATGCCTGACTTTAACTCTTCCCCCTAAGTTCATAGGACCCAGTGGTGGGAAGTAATAACAGTTTGATATTGTTTCAGGTGAACTTGAAAATTAAGGTTTTAAATTTTATGCAGTGTGCTATCTTATACTTCCACTATTTTGAGGGAAAGAGCTGTTGTGTTTCATGAATCTGCAGTTATACACAACCAGATAGATCTAGAAAAATTGAACTTTTTCTTCTTGCCCCTATACGCTCTCAGAGTTGTCTCCCCCACAACACACACATGCATACATACCCACACCCTACATACACACCCACACATGCATACACACCCACCTTCCTACACATATGTACACATATACACACAATACATACATATAAATATATACACGCGCGCACACATACAAACATGCACATGCATGCACACACACACCTGCATAGGCACACCCACACATGCAATATACACTCAATACATAGATATACACACATGCACCCATATACATATATGCATGTGTATACACACACACACATCCTTTTCTGTGCCCTAGGGGGGGAAAAATCAGAGTCCAAGGAGCCCGGATAATTCATTGGGTTTCTAATTGTAGGCATTTTCACAGTTGGTTACTGTGTGTGCTGTTTTTGCTTTGTATTTGTATTTGTTTTGTATTTAAAGGCAGAGCAGAGTCAGTCCTTCTGAAGACTTCCTGGTCTTTAAGTTCTATCCAGGCTTTTTTCATCAGAGGGTGTCTTAGGAGAGAGACAGTGCCTGGTATCCTGAGGCGTGAACAGAGTTCATCCAGAAACAGCAGGCTTAGGAGCCTGAGACCACAGGCGATCTGTCTGTGGTGAACAGAGCCTGGGAGTTCCCCTGCCCTCAGAGGGTGACCCACCCCATGATCAGAGGCCTCCTATAGGGCAAGGGGGTCCTGAGCAGTGTCAGCTGGGACCTGGCAGAGCCAAGGAACAGGACAGCAGATCGTCCAAGAAAAGCCTTGTGACCGAAGGCCCCAGGCACCGTGCTAGGAGAAGCCACCACAATGGCCATTCCCCCATGACAGGATGCAGAACTTTGAGGAGAAGGACAGGTTGGTCTGGGAAAAAATCTCTGGATTTGAGTGAATATGCCTGTGAAATAAAAACTAAGCTAGTTTTTTTCCCCCACAGAACAGACATGGACGGCAGAAAATACTCAGTCAATTAGTGGCATGTGGGAAGTTCCATCACGGGGGCTCAGAGAAGGCTGGATTCATCACAGGTCAGAAACCTTGCGGTCACTGTTCAACATTTGCAGAAGCAAGTAAAGTGAAACTAGCATTTTTTAAAAGGCATGGAAGAGAATTTATTAAGCTTTGTGAGGCTTTACTTTCACAATAATAATATACCTTTGGCATAGGGAGACCCTTTAAAGTTTCAGAAATTGCCTTAATGAAGTAAATAATTGCGTTGATTTAATGAAGTTTTCAGACATTAAGTTTGAGAAAGTTAATGATTAACACAACTTGCATACATTGTCACAATCCAAACAGTAAAGTAAACCAAATAAAGTGATTTTCTTAATAGCCCTAAAAATGTAAGAAATACCAATTTCTACTCAAGCATTTATACCTCTGCTATATTCATTTTGATCTCTGATTCTATACTAGCTTTATTTTTTTTCCTGAAAATAGGTTACTAGTAACCTTTTGTGCTAACTCCCTATTCTTTTTTTAAAAAATATATTTTATTGATTTTTTTACAGAGAGGAAGAGAGAGGGATAGGGGATAGAGAGATAGAAATATCGATGGGAGAGAATCATCGATCAGCTGCCTCTTGCACACCCCCCACTGGGGATGTGCCCACAACCAAGGTACATGCCCTTGACTGGAATCGAACCCGGGACCTTTCAGTCTGCAGGCCAACGCTCTATCCATTGAGCCAAACCGGTTTCAGCTAACTCCCTATTCTTAATACCCCAAAGCCACTGGATATACTTTGGCTCTATTTTTACAATTTAGAGTAGGATGTGCTTATTAAGCCAATTATACTCCAGTAACTTTGTGAATGAAAAAAATGCTTAGAGAATTAGGAACAAATAGCATTTAAAAGAAATTAGTCTTGCTAAACAGGTACTAGAGAAATAAAGTGTTCTGTCTCAAACAAAGTAAGAAACTAGATAATGGCCACTGTTGAAGAATGAAGATTGTATGGGGCTGTGCCTTCCACACGGTGGGATATGAAAGCAGTGGGGGGCCTCTGCCAGCCCTTTAACAAAAACATCAAAATAAAGCAGAAGAGAAATACCAGGTGTGGCGGCTAAATAGATAGGACTTGCTTGCCTTATCTGTGTGGGCTGTGCCTAGGATCCGAAAGCCACTAAAATAAAGGCCATCTTTGAAATAAATCATATGTGTGTTCCCTCTGACCACAGAACCCCCCTTGCTGTGATTATGAATTGGTCTGGTATCACAGTTGTATTCTGTTGTGTAACAAACTGACCCAACGCTTAATGGCTTCAAACAAAAGCCGTCCATCATGTTTCACAATTTTGTGGCTTGGAAATGTGCAGGGCTTGGCTGGGGTGCCGGGAGGCAGGGTTGGGGGGATCTTCTGTTCCCTATAGCAGATTCCGTGTGCTCAAAGCAGATGGCTGGTCTGGAGCCACCAGAACAGTGCCCTCCATGTCTGGTTTGGAGGGAAGCCTGGCTCAGCCAGGACTCTTGACCTGAGTACCCGCAGGAGGCCCCCTGGTAAGGTGGACTTGGGGTACCTGGATTTCTGAGGGGGCAGTTCAGGGCAGCCTGTTAAGACCTCTGCACTACTTGATTGGGTGAAGCAGTCAAAAGCCCCCAAAAATTCAAGTGTCAGGTCATGGGTGGACTGACCTTTCTAGGAAGGACTGCCCAAGACTCTGCAGTCATGTTTGAGAACTGCCACATCCAATTGAACTGCCACAGCCTTATGTGACTTCCCACGCTGAGCAAAACCTCCCAGAGAAAATGGGTGTCGAGTGAGGGAGGACACCTGCATCAAAGAACCATAACGGGTAGCTGATCATCAGGAAGTCTTCTGGACTTGGAAGACAACATGGCCCGCTTTTCCATTCAGAATTTTTAGTTGCAAATTCAGAATGCGCTGATGTGAATTATTTTTAGTATCTAGAAAAAGCCTCGTTATGAACCGATAAAGACATCATCTACATTTTCTGAATTTATAACAGGTTTGCGTGGAATCACGCACTTCAGGTCACTGGGCAGACCTTGAAGAGGAAGCACAGGGTTTCGGAACACCCAGTGCAGTGTGTTCACTCAGGCAGGTGCTCTACATCACGGGTCCAGGTTCGAGCTCCCAAAAGCCCAGAGCCCTAACACGTTGCACATGTGCTGTGTGCCCTGGGCGTGTGGCTATTTCTATTTTTAAAACAATGAACATTCCTGACAAGACTGAGAGCCATTGCTTATGTGGGCTATTTGATGAATTTCTAGATTTTAACCGTAAGATAATTAGGAAAACTGGAATGCTAACAGCTTTTAGCAAAAAACTACTCCAATACTATTTAGTTAAATAGTTTTAAAAATGATGAAAAGCCATGAAGGCCCTTGTGAGAAATTCCATTTTGTTTTGTTTTACATTTTTAAAACAACAGAGGGCAGGAGTTTCAAACTGATTTCAAAAGCCTTCCTGTGTATTTTTTTGATAATCCAGCAGTATTGACCTACAAAGCATGCATTTTGCAATGACTTTTAAAAACTCAGTTTGCAGTGATATTTCTACTATCAGTTATGACACTATGGTGTAATATTGTATTTGGTTTTGTGGATTATAACAGCTATTTAAAAACATCTTTCTTATTCTCTATTATAACCACATTTTGTTCTTTTGGGTAAGGATTAGGAAAGTTAACTGTTTAAACTTATCTAGATAGGTAGATAGATAGATAGATAGATAGATAGATAGATAAATAGATAGATGATAGATATATAGGTAGATAATAGGTGATAGGTAGGTGATGCATAGATTACATAGATAGATGATAAAGATCTATCACAGGTGATAGGTAGATGATAAATGATAGATGATAGATAGATAGATAGATAGATAGATAGATAGATAGATGATTATTAGAATGATAGAGATAGATAGACTTTTTAAATTCTCTAAGATGAGACCCTGCACAGCAGAATTCTTAATGTGAAAGATGTAGGGGTGGAACAGTAGTTGTAATAAATTCAATAAAGAATTGACATGTACTATACTCATACTGTACGCCAAGGCTCTGTGCTTGTCTGAGTGACCTCCATACCACTCTAGGGGGCAAGGCTGTTCTCCCTACTTCACTGGAGGGGACTATGACGCAGAGGCTGAGAGACACCCTCATCCAGCTGCAGGTGAGTCAACCCAAACTGGACCCAAGTCTGAGGACAGCACAGCTGGGCCCTGCGTGCTTGCTCTTAGTGCACAGAGCCAGCACCCTTCGCCAGGACAACCTGCATCTCCCCAAATGGTTCTGTGTTCGGTGGCTCCCCTCAGTACTGTAGCATTTGGGTCAGGGTCATTCAGCACTTGGGCGTTTGAGGGTGGGGAGATTCTCGTTGGGATGGTCCCTCTAAGGCCCTGGGGGCACTTAGCAACTTCCCCATCTCTGCTCCCCACCTGCTCCCTCCCAATTGTGACCACCTAAAATAAAGCCCAACTTTGCTCTACTGCCCTGGATGCAAAATCACCCTCCACATTCAGAACCGCTACTCTGAATTGACCTAAACTGCCTTTTATTACATCTGTCATTAAAATAGTGTACCTTTTAATATACAATTTGCACAAATGTGAGAAATCTTAATTGTCCCTTTAAACTTCCCAGAAGGAAAAACATCTACAACTGATTCCCACCCTAAAGAGAACCGGCCCTGGGTCAAGGTCAGGTCACCTCTGCCTGGTCCTGCTGAGTTTCCCATGAGCCAGCGCTGGAGGTTAGCAGAAGCTCTCTCCATTGGAACGGGTGTGGTGGCACTGAGTTCGGGTGCCCCCAGGCCCAACAGTTTCCAGTGACCTGCTGCCTGGCACAGCGGTCCGGGGCCAGCAGCACCCCTCTGCTTGTGGATAGCCAAGGACACTTTCACAACACCGTGGCACCGGCTGTCACAGGTACAAAGGATGTGGAAATTTAGATACTTGAGTATCTAATAGGCACCATCAATCTTTTATAGCGAGAGAATACATAAATTATAAACAAATATGTCCTTTGGTCTCGTAGAACAGCACCATGATCAAAGGGACACAATAGAAATGCATTTGCTTCTGCAGCCGGCGAACTCCCTGAGCTTGGGGCTGTGCTGATGGACGGCCGGGAGCCGTCAGCTCTGGTTCCATCTGTCACCATACACTTCCCTCCTGTTGTTTTAAGTCATCAATACGGGACTGAAATCACCTACTGCTACCTCGACTACCTCCTATTTTGTCCACTCATAAATTATGGATCCCCGCACAACATCAAGTCTACAATTTCGATTGCATTTGCTAATCACTGATCAATAATTCACGAGCTGCTGCTTCTTCAAGGGCCCCTGGTTTCCTGCAGCATATGGCACCGGGCTGACAGGGAGCACGGGTCCCTTATCACAAACAGCAGCCGCGAAACAACTTGTGTAAAGTTGTTCCTCCTCATTCCCCTCACGGCTGTGACGGGGGCGACTTTGTGCTCTTGTTTGGCTCATCGCTGTCTGTTACTGCCGTTAATGACCGTTGCGACCACAGGACGGGCTGGGTCTGCAGAGTCCTCTCTCTGCTCTGGTTTGTGTCCCACGTTGTTGTTTTGTGGCTGCAGCCTCTCTCACAGGTGAGGGACGTGTCTTTCTGCCACCCCATGACTGCGGGGACACCAACCCGGCACTGTCCCTCCCGAACTCACACACATGCACAAGGCGATCTGAACATTATACCCCCAGCAGACTTTTGGACCAACAAATTGGAAACCCTGGGCTATTTTAAGATGCGCTCGTACTGTTTGTTTTGTTGTTGCTGTTTTGCTTTAGGAGATCCGTTTCAATCCAGTCCCGCGTGTTTGCGTTCTTTTCCTTTCAATGAGATGATAAAATAAAAATAAATAACCAAGTTTCACAAATGATTCTGCAGTTTATTGTCGATCTTTTTTGTTGGAAGGAATCCTCTCACTTTCATGTCCTAGAGGGCAGTGATGTCAACCCCCCTCCCCTTTCAAAGGCAGCTGAGAGGATGCTGCTTATTGATGGAGGCAGGAGAGGGGGGTGAACAGTGTGGGAGACGTGAGTGGCTTCAGGGGGTCAGGCAAGGAATGAATTTCTGGGAAACCTTCCCACAAAAGGCAGCCCAGAGGGTTCTGGAAATGGCCCGTTCCTGGGACCCAGCCCCTGTGCCCTCCAAGGAAGAAAGGGCAGGACAAGGACCTTCCTCGCCCCGCAGAGGGACGGGCCGCTCCTCCTCCTCCTGCACAGCCACTCAGCCTCGCCATTGTCACCGGCCCAGCGGGAGAGCCGCCACCAGGAGTTCTCAGGAACTTTTTAAAAACTGTGAAGAAAGAAACAGCAGGGAGGACAGCGAGGAGGGAGGAAGGAAAAGGTCTGTGGACAAGAGGCAGACAGGACAAAAGCAGGAGTGAGGAAGAAGGAAACACACTTTTTTAAAAAAAACTGGAAAGAGAAAAAGATGGAACAAAAAAAGGGCTCTAAAAGTTTAAGCAAAAATAAAGAAAACCAAAAAGGGAGAGAATAACAGTGATGAGAAAAGAAGACCATTAACTGAAATGCTCAGAAAAGGGAAAAGGAGGCACCCATCTTCCCACTCACTCACCTGCCTGTCTCCTTCTCTTCTTACCTCTCCTGGCCTGTGCGCCTTGCCTAGCTTGGTCCCTGGGGGACCATGACTGCTGGCTGACTGAATAGTGTGTGTAGCTGATTTGGAGTTGAAAACAGAGGATAAAACATAATATTATTCCCCTCGCTAAGATCCTAGGGACCTGGACACACATCTCCCCACCCCTGCAGACCCCCATCTCTGAATACAGCAGGGTCTTTCCTGCCAACACTCACGCCCAGAGACCTGGTGGAAGTGGTACTGGTGTATGTGTGTTCAAGTTTCTAAGGCCACAGAAAATCGCCCTGAACAACCAGTAACTGAAGAAAATACCTCTAATTGTAGCCGATGCATCTCCCTGTTCCAGGTGCCTGGTAAAGTGAAGGCTAAACCACCACAAAATTAGTGATGTGGCTCCACATCAACTCAGGCGCACAGCAGCCTCTATAGAGAAAACTATGAGTCCATTCAAGGTCTTTCCTCCTCATCTGGTACTAAAGCCTGCAAACCACTTGCTGAAGGCCATGCAGATTGATGACCAAGAAAGGCGCAGATGAGGTGTTGGCTCCTGAGAAGTAGAATGGGCCCCTGAACTCCCCTGGTGGATACCTGTTTCCCTGGGACCCCTGCCTGCAGAGAGGACAGTGAGGATGATAAGACACCATCATATTTTGAGAACCTAAGTTGCGAACGTCTCTTTTCTCACATAGACTTCTCTGCACCCTGTAGGAGGGAAAGCAATCGGCACATTCCCCAGTCCATACTGGAGCAAGGGTGAATGTCTGAACCAGCCTGAGACCTCGGAGGGAGGGCACCACTCAGGAGTACATACAGGCTCACTAGGGGAACTTGTGCAGGTGCCCCTCACCCTGGACTCAAGAGTCTAGACCCAGGGAACTAACCTAACAATTGGAGTGAAACAAGAGAAACCCCAAATCCCTTCTGATTTTCTTATTCAAAACTTGAGCTCCCTAAGCCTCTCTAAGTCAAACAAGAGCAACCCTAGAGTGCGCTCCCTGACCCCTGTGCTCCATGCTCATCATATCAGTCCTTGAAGATGCTGGGGGTTAGGTCTCACAGCAAGTTTAGAAATTGGGTGTGTTGTCAACGTTCTTAATTCTCAGATCTTACCAACCTCCTATCCCTCTATCTATATTCCCTCTCTCCATCTCCCATCTCCCTGTCATCTACCTGTCATCTTCCTATATCTACCATCTACATCTATCTATCTATCTATCTATCTATCTATCTATCTATCATCTATCTATCTATCTATCTATCTATCTATCTACCTATCTATCATCATCTATCTATTATTTATCTGCCATCTATTTATGGTTTATCAGTTACCATCTATCATCCATCTATCTAGCTATCATCTATATATATCATGTATCTATCTATGTATATATGTATCTATCATCTATCTATTTACCATCTATCACCTATCATGATTTTATCCATTGGAAGTTATCATTTTATTTCAATATATTAATAATTCTTCAACAAACTAAATATGGGGGCACCACTGTCACCTCTGTGCCCTTTCTGCCTTCACCTCCTTTGTAGTGATGAAATTCAGGTTGTCCATGACCACTCACAGGAGCACAAGCCTTAGGGGGCTTGCTAGGTTCTGGAGAGAATGTAGGTGTGTCTGTTCCCCTCCAGCTGGTACAAGTGACCACCTGCTATCTAAACTCTGCCCATCTGGGAGCCTGTAGTATACCTTGACCACCTACCAAAGGTGACTGGCTGGTGGAACAATAGTAACTGCTCTAATAATTCCCAATATAGATGAAATGGCATTTCCCTTTCCAGTTGGGCATCTCAGAGAAGCCCAGAAAACAGCAGAATAAACTGAATGGTGTTACTTTGATTCCTGCTGTAGAGCCTTCTGCTCTGTCACAATCATTGTCTTCCTTGTCCACCCCAAGGTCACCCAGTCTGCACAGATCACTTACTGTCCCCTCACTACTTCCCTCCAGAACCTTCTGTCACAATGTCTCCTGAGGCTTAGGCCTGTCTGTGCTCTGGGTCTGGGGTACACATGGGTGTGGCAGGGATGCATGCATTCCAGGTGCCTTGCACCTGGCCCTAAGAGTGCCTCACCTAGGCTGTGTGAGCCACACCTGTCTGGGATCAGCCCCCTCCTTGGTTACACAGAGGCTACTGGGACAGCTTCCTCTGCCCAGAGAGATGAGTCTCCCCTTGTCTGGTCCCCTTACCTCTGAGGTGAATGTAGCCTCACTGTGACCAGTGACAAAAGTGTTGAATTTTGTCCTTCACAATATATTTTCTTTTTTTTAAATTATAAATTTTTTCTTTACTTCGTTAAAATGTCTCGGTCTTTTCTCTTATCCTGGTATGTGTGTGTGTGTGCGTATGGGTTTCACCATGGGTGTGACTGTATGATGAAGCCGCTCCTTAGAGGAAAGAGAGAAAATGCCTATTCACAAACTCCAATGCTCATGGCTGGACCCAATCTTTTTCAGCCAGATGCATTCAAGATGTTTCCTGGAGGCTTGTCAGCGTGGCTGTGGGCCCCAGGCCGAGAGAAGGCAGCGGCCAGGGGTCCTAGGAAGTTTGAACCGAGTGTATAGTAAGTTCAGATGGAGTGGAACCGAATGGCCTTTCTCAACCCAATTTAAAATGACTGGTTTGGCTCCCCCTGCCCAAGTCCTTTCCGTTCCACCATGGAGTGTATGACAACAAAAATCAACTGTGGGCCCCTCCCTGACAGCTTTCCAGATGTTTCCTCAGAGAAGAAAGACATGTTTATAAGGTACCTCTCCTTTTTGTTCTCTTCAAAATGCAGCTCAAGTTTATTGAAAAAATAAGGGGTGGGAATATTTTCATCATGTGCCCTATACTGGTCCTGGATTTGGAAGTTTCTATGACAACAAAGACAATTACATCATGCCATCTAATCACGCCATAAACCCAAGGTACTGAGCAGGTCCCCTGAACTGAGCTCTGGCTAGCAGCAACCATCACCACTATCTAATTTTAGAGCATTTTAACACCCCAAAATAGCTCTGTACCCCATTATTCCTTCCTTCTATCCCTGACCACCACTTATCTACTTTCTAATTTTAATGTTGCTTATTTTTAAAAGACAGCAGAAAGAGGAGTTAGCATGTGAGATTAGTCTTTTGGAATGCAGTTCAGAAACAGCAGACAAATGTGGTTCAACTACCAGATGTCACTTAGAAAGTGTACCAGCCTACTCAGGCTGCCTCAACAACAAAATTCCATAGGCTGGGCAGCTTACTAGTAAACTTACATTCATTTGATCACTGTTCTAGATGCAGGAAGTCCAAGTTCAGGATGCAACTGTGGTCAGTTTGTGATAAAAGCTCTCTTTCTGACTTGCAAGCAGCTGTCTTCTCAAAAAGAGAAGCACAAATAGCAATGACACCTGGGAGTCTCAGAGGCCTCATAGGCCTGATGCTTCTACTGCACCTTTGGAACCTGGCTAAGGAATGGTGTCATCACGCAGCCGGTGTCCTGTGCAGGTGGGGCCATGGAAGCAGCAAGAGACAGGAGCACACAGAGAGCCTCTGTGGTGGTGAAGGACTAGCTGAGCCTGGATCACCTGTTAGGTAGCACATCCCCTCCCAGCACCAGAAAGCTCTTTGCATTTCCATCTTGCGCTTCTGCCTTATAAACAATCCAACACTTGTTACATCAGCATGAAAACAAATGACAAAGACATGAAGTTAGAAGTTATCTGAAGGGTCCTTGTCATTTAAAGTCTCCATCATTTTATGTCACACCCAAATGCAGCCAGACTAGCCATTTCCCACTGTTTCCTCTTGAGTCCACATAGGTTGCCTGCACCAAAGTGGGTGGAGCTTCTGGGAGTGATGGGGCACCTCCCACACTCCTCTACGCCCTCTCAGAAGGCGTTTTCTGCTCCTCAGCATTTCAGGAGCCCCTCTTTCCCAACACAATACTGCCCTAGGGTGCCTGAGGTTGCCTTGTAACCCACCTGCCTCTGCTCAGGAGAGAGAACAATTGTTAGTCAGTCACCCTCCAGGCTCCCTCTACTAGCCTGAATTTTTCCTTTTTCTGTGTCTCATCTAAAATGACTTACCTTGTGGTTTGTTTCATTCTCTATTTCTTGTCTTGGTTTGTAATTTTATTCACTCTCTTACATGCGCAAAAAGTTCATAGAAGATCAGAAATCCAGAGCTTATCTAATTCTCTTCACCATCCAAGTGCTATGCACAATTAAGTGCTTAATATATGTCTTGATGATGGCCATGTTGATGATAATGGTGCTTAACTTCCTCCTGGGAGAAGTTTATATACTTTGTGAATCTTGCTCCCTGGAATCAAATTATAAAATGAAAAATCAGCTTCTTTATATCTTTGGTGAACCACAAGGTTAGTGGCTTAATGAAGAGTGAGATAATTAATGGTGTGCTGGATGAAGTTCTGAATTTTCCTGCTAAATATTCATCTCTGGTTCAGAAGGGTTTAATTCTACTCAGACCATTTAGAGCCTGTGTGCTCCTAATTGCTCATTCAGAACAACTTAGCTCATTTGTGAGATCAATTGGTATCAAAACACAATATTCAAAATGGCAGACCAGCTCTTTAGATTAACATGTGTTGGTAATAAAAAAAAGTTTACTTTCACCAATGTTAAGTTCTATCATTCTTCATGAAATATGTATTTCTGATAATTATGTCACATAGTCTCTGTTGCTACATTGAAATACTACAATTATTACAAAGAGCAAAATTACTGAATGGGGTCACCTCTGGTGGGCTCCTGTTGGGCCCTTATTGTGAAGCATTGGAGAGAGAGAAGTGTAGAGAGGGGGCAGGGGCAACCATAAAGTTTAGATAACTATCTGAAGATTATACTCGGTTCAGGAGGTACTGGCAGCAGGAAATGACCCTGCAAGTAGGGATTTGAATCAGCTAGGAGGCAGGGGACTGTTTAACTTGGGATGGGCTCAGAGCAGAAGTTAGGTGCAGACCAGATCTCAGGATAGCTATCCTATTGCACATTCTAAGTGTGTCAGGTGAACGTTCCATTCATCCATCCATCCATTCATCCATCCACTCATTCCACAAATGCTGGCTGTGCACCCACAGTTCCCATAGCTCTGTTCAGAGATACCTGTCCCATTGAAACTCTTGGAGATACATTTGTTTCCAGGAAAAGCTTTCTCTAAGGGCATCTTTGATATTCCTGGATCAACTTCAGGAAAAAAATCTGAGTTGGTCCTCAAAATAACCTATTGTAGATTTGGTATGCTGTGGCCAAGGAGAATCAAAATGTCAGTCTTTAATTAAAACTCATATTAAAAAATTAAATTCCATTATTTAATGATACCATTTATTGTCATGGATACTCAAAGAGGGGGCATACTAATGAAAATTGATTGAGGAAACTGCACATGGTGAAAATCGATGTTAGAAATTATAACTTGTGGAGTGTTTATGCTATGGCTGAATGATAAGAATCCCATTTCATTCTAAATAAGTGCAGCAGAACTTCTCTGAAACAAGAACACATGGCCCAGAATTTATCCTTTCATTTAGAATTATTTAACATTCAAAAAATTATTGAAGCAAACGTAAACCAACAGTTTTCAATGTTTAAGGTTTTTTTTTTTTTAAGGAATTTTTAAAGATGGAGTTGGGTGACTGGAGCTAGGCTATGGGGCATGTGAGCAAACCCTTGATTTTAGCATACTAGATGAGGTGTGCTTTAAATCCTCCAGTCTACCCCAATGAAAGAGCCTCAAACAGTTTCATGAAGAATTAAGTTAATTGGGTTTGGTGTAAGGTTGGTGTCCTTCCTGCTGGAAGCTTTCCCAGGTCTTCCTAGGCATTGGTGGCCACCAGCCTCCCCGGTCACCCTGTTAGCCCAGACTTTAATTAGTTCTGGCGTCCTCTTCATAATGATAAATGCAGAGATGATAAATGGAAATGCAAATGACGGTGAAGTGCCTCAGCCATCAGCGCTGAATATCATTACTACCTCCCCACTGCTGAATCGATCACTGTCATCCCAGATGCCTGTGTTCAGCGGGGCACATGGCTGCCAGCCAGAACGCCTTCCAGAGCACGACAGGCCAGACTTGGTAGGGTTTTCCTCCCCATATGCTTTTATTCATCTTTTGCTGAATATTTGTTTGGCAACCAGAGTTCCAATATATTTCCAGCTGAGATGATAACTATTTTGGGTCAATAAGCAAATAGCTAATTTACAGCAAAATAAATACCAATAAGAAATTATTCTCCAAGCATCAAGATCTGAAAGAAAGTCAATGTAATAAATATATCTGACCAGTTTCAAAACTGAAAGAGCTACATTGACACTATTATGTGGGCTTTAAAGAGAAAATGGCATTCTATAATCCCAATTTAAATAATGAGTTATTTCCCAAGATGTTGGAGTACAAAGTACTCTTATGCCCACAGTTACAGGGTTGTTCCATCTTAGAAACTGGTGGTTTCATGAGGATGAGATATCTCTTCTTTATCCAGCAACTCAGAAAAATGCCTCTCTAGCTTAGGCCACTCCTTGAGAGCAGCAGAAGCATCCCTTGGACTTGCACAGAGTCAGTCTTATCTAGCAATTTTAAATGGGGAGAATTTTCTTTTTAACTTTTCTATATTAATTGCCAGAAAATTGCACTGTCCATGAGAATCTCAACTTAGACTTGGGAATAATAATGGATTCTCCATGCCTCTCTTTTGATGTCCCTTGTGCCCCATGACCCTCTCTCACTTCATTCTAACCACACTTTCTTTCCCTCCCTTTCCCCACCACTCTTGAGACTCAACTTCCCGTTGGCCAGATCAAGTGACACCCACCAAAGGAGGCTTAAGGTATCCAAGCCAACGTCTTGAAGAGTCTAATGATGGCAGTAGACTAGAGCACCATGTTACCTGCAAGCCTGTCTCCTTGCAAGCCAATACATGATTGAGTTTTGGTCATGTTATTTAAGACTTTGGACATCAGGCAGGCCCTGGAGATGTGTGTCTGAGCACAGGAGCAAACAACCTAATCTACTATGGATATCCTAATAATGTCTTCCTGCCTCCAGCACAGACTTTCAATGAAATGAGACCAGGAAGTACACCAACAAGCTCTTGGTTTTCTCTCCAAATCTGCCTTTTCCCCATCTTGGAAACACCATTAACAAGGGTTTGTCCTGGAAACCTGAGGCCTCAAAGGCATCTTATGGCAACATCTCTCCACACCTCCTACAGCTGTGGCCTCTCAGACACAAGTCTGCAGCAAATGTGTCCACTTATCTTTATCTCTACTGGCACCACGCTAGTCCTCCCTCACTCTTCCACATGAACAATTGCAGAAGCATTCCCATGGATCCTGCTCCCTCTCTCCATCCCCATATTCCCTTCAACGCATTCTCCACGTAGCAGCCAGGATGGTCTTTGAAGCTACACAGCTGATCATAGTATTCCCATGATTAAAATGCTTTAGTTTTCCTTCTCATGGGGAACAACTAAACTCCCAGACATGCTTCCAGAAACCTCCCAAGATGTAGCCACTCCTCTTTTTCTGATCCCTCTTGTGCCCCTCCCCTTACTCTGGCCACACATTCTCTTCCCCTTCTTCCTTCACAACTACCATCTCTATGCTGAGATGGTCCATGTGTCTAACTTGCCCAGAGCCCTCACCTACTGGCTATCCCTGCTCATCAGCATACAGATGATGTAGTTTTGGGTAAATCCTACACAGTGCAATGCAATAGCAGATAGGCAGTCCTTGCCTCTTAACACACACTTGACCTTAGCAGTGAAGCTTAATGTCTATGTCAATTTCCTTGTCTGTGACTTGAAAATAGTATTGATTAATAATATTAGCCACCTCCTAAAGAGAGTATTAGGACTAAATGAGCTAATAATGTATAGGTGATTGGAACCTTTGCACATTAACATAATAAATGCTTAATAAATTTACCTCTTATTAACTTGATGGTCTCAGAATAAATGTCACTTGTTCACGGGAGCTGTCTTAGATCTGGTGATAAATTGTTTTCCAAAGTAGACAGCACCTAAATCCCATAACACATGCTCTCCTGCAGTGGGATATTGCCCCTTTCCCATTATGGGATGGGAGTGGTTTTTTATGCCATTGAATCTTGGAGGCCCTAAGACTGTATTGATCAACACAACCTAAGAGACACTGGATCAATCTCCATACAGCCTTCTTGCTTCTTGGAAGGCTTGCTCCTGGGCTGTTCTCTCTAGGTATATCTGTACTGCAAGAAGCCCATGCATAGGGAGCAGCCCCACTGTAGATTCTGGTTGGATGCTGAGTAACCAGGCACCAGCTAGAATCATCACCAGACATGTGAGTGCACCATCTTGGATACCACACAGGATGGGGCCTTCAGGTTGCTCCAAGCGCAGCAAGATCTGAGGTCCAAGCACCTCCTGCCTAGCTGAGCCCTAGCAACTCACAGAGCTCTAAGAGCTAAAATGAAATTATTGTCTTTAGCCACTTAGTTTTAGAGTGACATGTTACCCAACAATCAGAATAGATCCACTAACTGGGTCCCCTGTAGTCCATGAGATGAGCTTCACTCCTCATCACTGTCTCTCATAGCATCGCCTAATTGTTGTCTTCCCTCACTAAAGTGTCCCTGAGGACAGGGACATGTTTTTTTCTTCAACACTAGATATAGTTCAATTATTAGTGGAATCTCAGTAAGCATTTGCAGAATGAATGAATGTAGAAATCCCTAGTTCTAAAAGGATGGCTTTGGTGACTATGACACATGGGAGGTCCAAGAGTTGGCTTCTGGGAGCCTCATGGCTGAGACCCTTACACATGACACAAAATATAGACCCTTTAAATCTATCAATGGGCTGTGGTCTGCTCAGCAAGTTAGACCCCTCTATCACTGAGATGAATTTAACAATTTCAATTAATTTTAAAAGTTTATAGCACACATAAATAAAACTTTATAAAGAAATTCTTGAGTGGCAAAGCAAAGCCATTAAATTTCAGGACACATTTTTAAAATTTCAATATCATTATTCTGCTGATCAGGTTAACAATTTATAGACACACATCAGCCTAAAAGGACAATGAAGACAAACTGCTGCTCCCCTTTCCCTTAAAGTGTTATTTATAGCTGGGAGGCATCCTTTAAAATTACTACTGTTTTCTGAAAATTAACATCTTAACATTTTATAGCAACACTTCCTTTCTCAATGGAAACCCATAAAAGCAACTTTATTTAAAGTTGCAAAGTAATTCTCTCTAAAATAAATAAATGTAAATTGATTTTCATCTGACTCTCTGTTCAATATTTTATTTTGTTAGTATAATGAAAACAGAAAAATAAAAGGAGACAAAATGTTTTGTTACCTTGGTGCCTATTAAGACCTTGGCATCCTTTCTAGAGAGTGCTAGCCAATTTCAATAACATCAAGAACATGAGGAAATAAATTAGACATTTTAATTGTGAGATTATAACATACTGATGGAAGGGCTGGGAATGCGCCAAAACAAATTTTAATGACAAAACAATAATCTCAGCAAAGTAGAAAAATTAGACTCTAAGGGCTTTGAAAGAAAATAAAGAAGCAAAATTAGTAACACTGCTAAGGTTATGAAGCCAATAAACTACAGACAATATTAATAGTGAGTGAAGCTCACAAATACATTCTAGATAATACAGACAACTTTAAGCAGTAAATCAAAAGCATAATTGGGTAAAATTTCATGTAACATTAATCACTGATGTTTCAGGTAACTGCGAGGAAATTACATCCTTAAGAAAAGCTTATAAATTTAAACATAAGGAGTTCACAGCACCCAATCATGTGTGGCCGTCTTCAAAGATTCCCATTATTTTACAACATTTTAGTTCAGTAACGTTACAGGCTGAGTCAGTCCTGGATGAAAGAATTTTACTTGTTGGATTTTACAAACAATAGCTCCATTCTCAATACACCCCACAACTTGGCAGTGGGGTGAGGCTGGTGAAAACTATTATTTTGTTGGAATCTGATTAGCCTTTGGTTACCACCTTCCTGAGACACAACTACAAGTCTTTAGATTTGATTAACCCAGTGAAGCCGATGGTCTCCTGCCCTCATTTTTGCTGCTTCACCTGGCTGTGTTGAGTGTGGTGATCACATCCATTGCTCATTGTCTAATAAGAGGACAAGACCACGGGTTACAGAGAACACAGTTCAGAGTCTCAGTAGTTTGGGTACGTCTTACTTGGCTGAATTATTTTTATTGAACATCACTGATGTGTATTTTACCTACAATAAAATCCACACATGGTAAGATGTTAAGTGTACAATTTAAGGAGCTTTGATGGACATACACTTCAAAATGTAGACCATCTCTCTCTCTCTCTCTCTCATATATATATATATATATATATATATATATATATATATATATATATAGTGATTATTTCCTCACAGGCTTTGGCTTGCTTATTCATGTCCTTCATGTTGTTTTTGAAGAGTATAACATTGTTACGGTGATACAATCCAGTTTATCATTTTGTCTAATATTAATATAACCAAATTATTTTTCTAATATTATATAACACTAGAGGCTCATTGCATGAGGAGATTTGTGCAATAGGCCTTCCTTCCCTTGGCTTCCAGCACTGGTTTTCTTCCAACACTCTGGACTCAGGCCTTCTCTCTAGCCAGAATCTACCATCTTTTCTGTGGCTGGAGTACCACTCCTGTAAATCCTTCCATTCCCTGCCCTCCCTCTCATAGCAGGCATCCTGCCCCACCCAGCCACTCTGCACCTGGAGCAGCTGGGAGGCCGCCATCTTTGGCCTTCCAATTTGCATATTCCCTCCTGACTGGCTGGTGGGCATGGCAGAGTGATGGTCAATTTGCATGTTTCTCTTTTATTAGTGTAGATAAATATAAATAATATGAATATGAATGTGAATGTGAATATGAATATGAATATGAATATGAATATGAATATGAATTTAAATATACTGTAGGCCCGGTCCATAGATTCAATCACTGGTTGAATCTCTTGGCCTGGCCTGCACCCTCTCAGAATCTAGGACCCCTCAGGGAATGTTGGACTGCTGGTTTGGACCTCTCCCACAGGCCATCCCTCCCCCTCCACACACAAACACAGTTTCACTGAGCTTCTTGGATCTGTGAGCCAGTGTTTTAAAAATAAAATCAGGAAACTCTAGTCATTATTTTTTAAATTTTTTTCTAGCCCAAATTGTTTTCTGACTTTTTACTTGTTCTGGGGTTCCAATTTACTGAATGTTAAACCATAAGATAATGTTATACAAGTCGAGACTCAGTTTAATTTCCTTATATCTATTTTCTCTCTGATATTTATATTAGATAATTTCTATTCTGCTGTCCTCAAGTCCATTGATGTTTTCTCTCCTGTCATCCATAATCTACTGTTAAGACCATCCATTGGATATTTATTTCAGTTATTTTTCTTTACAGTTATAGAATTTTCTTTTTTTTTTTTTAATAGTTTCCGTTCCTCTCCTAAAATCCTTTCTGTTATCTCATTATGACCATATTTTCCTTTACTTATTTGAATATATTTTTCTTTGAATGCATTTATAATAGCTACTTTAAAGTCATTGGCTGCTAAAACCATTTTCCAAGTTCTTTGTACTTTTAATGATTTCTGATGAAATACCTGACAAGGCATATAATTTGCTTGGTAAATTCTGATTTTTTTCCTTCTGAAGGATCATGATTCTTGTTTTGCAGTCACCAAATAACTGGCTCATTTCATTCTATGTATTCATCCTTGAGTTTTCCTTTTTTTTAGGTTAGACCTAGAGTAGATCTTACAGTCAAGTATCATCCTCACTTTTAAATCCAGCCTTTCTGGTGTGTTTGTGGAGGCCAGAGGTCTAAGCAGGGTCTTAAGGGAACTTTACACTGTGGCATACCTGAAACTCCAAAAGCATTCTCTATCACTGCTCAACCTCTAGCACTTTTGTTCTCATCTCAACCCCAAAAGCTGCTCTGTGCCACACACCTCAGAAGTGCTTGCACCACCCATGGTACAGTTTTTAGTCATAACCACATAGCTTTCTTATCCCACAGATCCCAAATGCTCTTATTTCCCAAAGTCTGCCATCTCCTCCTTGACTCTGTGGGACCTTCCTGTTCTGAAGAAACCAGCTCTTTGTGCTGTGATTGTGGTTTGTTCCACTGTGAAAGTAGGATAGTCATGAGGCTCACCTCCTATGTTTACCTTCTTGCCCTGCTTCTTGTACATTGATTGAAAAGCTCATATACTTTGTCAAGTTTCATAGCTGGTCATGCTGAGAAGACTGCTTCAGTATCACTCACTCCATCTTGGCTGGATGTGAAAATGTGGGCTAATGATTTTATTGTGACAAATGAGCTTTTGAAGAAAGCTAAATCTATTGTGTATTTCATGATGATCAAGTTTATATTATCTAATCTAAAGCTGCAACAAGAGAAAATTAAGTAAAAAATTCGATAATTAGCTGGTTAATTTATTCAACATAGATAACAGATTCAGATTATTATATTCTTAGAGTTAAACTGTTTGGCTTGTAATAATCAAGTTGACTTTTCTTGATTAAATAATATATTTATTGAATCTCCACTTAACCTACTATCATGTAGACATGGTTTGAGATATAATCTTTGTATGAGGAAATAATTATAGCTTCAACATTATTTTCTCCACTCCTTTTATTAATTCATTATCAGCACTGTGTTTATATGTGTCATTAGGTAATTATTTCTGTTGATTAAATACCTTTCAGTAAGGAGTTTGGAAATCACCACTCATCCTAACAAGTGAAAAGCTAAACAGATCGAAAATTCAATAACTCTTCTTGAATCTGTAGGAGAGGTGAGGACACAGGGCAAACTGCTACCCCAAGAGAACAGGCAGAAGTACAGACAGGTGATACAGAGTATCACAGCTTTTGTTTACCAGCTCCCTCTGCAATTGCACTACCATACACAGAGCCACTAGATCATGTGCAAGCATCACAGCATCCAAGAGCTCTGCCACAGATCACCCACCTCTCACTGCTGTCCTCCTGTCCCACCTTTGTGGTGTGGCCGCATGCCAGGCTTCTTCAAGAAGCATGTTGCCCCTACTGAACTGTGCCTGGACTCCCTTCACCCTTCTGACTGTATCTACTGGGCTTTGCACCTCTTCCCTCCACAGTCTCTCCCTTTACTTATGCCCCCAGACATCCCATTCTACTTCTCCTTTGAAGATATTTCCATGATGTCAGATGCCCTCTCTTCCTCGGCCCAGCTGTGAAAAGGTATAGAGCCTCCCTACATGGCAGAAGAGGGCCCTGAGCTGGATAAGCCTGACCTGGCCTTGTCTGCCTTACATATGCAAAATATATCACCCTGATGCTGAGGACAAACCCGACCTGGTGGAAGAGCAAAATAAACAGCATGGTTCTCAGGCTGCCAAAGGCTATTGGAACTCTCCATGCCAATGTTCAAATCGGGGCCCATACCTGGCAGCTTCCACATACTACTCTTCACCCTCTGTCCTACTGTCTGTGTCATCAGTGTGTCCATCTTCTTTACCTTTTGGGAGCTCAGTCTTCTGACTAAGTTAAATCACATAATCATGTGGGTATCCAATTTCTGTTACCGCAATGGTGTTATAAATAAGACCAGCAGTAACAGTTACTGATTGAGTGCTTTTTGGGTTCCAGTCCCACCGAATAGACTGGCTAGATGGCTTACCCTTTGTCACCCACACTTCATTCAGAAAATGGATGTGAGGCTCCTAGATGTTGGGGTCCTTGTAGAAGGTCATGCACTTTGTAAGTAAGGGACCCAGAGTACAGCAAGCTGTAGAGCTGCATGGATTGACAAGTTGATGCCTTAACTCTAAAAATAACATTAGCATTGCATGCATTTACAAAGCTCTGAAGGTGAAATTTCAGCAGAAGCTTCTCCATGTGTGCTGCCATCATGTCACATAACAAGTGGAATTCAGAGTTGAGAGTGATCCTAGTGAGGACACAGTAGCCTGCTTCTTCTCTGCTCACCTGTTGCAGGCAAAACAGGAATGCAGCCCTGAAAAGTCCTGGCTTCCTCCCCGTGGCCCACAATGATTCCTCATATCTAACTGTTCCAAACACCATTTCTAGCTTCTATCTCAAGACAATAGTGTAAGAGTTTTCAAGACTTTACATTCTTTGTTGAGGATTCAAAACATTACTAAGATATCTCTTTGGAGAAGCAATTTTAAAACTTATCATATTGAAAATGAAGGATTCACACGAGTCCATTTTTAGAATTAAAGACACATATTCAGATAAGATGTATACACAAATATCCAGGCTGCATCAGGGCCTGTGTGGGTTGTGCACAGCTCACCTCCAGAGCTGCTCAGGTAAAGCAAGACATGAACAGTGCCCCCTGGAGGTACCCAGTGAGCAAACTGGATTTGAAGGCCAACTCAACAATTATTCTCTCTGCCATTATAGAGGGTGCATTTACTGTGTGTGTGTGTGTGTGTGTGTGTGTGTGTGTGTGTGTTGAGTACTTATTTATCTTCTTTAACTTTATTGGGGTAACATTAGTAAATATGAGCATATATGTTTCATGTGTAGATTGAGTTTCAAGATCTGTATATAGCTCGATGTGCCCACCACCCAAATTTTCTTGACCTGTTGCAATGATGATATATTACATTTATAATCTGAAAGATATAAATTTAATTTTATTTTGGAAAGGTAAAGAAACTAGTTGCATAAGATAAAACTTCTGTAGTTTATGGTGGGCCAGTACATTTTTATTAAATTTATACAGGACAGATATAATAATCACAAGAATTATTATTATTTTTTTACTCTACAAGTATATATTTTTTAAAAATACCATGTCTGTGTGTTTACATGAGAATTTCTAGGGGTGGCCAAACTTTGTATTTAACTTTACTTAACATCAAAGTGCATGTGGTTTACTTGAGAGAGATGATCACCAACAATACTTTTATTTTTCTCTTTGCGGCATGTTGACCTTTGTTGTTATGAAAGAAAGACAACCAGCTAACCTAATAGGCCCTTTATTTGCTAATCACACTTCTCATTAACAATTAAATGGATCAAAAGTTCATAGGCCATTATTGCTGTGTCAATTAGATGCACAGGTCTTGGAGGCTGAAATGGAATGACCGCTTGGGTGATAAATAATTTCCAGCAGCGACTCATCTTACTGCTTGGAGGTCACGGTCCTGGCCACAGTGACCAGCACTGCCTGTCCCACAACAAGAAAAGATGCAGTCTCCCTTATCAGACATGCTAATTTAAGCTCCGTAATCTAAAACGTGTGAAACACCATCTCAGGGCAAACAGGAGATGCTGTCTCTGTCTCTACTTGAACCCTACAAATGTTTGTGCACTCCTCACAAGGAGACAAAGAACCACTGTTTGTTTGGAATTCATAAGATGTGATGGTCATGCTCAAGTTTTGCTCCTGATTAGGAGATATTTGGGGCTCCCTAACCAATGCTGGGTGTATCAACTCTGACAGCATGTGATCTCATAGCAGTGTTACTGAAATAATAGACTAATGCACATTTTCCAGATCTTCATTAATCCTAGTTTAAACCATTTATTTCATGCCCCCTCTTCAGGAAGGGACAAGAAAAAACTTTACTTAGGGCTGGAGTCTGAAATGTCATAGTATCACAAAGATTGTTATTCCACACCAAACTCATTAGAGACTCTAATGAGCCATGTTGTTCCTAGCCAAGTGGTAGGCATCTCAGTTAAAAACTAAGATAGAATCAACAACGTTTCAAATTAATTGAAGCAACAGAAGCATTTACTATAAAAAGCTCTTAGAAAGAACATGAAATGCATGTTACCATTGTTTTTCAGCACGGTGCCAAATTTACAGTCCTCCCCTCTTTTCAAGAAGTCTCCTAGAGAGTGGGAATCATGTTCTTTTAGCTAGACACTCCTCAAGTCAGTAGTTATTCTCCGAATGTGTGCTGAAATGAATGAACTTGGAGCTGAATTCAATGCAGGCAGTGGATCTAACCAGGAGAGCAAAATTCTTTATGAAATGGTGGGTTAGTCACTCTTCATTCAAAACTTGTTTATGTTTTATTATGTGATGCCACAGGGGCTGTGTTCAAGGAGAATGACATTCTTCATCTGATAACCATAGAAGCCAGTATGATGCTTTAAAGATTGTGATTTCACCATTCATACTCCATCAACACATGGGTAGCTTTATCCAGTCCTTTGAGTCTTGGTTGGATAGAACAAAAGGCAGAGGAAGGGAAGATTTGTCCCTCTGCATATTGACATGGGATATCAGTCTTCTCCTGCTATCATCAGACTTCTGGCATTGGTTCTTCTGGTTCTCCAGCCCTCAGACAAGATTGGAACTATACCTGTAGCCCTCCTGGGTCTCCAATGTACAAATGGCAGATCTTGGGACTTCTTGGACTCCATAGTCCTTTGAGCCAATTCCTTATAGTAAATCTATCCATCATCTGTGTGTCTATCTATCATCTATCTGTCTACTTTTCTACCTATCTTCTATTGGTTCTGTTTCTCTAGAATGCTGAGTTAACCCCACCGCTTTTACCCCACTAGCCTTGTTCTGTGATTCTGTGCCTTTTTCCACAGTGCCTCTCTGAATGCCCTTGCTATGTCAGTCAGAGTGTAAGCAGCAAACTGTTGCACATAACTGTTGAGTGGAATTTTATTTCAGCAGAAGAGGGAAGTCACACAGGGCTCGTGCTTGGGCAAGATTGAATACCTCTGATTAAGAAATACAGAGCAGCTGTAACTCAGCCCGGGAAGACAAAATCAATGGAAATGTTGGTTTTGCTTTACAGTTGTCGGCACAAGCAGTTCGCTGTGTGCCTGCTGCTGTGCTGTGTCCAGGAACCTTCAGCAGATGAAGATCCAAGTAAAGGCAACAAAGCCTGAGGTTCTCAGGTTTGCCCAGTGCCTGTGCCTTGAGCAGTGACCAGCACCTCATGTCAGCCACACCATGCCTTACAGAAATGAGGGCTACAGGCTGCGGAGCTAGAGTGTTTAACAATCTAGAATGTCATGACTGACTCCTTATTCATATGAAAAAGTCAATGGGAGTGGGGAGGCATGAGTGTGATGCATTGGGTCACTGTTAAGGATTTCTTTTTCATGTACTAGTAAGATGAGAAGTTGAAAACAGCACTGAAAACTGCCACACGAGAGAAAGAAGACAATTTGTAGCTGGATGATACATTTCTTGATTTCTTGCTTCCAAAGGTGTGCTGCCCATGTGAAGCTGTGGAGTCCTGAGAGGGAGCGGGAGGGAATGGATTCAGAATTGAGGAACCCAGTGAGGTGTGCAGATGAAGTGCCTAAAGGAGGTGCATGAGCCCAAAGTGATCGGCTCTTCAAATCCACACAGATGGTTCTCTAAGTACAGCAGAAGTGGTGTTTCCTCTAGTAATTCATTTACTGGGTACTCAAAATCACCACCCTCCTTATGGGCCTAAAACATTGTGCTGCTTCAGAGGGGTTAAGATGCAGAGTCTCTGTTTCCTTGTGAACATGTCCACCAGGGCAGCCAATATTTTCACACTTGTGTGACACTCTCATAGAAAAGGACATCATTATTGGATGTTTTCACCAACCTCCTACTTTCCACTTGGGAAAACATAAAGCATCGGCCAATCACTGTGCCCCTAGGTATGGCTCCTGGCGTCACCATAAGCACAACATCTACACTGGAGATTGTCCTGAAGGATTAGGAACATCTCTTATACTTTTCTTTGCATATGTTACTAACCATTTTCACTAAGGAAAACATTGGATTTTAAAAATTAAATAAACACACCATGGAAATATTTATTTAATGGCTTCATCTGCCTAAAAATCAAAACAAGACATTGAAATTCCAGTGAAAAGTACACAATGTAAGTGCATATTTTGTATTTGTCAAGAATCCCATTTAAACTATTTTGGGTGAATCCTGGCTTTATTTCTAGTTTGGAAATGTGACTGTCCATATTTCAGTCCTACCAACAATCCTACAATGCTCTCACTGGCATCTAAGCCTCAACATCTGCTTGTGCACAGCTGAGGATGCAGTGTGGTGAGGGCCTGCTGGGGCTCGGTTCACTGGAGCTCAGGGGTGCATAATGGGGCCCGAATTCCTTCCTTTTCGGTAAATGCATATTATACTTCACAACCTTGGCAGTTCCTCCATGGGTGTGTCAGTACCCCTTCCCACCTGTGCCCATGCAAGAACAGTCTTAGATGGCAGCACAGCAAACATTTATACTTTCTCAGTTCGCACTTTAGCACAAGTCCCACTAAGCTTTGTTACTTGTAATGTCAGTGGATTCTAGGTCCCTTTGCAACCAGACTGATATGTCCATATATGGAGAGATTAACAAACAACTGAAAGCAGTTGACAGAAACTGACCTTCTCTTTCCTCTGGCTTCCGCTAATCTGCCTGTAAATATTTAATCATTATGGATCCAAAGTATAGACTCTAAGTTGAGCAGGATGTCCCAAAGTGATACATCAGTCTTAGTCCGGTCAAGGAGAAAGAAGCCAATTCAGCTTGTGGGGCTGAGAGTAGTTACAAAGGCACACAAATTTCTGGAGAACTTGAAGTCAAATGATGCACACCCAAAAATTAGCCACTGAAACCTGTTTACTATACCCAGGGAGGAGGAACCAGAGCAGGATGCTATGAAACATAAAGGAAAATAGAAGAAATCTGGAACCTAGGACCTCACAAAGGGAGACCATCTGTGTTTGATGGGACATCAGACAAGAGTCAGGACATGATGGGGCTATGGCTGCAATGATGATAGAGGTGTCTCCTGCAGGCTCTGGTGTGTGACTATCATTGCATGACCTGACAGGCCAGCTGCCAGTGAGCAAGGCAACCAGGGAAGGTAGAAGCAGGGGAGAACAGACAGACCCAGGCCCACTGGGTTGGCAATATCAAACTCGAGTCTGAATTGGGGCAAAGACTTTCCATCCACAGGACTCCTGCTGAATTAGAGACTCTCCACTATCCCAGGTGTCTGTCTGGTGGGTGTTCTGGATTCCTCTGTTACCATGTCCAAGAAATGCTAAGAGCTTCAGAGCGTGGATTCTGTACTGAATCTGGTGAGCTCAGGTGAATCATTTGTTACATCATATTATAGTAAGTAACTAACTACTGTACTAGAATTCCCAGCATGTCCAGGGTTGGACTTCCAGAAAGCAGAGCATCCTAACTCCTAGCCCCAGACCTGAAGGTCAGTTAGGAGGCAGCTGGTGGCGTACTTCAGGTGCAGGCTGTCCCTGCGCTCATACTCTCTTTGTTGGGAGCAGCAAACTCTCCCTCAGGACACAAGGACCTGAGGGACTGAGATCCTCATTCCTGAGGAGCAGGAGGGCTGCTGTCTCTCCTGGAAGCTCTGCCCCACCTCAACCAAGGAGGTCATGCATCTCTGGTGACTGGGAACTATGGGGACCAGGCAGCAGAGACCTGGTGTCAGGGCAGCAACAGCAAAAAAAAAGTTAAAAGGTAGAGATATTAGTTAACCTTAGACTTTTGTAGGTCAATTATGCTCACTAACATTTTAAGGATAACCAACAAAGAATGTGAATTGAATATATAAATTACATGCTAACAGAAGAAAAAAGTAATAAAGATAATTTGCCCTCTTTGATACTTTTAAACTTTATTTATTTATTTACCTATTTATTAAAATACTAGAGGCCTGGTGCATGAAATTTATGCATGGGGAGGGGGGAGGGGGAATGTTCCTCAGCCCAGCCTGCACCCTCTCCAATCTGTGACTCCTTGAGGGATGTCCCACTGCTGGTTTAAACCGGGAGTTGGATATCCCTCTCATAATCCAGGACTGTTGGCTTGAAACCGCTCACCTGCATGCCTGTCTTATTGCCTCCAACTGCTTCTGCCTGCCAGCCTGATCACCCCCTAAGCACTACTCTGCTGGCCCAATTGCCCACAACTGCCCTCCTCTGCTGACCTAGTCACCCCCATCTGCCAGCCCCTGATGGTCTGATCACTTCTAGCTGCCCTCCCCTGCAGGCCTGGTTTCCCCCAACTACCCTCCTGAAGGCCTGATCCCCCTAACTGCCCTCCCCTGCAGGCTTGATTGCCCACAACTGCACTCTCCTGCTGGCTATCTTGTGGTGGCCATCTTGTGACCAGATGGGGGCAACTATCTTGTGCAAGGGTATGATGGTCAATTTGCATATTACCTCTTTATTATATAGGATATTTGACATATCACATTGCACAAATTGAAGGTACACACATATTATTGAAAAAAAGAGAAACAAAAATATCAAAGAATTACATAGAAAATTATAAACAGAGTAAAACAGTGAAAATGAACTTAACCACAATACTAATTATACATCATTTATTCAAAATAGAGCATTATTGGATTACATATTTTAAAAATCTAGTTACAAAGTGCTCACATGAATACACAATACAAAAATGACCCAGAAAGACTGGAAGCAAAGCAAAGGAAAAAATATATGCCACCTGTTTCCATCTGATTTCTAAAAGAAAACAAAACAACAGGTGACTCACTAAAAAGAACCACTGAGGGAAACTGGTGGGCAAACTGAGAGCTGGGTCTAGGGGAAGATAGGGTGTGCAGTAACCCAGAGTTGGGTGGGTACTAGGCACTGCCACCTCCATAGGAGGATGGACCAGGGAAGGGAGCATTTCCCAAAACCTGGAGGGCATGGATCCTATAGAACCAGCTGCCTGGAGAAGGGCGGTGCGAACACATAGGAATGTGGAAGCAACTCTGCAGGGAGGAAGGCAGGAATAAACCCCTGACCTGGCTGCCTCCCTCCTCAGGTCTCCTGTGGGGATCCTCGTTGGCCAAACTCCACTGGAAGCCAGAGAGCATGGGGACCATCAATGTGGTTCTTGAAGGCCATTGTCTTGGGGAAAGTTTGGAGGGAATGCTGGAAGGACACACAGAAGACTGACACATAGACTAATCCTAACCACCACCTCTTAGCCCTAAAAAACCCAGATAGCATTTGTTGGGTGGACTCTGTGGAAGACTATTAAGATTAGGAAATCATTTCACCATGACAAAAGATGGTTGCTAGGTGCACTCATGGGTGTTGATCCACTCCCAGGACCAGACATGTGTGTTAACATTTTCAGAGTCTGTCTCTAATTATGAGGTCTTCTTTGAGGACAGACACCTGTTACTATCCCTCTGGACCTCACCAAATGTCTGCCAGACCTCAAATCCAAGATCTGCCTTCCTCTCTAGCAGGTTTCTGATAATATTATTTTGAAGAAGAATCACCAGCTCTTAAGTGCTCAAGGACAGACGTGGGATTTCTTACCCTTCACCACCCCAGCCCCCACCAAAGATACAACCAGATTCTGTGGAATCTTCATTTGTAGCCACCTCTCTCTGTGCTTTTCTCCTTATCTGCCAGTTGAGTCTTGCAGCAGCTCATCCTGTCTCATCTGAGAACACTATCTCCTCTTCCCCTGCCCAGTACCCGTATGCCAGCCACTGTGGTATCCTTCCAGCCTAAGCATGTCCTTCTCACCGTATGTTCAGGATGGGGACCTCCCCATCTACAGAACCAGACCCCAACTCTCCAGCACATCACCACCTGTCCCTATAACTGAAAGCTGAGGGCATGCAAGCCAGCACAGCTGTCAGCTGTCAGTCTTATACAAATCTTTGGGGCTGGGTGTTTTTGTTGTTGTTTATTGTTGTCAATCCTATGTGGTTCCTTTTATATTGGTTTTGTTTTGTTTTGTTTTGTTTTGAATTCTGTTTAGGGTCTCTATCCTTTCTCACTCTCAGACATGTACAAAAACCAAAGCTCTTGCAAAGGCTGTGTTAGTCCATAAGCCCATGGAAGTCCAGACACCCCGCTGTCAACAGCAGTGCATGAGAAATTAAAACACACCAGGAAGCCGAAACACATTTAAATTTACTCCCAGTCACTGGTGCTTTATGCTAGAAAGGAAAAGAGACAAATGAATAGCACTGCATTAGGACTAGCAACACATCTTCATTCATAGATGTACTAATTGCTTGTAACACAGGCATGAGAATCCCTCCATTGGCACCAGGATGAGGGCACTGCTTCGTCATTCTCCATGGCCTTATCCAATCCCAGATTACCTCCCGGCACTGCTTGGTGTGCAAAGGAGAGACCTAGTGGGGAGCAGACCTTTGGCATAAATATCTCAACCTCATTTGTAAGCATTGCACCTCTCTGAACCCCTTTCTGTCACTTCTCCCTGTTGCCCACCCTACCCCATCAGAATCACAGGGCAAACACTTCATTCATTTTCAAAACAAGCCATTATAATCAAATGATAGTAACAGATTATTTCTAACTCCTCCAGCAAGACATTGATGTACAGTGGTGAGGGCATGCTTTTGGAATCAAGCAATATTGCTAGCTCCCCGCCCAATTCTCCAATATCCCACTGAGACATCTGTACCCATTTCTCTCAGTGCCTGGGTTTTATTTGTACAATGGAAATAAAACTCTTTCCACCTCATGATTGCTTTGAGAATGATACAGAGATAATACATACGAAATACTTGGTACTGTGTTCAAAGACAGGAATGATTTCACATGGAACTGTTTGTTGTTCTCGGGGGTTATTATTATTGTTCATTAAAGCAAGTTCAAAAATAAGTCTGCTATTTAGACTTGACAATTATGACTGTTTATCCACCAACAATGGAGGTGAAATGATTAAATATTGCCTATCAATCCTATGTGGTTTCTTTGATATTGCAGAAATACATTTTATCTTATTGACATAAAAACACAAGAACATAGGTTTCTGATACTGAGCAAGGACATGGAAGAACATACTAGGTGTTAAAAGGTCCCAGGACTATCTGATTGCAGGGCATGCAACGTTCTGGTCCAGAGTAAGCGTCCCTCTCTTCTGTGCCTCTCCATTCAGTTATGCAAGCATGAAGGAACTCAGGGAACATTTACTAAACACCTACTATACTTCAAATGCTTTGCTGAAAGCTGGAGACCTTCCAGGTCCTTTTTTAACCTGTGATTTTAACATGCAGGCAATGCTTCTTTGGAGCTATACAAACCCTGAGGACTGCTGGGCAAGGTCCCTGAAATTCAGAGGTGACTTAAAAGTAAAGGTGTTTGTGGATTTGGGGCCACTTGTGAATTCTCCAGTTCCTAAAGACACACCTGTCAGGAGGTTGTGCATCACCATTGCATCTCTTCTGCCCTGAGGGTGGAGGCATTAACAGAAGGAAGTGAGGAAAGGACAGAGGGCACATGAGTGTCAGTTCAATTGACCACCATGCACCTGAGAGTCTGGTATGATGCTTTCTCAGTTTCTCTGCCCCAAAGTCTGAATGAAGAGGATATTGCTGAACGGTTTAAAGACATTAATAAAAATAAGGGCATTTGCCAATAGCATCATGCCAATAAGTTCAACAACTTAGGGGAAATGGGCAAGTCCTTGGCGTATACACAGCACCAGATCCCATTGAAGAGGAAAGATGATCTGAATCTCCTATGCCCATTAAAGACATTGAATTCATACTTTAAAACCTTCTTAAGAAGAACTTCCAGTGCTGATGGCTTCCTGAGGGAATTCTATCCAACATTCAAGGAAGTGATAATATCAACTCTATAGAGACACTTGTGAAAATAGAAAAGAAAAAAAAAACACTTAACACCTCATTTTACGAGGCCTACTATACTGATAAGAAAACCAAGCAGAGACTTGACAAGAAAAGTACAGGCCATAAATATAGTCATACATTTCTTCATACCAATGTTAGTGAATCAAATCCAGCAATCTATAAAAAAGATAATATATTACCACCCAATGGGATACATTCCAGAATGTTAAATTGGTTCAACATTCAAAAGCCAACCAGTGCATTTAACCACAATAGGCTAAAATAATGAAAGGGAAAAAATGATGATCATATCCATAGATGTAGAATTAGCATTCGACAAAATTTGACACCCATTTATGACACAACTTTCAGCAAAGTAGGAATAAAGAAAAAAACAAACATACAGATTGGAAAGGAAAATTAAAAATGTCCTTGCTTACTAGTTTAAATGACTTGATCAGGCATGGAGCAAATGCAAAGCAGTCTACAAAATGAGCTTCCTAAACTATTAAGAGGAACAACATCTTTTTTTCTGGAAATTTCCCAGCACACAGGAACAAGCTCAGTGGGACACAATGCTGGCCCATTACTCCAACTTCTGCTGCTGCTGGCTACGTCAGTCTCCGTGACAACTGTTGTCTTTCTGAAGTCCCAGTCCTTCCAAATACCTTCTCATCTCAGGGTTTTAAACCAGCAGCTCTTGCTGCCAAGTGCACCTTCCCCTGCAGCCTCCTCAACAGTCAAGGCCCAGAGCTTAAGAGACACCTTCCCAGGCATGCCACCCAGGACCACCTTAGCTAAACTTGATTCCCAGCTTCTACCCCCATCACTCTCTTCTACTAGCATTCTGATGTTCCCTCTCGGAAATAATTCTGATTATTGGCTTACACATGTGTATCCCACAAAGTGTAAGCCACATGGGGACAGGTAGTTGAATCATTGTGCTTACTGCTGCATCTCCAGAATCTAGAACAGTGCTTGGATATGAATATCTCAACCTCATTGCAAGCATCACATCTCTATGAATATCTTCCAAACACTTCTTGTCACCCACCCCGCCCTGTCGGAATCACAGGACAAACATTTTATGCATTTTCAAAACATTTCAAGCCATTATAATTAGACAGTTATGGTGGTAACAGATTATTTCTATTCATTTATATATAGTGATGAGGACATGCTTTTGGAACAGGCAATATTGCTGGCTCTCAAGAAGTGGTTGTTGAGTGAATAATCAATGTCAACAGTTTTATGACCTCCAAAGACCATGGAGGGGAGCTTAGTGGGTTATGGAAATTTATTGCCCTAGAAGCTAATGATCTGAAGAAAGTATAGGTGTGTTTTTTCTTTTAATAGGCTATTTTTAGAGCAGTTTTAGGTTTACAGAAAAATTGCATTGAAAGTACAGTGAATTCCCTTAAAGTCTTCCCCCCACACACTCACATTTTTCCTTCCTCTGCCTTTTACAGGGAAAGCTTTTTCTCAGAGCCCAGGTGCACTTTTATTTATTTATTTATTTATATATTTATATATTTTATTGATATTTTACAGAGAGGAAGGGAGAGAGATAGAGAGCTAGAAATGTTGATGAGAGAGAAACGTCGACCAGCTGCCTCTTGCACACCCCCTTCTGGGGATGTGCCCGCAACCAATGTACATGCCCTTCACTGGGATTGAACCCGGGACCTTTCAGTCCGCAGACCTACACTCTACCACTGAGCCAAACCGGTTTCGGCCCAGGTGCACTTTTAAAGAACATCTTCTCAACATGGCAGAAAGGCCCACCCAGAGAGGCCCAGGTCCAACCTGTGCCCTTAGCTGTCTGCACAATCCTGGCTGCACGTTCTCAGGCTATTTCAGGAGAAAGTAAGACCCCCCGAGTGTCCAGATTGTTCATAATTCCTTTCCCCAAAATGAGGTACCAAACCACTTCAATGGTACAATACACATTGTTGTTTACAAGCTGGCTGGCTATGAGTTCCAACAGATGCCTCAATTACACTCACCCACTGACCCTCCAGAGAACAAGTGAGTGGTAGCAGAGAGCAGACAGCTGTGGAGATTTCTTACATGTGAAACATACTCTTTCCAATATTCATGTTTAACCTACTTGATCTTCAACATTGTAGGTATTTTTCCAATATAGTTTTGCACAGTCTCAATTATTTTTATCTCTTTTTATCAACACTAAGCATTTATTTTGCTTCAGTGTGACAAACTATTCCAGATAGTCAGTAGATTATGGTGGAAAAACTGTTTTATTTACCAAATAATTTGGCTCATAACCAACTTGTGTACTTTTTTTATAGGCCACAAAGTCAATGCATCAAAGATAGAAGGGCTGCAGCACATCTTTGCTCCTGGAAAGTTTGAAATGACTCTAATATTTTACTTGATATGGATTCTTGACCGTTTCAAATATTTCAGGACCAAGTTTCCTGGTGACTCTTCATCTCTTGGAAGACTCAGTGAAATATAAAACATACACATTCATTAAAACAATAATTTGAAAATAAAACATATTTATTACTACTTATCATTATTTGTCAATATATTTATAGCAGCTTAGGTATATTCTCAGCTGCACTATTCATTGTTCGCTCTTCAATGAACATTATACATTGTTCACTCTTCTTAAATCAGAATATCACCTTGAAAAAAAATTTGGCATCTCGGAGGAGAAAATGGCGGAAGAGCAGATGGGCGGTTTCTGAGTCTTGTCCCGAGGAAGAGAGAGAAAGCAGCTGAGGATTGCGCTAGGAGTGCTCGTCAACAAGCCAGGAGACTGGCAAACACCAGAGGAAATTTGGGGTCTGCTGATCAGCGAGCCACCAACAGTGGACCACCCACAGCTAGGTCCCTTACCGGAGATACTTGCCGGCGCGGACGGGAAATCTCGCCATCTTGGAAGGGAGAAGGTTCGAGTCGGAGGCCTGATTATCTCCAGCCACTAGGAACACCAACTGAACATAGTCGGCGCGAACCCTTGATCTCAGAGGAGCTCAGATCTCGAAGCGATCCGGTGGGTGAGTTCCCCTCGGACAGGTAGTTCTGACTGAGTTCCACTCGGTGCAGCAACACCCCCCCCCCCCCCCTGCGCACCAGCTCGCGCTGCGCACAGAGGCTGAGGGACTGGTCGTGGATTACAGGCTTCTCAGCTGGAGGCGCGCCTGTCTGTGGACAGGGCTCCTAAGACTAGGGATATCTAAGGAGCAGCACAGCTGGATCTGAGTCCAAGAAGTAGCCGCAGAATTACAGGGGAGTGCAGCCAGCTCCGGACCGCCCCACCCCCAGCCATCAAAGACACAGAGAAGGGGAAAAAGCTAGAAAGGCTTTAGAGTCCTGGAAGTCATCCAGAAACACTGCCACCCAGAGGCTAAAGCACATAGGGTCTCTAGATTGGCTTAAAAATCAGGTCTTGTAATCAACACGGAGGAACGGTGAAACACAGTGAACTGCCACTACCGCCCAGACTGGGAACAGGCGTGCGAGACATAGCAACACAGAAAGTGAATGACCTTCATTACTGCAAATTTTGTTTAATTTTTAATTTTCAATTTTTATTTTTTTAACTGTTGAATTTTTGTTTTTTACCTACTTTAATTGCAAAGTTTACTCAAGAAATTTTTTTCATCTGCCATCACTAGATTTTACCTTTTTAATTAATTCATTTTTATAGGTAATCAACATTATTACTACTACTATTTTACCTTTTTTATCTTTTTTATCTTATTTTCTTTTGTTTATTTTTATTACTACTTTTTAAGTGTCATATTATAATCCTTTTTTTTTTGTTTTCTTTTTTTTTCCCCTTTTTCCTCTATTTCTTTTTTTCTATATTTCCCCCTTCGGGATTACCATTCTAAAAACTATTCATACCTTGCCTTCTCCAACGCTCTATTCTATCTCAAACCTACCTTTATGACATCTCTCTATTCCTAACCCTTTACCTTTGGTGTCCTGCCTATCTTAACCCTTTACTGCTATAGATTTTCCTTACTCTTTCTGTTTACCCTCTCCAAAATTTTCACCTGACCTGTATATATATAATTCCCAACCCCCTGCTCCAATCCCATTCACACCTACCTTGTCACTGCCCCCCCACCAAAAAAAAAAAAAAGCCTTCTCTCTACCCCTTTGTTGTTGTATGTTGAATGCTAACTATATCAAAGGTTTATGCTTTTTTTTGTATGTGTAAGATTGGTTTGCTTATTCTTTTTATTGGATTGTATGTTCTTGTTATCTGGGTTGTAGACACCTTTATTGGAGGATATTAATATTGCAAACACATTTCTGTCCAGTGCCTTGTGTGTTGTACCTGGTTGTGTTGTATTTTGTGCCTTTAAATCAAAGCAGGAGGGAGAGAACTACGTAACCAGGCACCCTATAAAGAGAGATCATGGGGAGACTAAGAAACAACCCGCCTGTGAAAGAAAATCAACCATCACCAGAAAATGAAGTAAACGAGTTAGAGGCAAGCAACCTACCAGAGCAAGAATTCAGAGTAATGATCATAAGTTGGCTAAAAAGAATGGAAGACAAATTTGACAATATGAATAAGACCCAAGAGGAAATGAAGAAGACCCAAGAGGAAATGAAGGTGACCCAAGAAGAAATGAAAAATGACATCGCTACTATGAAGAACTCAATAGAAAGCATCAAGAGTAGACTAGATGAAGCAGAGGACCGCATCAGTGAGCTAGAAGACAAAATGGAAAGAAATACCCAATTACAGCAGTTGCTAGAAAAAAAAATTAAAAAACAGGAGGAGAGCCTAAGGGAGCTTTGGGACAATACAAAACAAAACAATATTAGAATAATAGGGGTTCCAGAAGGAAAGGAAACTGAGCAAGATATGGAAAAAGTATTTCAAGAAATAATGACAGAAAACTTTCCTGAGATAGAGAAGAAAAAACCAACACAAATCCAAGATGCTCGAAGGGTCCCCAACAAAATGAACCCCCAAAGATCAACACCCAGACACATTATAATTAAACTGGCAAAAAACATCGACAAAACCAGAATCTTAAAAGCAGCCAGAGAGAGACAGAAAGTTACATATAGAGGAAACCCCATCAGACTAGCAACTGATTTCTCAACAGAAACTCATCAGGCCAGAAGGGAATGGGATGACATATACAAAGTCATGCAAAGGAAGGGTCTGAACCCAAGAATACTGTACCCCGCAAGGCTGTCAATCAAAATTGAAGGTGTAATCAGGAGCTTCACCGACAAGAACAGACTAAAGGAATTTATCTCCAACAAACCAGCAATGCAAGAAATGCTAAAGGGTCTACTGTAATAATAAAGAAATAGGAAGTGAAGAAGGAACACAGAGGGATAGAATAAAAATGGCATCAAATACCTATCTTTCAATAATCACTTTAAATGTAAATGGTTTAAATGCTCCAATTAAAAGACATAGGGTAACAGAATGGATAAGAAAGCAAAACCCATTCATCTGCTGTCTACAAGAAACCCACCTCAGAAAAACAGACGCCCACAGACTGAAGGTGAAAGGATGGAAAAAGATTTTCCAGGCAAACGGAAACGAAAAAAAAGCTGGGGTAGCAATACTTATATCTGACAAACTAGATCTCAAAGTGAAGGACATAACAAGAGATAAGGATGGCCACTTCATAATACTAAAGGGTGTAATCCAACAAGAAGAAATAACCCTGGTAAACATATATGCACCCAATTCGGGAGCACCCAAATACATAAAGAAACTGCTGGAGGACATTAAGGGACAGATTAATAGCAATGCAATAATAGTAGGAGATTTTAATACTCCATTGTCACCTCTGGACAAATCATCTAAACAAAAAATCAATAAAGAAACGTCAATTCTAAATGACGTATTAGACCAGATGGAATTAATTGACATCTTCAGAACATTTCATCCCAAAGCCACAGAATATACATTCTTCTCAAGTGCACACGGGTCATTCTCAAAGATAGACCACATATTGGGACATAGGCAAAGTCTCTTCAAATTCAAGAAGATAGAAATCTTATCAAGCATTTTCTCAGATCACAGTGCCATAAAATTGGAAATCAACTACAATAATAATAAGCCAAAGAAATTAAACACATGGAGACTAAATAGCATGCTATTGAACAAAGACTGGGTTACCAGAGAAATCAAGGAAGAAATCAAAAACATCATGGCAACTAATGACAATGAAAACACAACAATCCAAAATCTATGGGACACAGTAAAAGCTGTTTTGAGAGGGAAGTTCATATCCCTACAAGCCTATTGCAAAAAACAAGAAAGATTGGTAACAAATTATCTTACCCTACAACTCAAACAGTTAGAAAAAGAACAGCAAGAAAGGCCCACTGTAAGCAGAAGGAAGGAAATAATAAAAATCAGAGCGGAGATTAACGACATAGAGACCAAAGACACAATACATAAGATCAACAAAACCAAGAGCTGGTTCTTTGAAAGGATTAACAAGATTGATGAGCCTCTAGCCAGGCTAACCAAGAAACAAAGAGAGAGGACCCAAATAAACAAAATTAGAAATGAAAGAGGTGAAATAACAACAGACCCCGCCGAAATACAAAGGATTGTTACAAAATACTATGAACAACTCTATTCCAACAAACTGGACAACCTGGAGGAAATGGACATATTCCTAGAAAAATACAACCTTCCAAAACTCAATCAGGAAGAATCTAAAAATCTCAATAGACCAGTAACTTGGGAAGAAATTGAAGCAGTTATCAAAAAGCTTCCAGCAAACAAAAGCCCAGGGCCAGATGGCTTCACAGGAGAGTTTTACCAAACATTCAAGGAAGAACTAAAACCTATCCTCCTCAGACTTTTCCAAAAAATTCAAGAGGAAGGAACACTGCCAAACTCCTTTTATGAAGCCAGCATCACCCTAATACCAAAACCAGATAAAGACAACTCAATGAAAGAGAATTACAGGCCAATATCCCTCATGAACATAGATGCCAAAATCCTCAACAAAATTCTAGCAAATCGGCTCCAGCAGTACATCAGGAAGATCATACACCATGACCAAGTAGGATTTATACCAGGAATGCAAGGATGGTACAATATTCGCAAATCAATAAACGTGATACATCACATAAACAAATTGAGAGATAAAAATCATGTGGTCATATCTATCGATGCAGAAAAGGCATTTGATAAAATCCAACACCCTTTCCTGATAAAAACTCTCAACAAGGTGGGAGTACAAGGATCATACCTCAACATAATAAAAGCTATATATGATAAACCCACAGCCAACATCATGCTCAATGGGCAAAAACTAAAACCATTCCCTCTAAGAACAGGAACAAGACAGGGATGCCCACTCTCACCACTCCTCTTTGACATAGTACTGGAAGTACTCGCCATCGCAATTAGACAAGAAGAGGAAATAAAAGGCATCAAAATCGGAAAAGAAGAAGTAAAGCTGTCACTATTTGCAGATGACATGATATTGTACATAAAAAACCCAAGAGACTCCATCAAAAAGCTAATAGACTTAATAAACGAATTTGGCAATGTAGCAGGATACAAAATCAATGCCAAGAAATCAATGGCATTTCTCTACACCAATAGTGAACTTACAGGAACAGAGACTAAAAAAGCAATCCCATTTACCATCGCACCAAAAAAATTAAGATACCTAGGAATAAACTTAACCAAGGAGGTAAAAGACCTATATGCAGAAAACTACAGGACACTGAAAAAAGAAATAGAGAAAGATGTAAACAGATGGAAGAACATACCATGTTCATGGATTGGTAGAATCAACATCATCAAAATGTCCATACTTCCCAAAGCAATATATAAGTTCAATGCACTCCCCATGAAAATACCATGGACATACTTCACAGACCTAGAAAGAACTCTCCGAAAATTCATTTGGAACAGTAAAAGACCCCGAATAGCCTCAGCAATCTTAAGAAATAAGAGTAAAGTAGGAGGAATCTCAATACCAGATTTCAAGCTGTATTACAAAGCAACTGTTCTCAAAACAGCCTGGTACTGGCACAAGAACAGACATATTGATCAATGGAATAGATTAGAGAATCCAGACATCAACCCAAATCAATATGCTCAATTAATATTTGACAAAGGAGGCACGAACATACAATGGAGTCAAGACAGTCTTTTTAATAAATGGTGTTGGGAAAATTGGACAGATACATGCAAAAGAATGAAACTAGATCACCAACTTACACCATACACAAAAATAAACTCAAAATGGATACAGGACTTAAACATAAGACGGGAAACCATAAAAATACTAGAGGCATCCACAGGCAGCAAAATCTCAGACATATGCCTAAAGAACTTCTTCACTGATACTAACCCTAGGGCAATGGAAGCTAAAGAGAAAATAAACAAATGGGACTACATCAAAATAAAAAGCTTTTTTACGTCAAAAGAAACCATCAACAAAACAACAAGAAAACCCACTGCATGGGAGAACATATTTGCAAACGATATCACTGATAAAGGTTTAATCTCCAACATCTACAGACAGCTTATACAACTCAATAAAAGGAAAATGAATGAGCCAATTAAAAAATGGGCAATGGACCTAAATAGAATCCTCCCAAAAGAAGACAGAAGGAAGGCCAAGAGGCACATGAAAACATGCTCCAAGTCACTAATTATCCGAGAGATGCAAATCAAAACAACAATGCGGTACCATCTCACACCTGTCAGAATGGCCAACATCAACAAAACAACAAACAACAAATGTTGGCGAGGTTGTGGAGAAAAAGGAACCCTCATGCACTGCTGGTGGGATTGTAGGTTGGTGCAACCACTGTGGAAAACAGTATGGAGCTTCCTCAAAAAACTGAAAATGGAACTCCCATTTGACCCAGTAATCCCACTACTAGGAATATACCCCAAGAAACTAGAAACCCCAATCAGAAAGGATATATGCACCCCTATGTTCATAGCAGCACAATTTACAATAGCTAGGATTTGGAAACAGCCTAGGTGCCCGTCAGCAGATGAATGGATCAGAAAACTATGGTACATCTACACCATGGAATACTATGCTGCCATAAAAAGGAAGGAATTCTCATCATTTGCAGTAACTTGGATGGAATTGGAGAGCATCATGCTGAGTGAAATAAGCCAGTCAATGAAAGAGAAACACTACATGACCTCACTCATTTATGGATATTAAAGATCATTATAAATGAATGAACAGAAAGATTGATATAGTGACAGTAAAACAACAGGCAGACTGTCAAATGACAGCGGGGGGGGGGGAGGGTAGGGAGATCTGGGGGAGATAAGAGATCAACCAAAGGACTGGTATGCTTGCATATAAGAATAACCAATGGACACAAAACTCTGGGGAGGGAGGGCATCTATGGGGGGGGGGGGCAATGATAAGCTATGTATACAGATAATACCTTAATAATAATAAAAAAAAAAAAAAACCACAAGATTCCACCACACACCCTATAGAATGGCTAAAATTAAAAAGGTGGAGTGGGTGATGCAGAGGGAGGGTCCAAAGGTACAAACTCCCAGCTATAAAATAAACAAGCCGGAGATTTAAGAAACAGCATGGTAACTACAGTTCGAAATATTGTGTTGCATAACTGAAAGCTCTTACCATTCTCACCACCAAAAAGAAATTGTAACTGTGTGGTGATGGGTGTTGATTGGATTTATTATGGTGATCCTTTAGCAATAAATATAAATATCGAATCATTAAAAAGAAAAAAAGAAAAAAAAAAAAGAAAAAAAATTTGGCAATAAAACATCAAAGAAAATGTAATGGGAGTTTGGTGGTGTAAAAAATTATCTTTATTATTATTATTATTATTATTTAGGTCCTTTACCGGGAGGAATAACTTAGAATCTCTGTCGTATTCAGCTACTAATGGGATAATACAACTACAGCTGTCTCACTTCACTTTGCCCTTCTCCACAATGCTGTCTTCTCCTCTGCTGTGGGCTGACTTCCATCCTCCCAAATGCATATGTCAAAGTTGTAACTCCCAGGACTTTAAAGAAGTGGTTAGGTTGAAAGAGTGCATTAGGATGGACTCTAATTCACTGTGACAAGTGTCCTTATAAGAAAAGAAGACTAAGACACAGGCACACACAGAGGGATGAGCAGGTAAGGACAGAAGGGAAAATATAGTCATCTACCAGCTGAGGAGAGAGGACTCAGAAGAAACCTGCACTGCCAGCATCTAGATATTGGCGTCTAGCCTGGAGAACTCTGTGGAAATAATGGCCTGTCATTTAATCCACCTAGTCGGTGACATTTTGTATGGCAGCCTAAGTGCAGTGGGCCTTCACCATACAGCAGAGGCTGAGGCCAATGGCAGCCCTGGTCCCCCGGTGAAAGGGAAGACAGGCCTGGGATGGCAATTCACTGCCCAGAGTTTGAAGTCCCGTAGATCACTGCCCTACCATCAGATGCTCACATTTATATGTTTAGGACACCGAGCCAGTGGGCTCACTCAAGTAAGGCCAAGAGTCCTGGTCACACCGAAACCAGGTTTGGCTCAGTGGTAGAGTGTCGATCTGTGGACTGAAAGGTCCCCGGTTCAATTCCGGTCAGGGGCATGTACATTGGTTACGGGCACATCCCCGGAAGGGGGTGTGCAAGAGGCAGCTGGTTGATGTTTCTCTCTCATCGACATTTCTAGCTCTCTATCTCTCTCCCTTTCTCTCTGTAAAATATCAATAAAATATATCTTTAAAAAAAAAAAAGAGTCCTGGTCACATGGTTTCCTTTGAGTGACCATAGCCTTGGCCTCCTGCTACAGATGAAGCCGCGTGGCTCTGCCTTTGAAGGCTCCTCAGGCCATGCTCTACCAGGAGGTTCGGTCTGTCATATATTGGAAACACAAGGATGATACCTGTCTTGAGAAGTTTGCCACAGCAGGAGATGACAGGGCCATGAGCATGGCAGGTTTCCCTGTCCTTTAGGTTCCATCTCTGCTGAACACCCTCATGGTGGGAAGGGGCCCCTCATTCATTTCACTTGGAATTTGAGGCTATTTCTTCCAATAGTACCTGACCAATTCTCTCTATCCTATTAACTAAATTCTAATTCCCCAGGAAATCTGGAGGTCTGTAAGAGGTGACCCCTTCACGACCCCCCAGAGCCCTCTGGCTGTGGACACACAATGGAAAGCAACTCAGAGTCCAAATAGACAAGACATCAAGAGAGCTGCAAATGCCATCTCCTGTGGTCTATGGATGGGACATGGTGAGTTCAGGTTTAAAACAGCTGGACAAGTGACAGAGGATAGGTAGACCCACCATGTATGTGAAAGGGAGGCAAATGGACTGCAGGCTTTGCTAAGTCCTTTCTGGAAATTGTGTAACAATTATAATAATAGCAATTAGTATTTTCAAAGGCTCTTTAGCCTGGCAGGTGTGGCTCAGTGAATGAGCATCGATTTATGAACCATTAGTTCAGTGTTTAATTACCAGTAGGGGTACATGCCTGGGTTGTAGGCTCAATCCCCATTACAGGGCATGTGGGAGGCAGCCTATTGATGATTCTCTCTCATCATTGATGTTCCTATTTCTCTCTCTCTCTCTCTCTCTCTCTCTCTCTCTCTCTCTCTCTCTCTCCCTCTCTCTCTCCCTCTTTCTTTTTCTCCCTTTCTCTCTGAAATCAATAAAGAAATATATATTTTAAAAGGCTATTTAAAGCATTAGCAAATTAATCTTGACCATTGTGATGTGAGACAGATGAACAGTGTATCATTATCACCCATGATTTGCCCATAGAGAAACTACATGAAAATACTTCTCTCTTTGTCTTTTTAAAATATGTATTTTATTGATTTTTAACAGAGAGGAAGGGAAAGGGATAGAAAGTTAGAAACATCCATGAAAGAGAAACATAAATTAGCTGCTTCCTGCACATCCCCCACTGGGAATGTGCCGGCAACCAAGGTACATGCCCTTGACCAGAATTGAACCCTGGACCCCTAAGTTCACAGATCTGCAGGCTGATGCTCTATCCACTGAGCCAGACCAGTCAGGCAGAAAGTACTTCTCTTAATGACCAGGATTGTGCACACAGACACACATGTTCGGATGGGGTTAGGACCTCGGTCATCCAGGTGATCCTGACTGGTCCCCGGCAAGGGCAGCCCAACTGTCTTCCTGGCCCAATTGCAGGGCATTATCCTGTCTGAACTGTGTGCAGGGGGCCTTCAGACTGCACCCTCTAAACTGTTCTCAGATTCTCAGGCCCTGAGTGCTCCTGACTGCACATATGCATCTTCTCTCCCAAGTGATTCGGTGACTGCATCTGTCTGGCTTCTCAAACTAGTTGCAGGAATTATCTTTTGAACCAGCAGGTAACAGCCCTCTGCCTCAGAGTGTTCTTTTCTGCCAAACACTGTCTGAGCAGAGGTGCGCCTGAGCCTGGGGCTGTCCTGCTATCTTTGTTCTGTGCCCCCAGCTTCTCTATCCTCTCCTGGGTTGGAGGTCTCATAGGATCAGCTGTGGAGCTGCCGGAAATGAGGTCTTTGATTCAGTAGATGGCACTCTTACCTCTGAATCAGCAGAGCATCTGTGTTTCTCTGAACACATACACCTGAGAAAAAGAAGGCATCCTTGTTGCATTTTGAGTTCACAGTAGCAAATATATTATCCCATGAGATCACAAACTCTTTGCAAACTTTCCAAAGGAATCAGCGTCTGAATCCTTGGACCCCTTCAACTCTGCAAAACATACAAAGGTTCTGAAAGAACAGGTCATGGGTCTGGCTTTGGAATAGTTCTTCCAGCAAATGACCTTTCAGAATGTTCTTTCAAATTATGTCTGCTCATAAAACGCCAGCATCTTGCTTCTCTTAGCAAATATCTCATTACATGTCAACTTATTTCCAGATAGATGATCCTCAAGCATAAAAATATGCTTAAACAATTGTTCAATTATATCTTCTCAGGTAAATGCTATCTGTCCTGTGTAATACTAATTGTTTTGTCTAGTTACATTATGGAAAATAATTATGATAAAAATAATGAGTGTTGTGAGATACAAGCTAGATGGCCAATCTATTCAATGGCATTAAAACCTCTGCTATTTTTCTTCCTGTTTTATTTCTTTATAAAATGTTTTTCTGATTTCATTCTTTTTAAATTTTCTCAAAACTGTGAGACTAAGACAAATAAAAAACTTCAAGAAGGTCCCTTGCAAATAAAACTAAGAAAAATACAAACCACCTCAATTCCATCATACGGAATTAGCCACTGTGGACATTCTGGGGGCATTTCTTCCCATGGTTTTCCTTTGCCTGTGAGTGAGAAATCAAACTTGATTTGACTTGAAGCAACAGGAGAGTTTTTCAAAGGCTGCTGCATGTCCTTCAGAATTCAGAAGAGGGGTGGCCTGGAACCAGGGCTGGTTCACTTCTGTTGCAAATTTCCTTTCTTGATTTCCAGGGCACCTGGGAGAAAATAGCCCTTAAATTCATAGCTCATGCTTTCAAGAGCACAGCCAGGCTGGGCTAGAATTTCTGATGCCTGATTTCCAATTGTTGTATAGTTTTCATGGTGCAGCTGGGGTCATGGGGCATCTCAGGGCCAGCTGTTTGTGCCTGGATTCAGGGAAGCCTGGTCCCCACAGGTGGGTCCTGAGGTACTTAAGTGGATGGAGATGGGGTGTCAGTCCCCAGAGGAAATGCTGTACACACACGTGCGCACATTTGTGTGTGTGTGTGTGTGTGTGTGTGTGTGCGCGCGCGCGCGCGTGCACTGGGCTGAGGAGGAATTTACACAAAAAGAAAGAGAGGTATAAGGGCAGAAAATGAAATTGGAAATTCTTTCTGCTACACAGGATATTTTTGTTAGTAAATAATTCTTTAATGAATGTGACATCATAGGACAGCTCTTAAGTCTCTATTGTGTCTCTTTTTTAATGTTTCTATTGATTTTTAAAGGGAGAAGAAAGGAGAAGGAGAGAGAGAGAGAGAAGCATCGATGTGAGAGAAACATTGATCATCAGCTGCCTCCTGCACACACTCTGACCTGCATGGAACCTACAACCTGGCTATGTGCCCTGACTGGGAATTGAACCTGCAACCTTTCAATGCATGGAGGACACTCAACCAACTGAGCTACACTGGCGAGGGCTCAATTTTGTCTCTTAAACTATGGAATCTCACTTAAAACAATTCCTGGATTTAATCACAATTAATGCATGAATATTTCTAATTTAAAAAAATATATATGAATAAATTGCTAGGACTGGCACATTCACTCATGAATCCACTGATTCTAGACATTATCTTCCCTCTGTCCCAGATCTGGACTTGCGCTTTCCTCAAACTAATATTTTGAAAGGAGGCATTACTATTTACAAAAAGGAAGTCGCAATAAACAATTACAAAGACAAATTGCTCTTATAATCTTTCGGCCCCATGCTTTTCCCATGGCCCTGCTCGGCAGCTTCCTGGCAACCCTGGGAAAAGCAGCGTGGCTCCCACCTTCATTGCCCAACGGTCTGGGGGTGCAGAGCCTGGGCCAGGCTCCCAGGCAGGACGTGCCCCGACGCGCCTCCCAGGGCCCAGCTTCCCTCCACCTCGAGCTAGCTGGCTCCCAGCCTCTGTAGTGGCAGAGGTTGTGAAATTCTTTCTTCATAAAGTGGCTTACATCAACCGATTAAAAGACAAGATCAGTTTGTTGAGTTTGCCCTGAAGCATGAAGGAGAGATTTCTACTCACCACCTTTCCCAGTTGTTAGGGGAAGTCAGACCTTGGGAAATGCCTCTCAGAAAATCTTGGTTTGGGGATTTATGGTGTCATAGGATTGATAATTTATTTAAATTTCAATCAGACCCACCATGTTCTTTTTTTTTTTTTTTTTAGTAATCAATATACTGTTTACAAAAAGTTTTGTGTTCATGGGTGTTTCCTGTAACCTAACTTGACCTGAGTTTTTTTTTTTTCTCTCTCTCTCTCCTCTCTCCCTCTCCCCCGCCCCCATCTGTGTCTCTCAGCACACACACAATGTTCTGCAAACTTTATAAGCTTTTAATTAAAACTGGAGAATAGTTGATTGATGGGGGGAAAAGGTGGGTAAAGAACGTAGGAGGTTTGAAAATTGGCACAGAGGACAAATTGAAGTCTAATTAACGAACAGGAAGAACCTGCAGTCATGCCGGTGTGGAAAGCATGTCTGATTGTCATCAGAGATCCGGGGAGATACTGTGCCTTACTAACGTATAAATTTGAAAGGGTGTGGCCGGTTCAGAAATGCCCGGCCAAGAAAGAGAGGGTATCGTCCTATATTTTGAACAGAACATGTATTTCAAAGAGAGATGGAGAGAGAGAAAAAAAAATTTTTTTTAAACACTTAAATTTTTCAGTGTGCTAAAAGTACCAAGAAGGTACTTAATGAAATACTTGGGTTCATCTCTTGCGAGCATGAGCTCATGGAAGGGAAATGAGAGTCTTGCTGGCAGCAAGTCAGGGGACCCAAGTAAGCCCCATTACAGGATTAAAATGACACCCCACCCATCTGTACAAACACAAGAACACACATCGCACCGCCCACAGGTTGGTAATGAGCACGGACTCCATACTTTCCAAGAGAACCAGCTCCTTTTTCAGTCACCATCTCATTAGGAATGTCAAATTTTATCTCGGTTTTTATTGGGTGTTTGTTTTTTTTTTTTCACTGAGGTGAGTAAACCAATGTGTGTCTGCACTGTCCTCTTCAACCCAAATGGCCCGACTGCTTTCTTCTGAATGGGGAAGTGTCCCTAAGCAGGGTGCTGCAGAGAGACTGATCCATGCCTGCTGCTGCGGGCACTCACAGGAGTATGGGACCCGCAGAGCGAATGCTGAGTGACTGCAGGTCCAACATTAACTAGGAAGGATGCCTCTAAAGCAGGGTGTGTGTAAGGCAACCTCACAGACAGACAATTAATATTTCATTTCAATGACCGAAAGGAAAAAGTCTCTCATAAAAGACAATCATAAATAAGAATCAAAGGGATTGCTATCCTCTCCACAGACACATCCATAACAGTTCTTATGAAAGAGCAAAGCCAGTGCAAGATGCCAAGTGCCCTGGGAGGAGTGTCCTGGGGACCGGCACCATGAGAAAGGCCTCTCACTGGCTGTTGCACCTCGAGTGCGTGCTTGTCCCAGCCTCGTGCCGGATTACAAGTGGAAGTGTACTGGTATTTAGGTAATTCAATTGGAGTATGTGCCCTTGGAAGTTCCCCCAGCTAGTCAGAGGTTCAAAGTGTCAAAATGTATGTAGTTACAAGCCTTACAAACAATCATGGTACAGGACTCATTTTAATATTTGTTCCTACTTAATGCATATCTCAAAGCATGAAGCACATGAACTCATTAATCCTTCTAGGATTTCCATTTAGTTTTTAAATGAGTCACCAAAAAGTAAGCTTGAGCAATACAGCATTATGCTGAGCCTTTTGGAATATTAAGACACACACCATTTTATTCTGCCATGGAGAGATTTTCCGTAGATTATCCAAGAGTTACAAATAATAGAAGTATGTAGCTGGTTAGAAGATAACCTTCAAACCATAAAATGTCACTTGGAGCAACCATATTACCATATCCTAATTGCAAAATAGCAAAATATTTAAACCCAAGACCATTGGGATATTCCTGGGGTTCCAGCCACGGTCAGAATTTTACATATGTTTTCCATAACTACAGCTGAGTAACAAATTATCACACACTAAGTAGGTTAAAGCAGCATTAATTTATGGCCAGGCAGTTTCTACAGGTCACAGGTCCATGTACCGTGTGACTGGATTCTCACTCAGCTTCTCAGTGGGTTTAGACCAAGATGACAGCCAGCAGCCATTCTCTGTCAGTGCCCCAATCCTGGTCAGGCTCACTGTTTGTGGTCAGAATTCATTTCTTTGAAAATTTAACTGGCTGTTACCTGAGACCACCCTTAGATCCTGGATGTAGCAGCCCCAATAGTCAGTTCATAGCATACAACAGAGCATAATGATGAGGCTAGTTCCCGTGGGTTCTACTCACACTCAAGAGAGAGGAGTCATAGAGTGATGGCCACTGGGGGCATCTGGGAATTCTGCCTACAGAGGACTTGGACCAAGGTGAGGGCAATGGGGAGGGAGAGAAGTTAGTTGACAGAGAAGGATCTTACGCTAAAATTGACTGGGGTTGAATATTGGAAGTAAGAGAGAGGAAGGAAGGAAACTGTAAAGCTTTGGGTCTGAGCACCTGAGGAGAGAGGCTATTGACTGGGTGGAGATAACAGACACTGCACTTCAGTGAACAGGGCCTGGGATATTGCAAACTGCCCCATGAAACCTTCCATTTCCAGGGATTTTTTTCCCCCTCAGGGTGGGACAGAAGCCACTGAACATAAGAATATGGGTGATGCATCCCCAGTAAGGGAGTGTGCAAGAGGCAGCTGATTGATGATTCTCTCTCATCGATATTTCTCTCTATCCCTTTCTCTTCCTCTCTGTAAAAAATCAATAATATATATATATATATATATATATATATATATATATATATATTTTTTTTTTTTTAAAGAATGTGGGTGATGTCTTAGATGAGGGTGGCTTAGACGAGCGCTCTGGACCTGCCACTGAGAGCTTCAGTCCCATTGCATGCTGGGATTTGCAGACCCCTCTCTAGTATAGGCAGACCCAGCTCTGGAGGAAGCTCCCACAGCTCAGCCTTGAGCAAGCATTGCCTGACTCGGCTGGAGGGGCAGGATGCTGCCCTCACATGCTTCAGGGTTTGTCTCTGGGCAGCTGCCCCGGACCTGGGGTGCAGAATGCAGTTTATTTATGGATTCAGATAAGTACAGAGATAAGCTGCAGCAGAAGCATCAGATAGGTTTTCTGGTGACGTCTTATAACTCAGAAGCCGCAGAGATTCCTAACAGCACAGATGGTCCTAGGAAGGCACGAGGAGTCAGGGAGTGCTGCCTTGGATGCCACACCTGCACAGCTTCCCTGCCGCCCAGCCAGCGGCACAGCTGTGGTTACTTTCTATACATTAGCTATGATTGTGTTGAGTCCCTATCTCTAAGCGTGGCCTCAGTTCTAGTATTCAGCTCTCAAACCTTATTTACTTGGCAAAGCAGATGCAGCCCCTCTTGGTGGCCCGGGGCAGGTTCGTGTGGACCCCTCAGGGCTCCAGAACAACCTCTGCTCCCATCTCTCAGCCCAGGGGGTCCTGCTTGCTTGGACATGACGTGGCTCTGAGATGCTCTGACAGCACGTGTCCTCGGGAGTCCTGGGCACTGTGTTATTCGGATCAGATCGGAAGGCTTTTAGGCAGCGACAACGCTGAGCTCACCTGTCAGGTGCTATCAAATTCGGCTTTTGCGGTGGAAAGCAAGCTTATTACAGTCTCAGGTGATACCGTTTAGGGTTTAATATAAACCACCGAAACACAAGAAAGTTCTATGAAGAGTGATATCCTTTCCTGAGACATTAACTTAAGTTACATAAATGCCACATACAAATAAGGCAATTAAAACTGAGCCCGAGACAGTAACCTTCCAAGTACTCCGGGGAAAACTAGGTAAGAGTAAGTGCGCTTTTGCGACTGTCCTCATCGCTATTGGCATTGCTGTTTGTGCAGTTCTCCAGGCTTCACCCCGCTGAGAAGGCTCCTGCTCGGGTGTGGAGCCTCACCAGTTAAGATTTCTTTTAATTGCATGAAACACATACACCTTTAATAAATTAATAGGACAATGCCTTCAGGCACTCCTTCGGCTCTCTCTGTGAGGAAGCCTTGACCCACTTCCAACCACTCAACCATTTCTCCCTAATGATGTCACTTCTAATTTGCCTAACACCTCAATTAAACCAAACAAGCAGCCCTGCCAAAAGACGAATATCTTGTAAGAGACTTCTAATGACAATGAGTTTTGTAAATGATTAATGTATGGACAGGTGTAAACCTTTGACTCAATCGTTAATTGAAATGATTTTAATTTATGAAGAAAGAGAAAATGATACAGGCTCAAGATTACAACTGCTATCTTTAAGATCTACTTGCCTCAAAGAAAGCTTGTGTGGGAGGGGGGTGGGAGGGTGTAGTGCATGTATATGTGAAGTATGTGTGTACGTGTGTGGGCCGTGTGAGAGACATTTGTCTCTGCGTGTGTGTGCATGGTGTCTGCTTAATCTGCTTAATGAAAGAAAAGATGTTTTCATCTGTGAGAGCTGCTACCTGAACACATTGAGTCTCCAGGTAGATGTGGGTAACTGGGACTCTGGAGAATGGATTTCTAGCTGAGAGCAGCTGACGTCTAAAAGGAATCTGGAGTGTTGTCCATTCCTGCAAACAGTTTCTTCCGACATGTAAAGAGCTAGAAATGATTCATGGGGGTGGGAGTGGTGTTGTTTTTCTGGAGAATCCGAAGCTTCTACATAAGACCATGAGTTGGTGAATGGAGGCCTCAGGTTCCTCACTCTCAACTCCACCATCCCACCAGCCCAGTCCTCCCAAGTGTGCGAAGTAGAAAATGAGGGTGGGAAGGTGTGGCAACTGACCCAGCAGCCTACACAGGAAGCAAAGACGCCCAGAAGTGGTGGGTAGCCTGATCAACAAGCTCCACAAACAAAGTAAAAACAATCTCTGTTCAGTATTTTTTTTTTTAGCATATTCTGATTGAGGAGGCAAGAGAGCACCACTCTTTAAATAGAGGTGTCTACTTAACAACAACAACACAAAAGGTTAATAGAAAGTAGTCCAGTTTGGCTTCCTGGAGGTAAGGCTGAGATGGAGGTGAATGACCAAGGTTGTGCTGACAGTGGAACCTGTGGGGAAACTGGGCTTCCATTGGGGGGAGGGAAGGGAAAGACGGGTGGGCTAGAGGCCACGGGCTCTGAAAGGTCAGTGGCACCACAGAAGCACCGCCTTGAGGCTGACACACACATGCACAAACTTACAGCCACATTGTCAAGTCTGTGATCAAAATGATTAAGGAGCATATTGAAGAGAAATGGGCCCTGGCTGGTGTGGCTCAGTTGGTTGAGCTTTGTCCCATGCACTAATATATTTGGTTCAATTCCTGGTCAGGGTACATGCTCAGGTTGCCTGCTCAATCACCAGTAGGGGGCGTGCAGGAGGCAGCTGACTGATCTTTCTCATAGGGATAGCTCTCTCCTCTCTCTCTCTCTCTGTCTCTCCCTCACTCAAACCAATATAAACATGTTTTTAATGGCCCAGAAGTAATTTTCAATATAGGGCCCTAACATTTAAACTTTATAAATTTAGACAACTTTATGTTTTAATATTTAGAGATTGTGAGAGAAATAGCTTCTACTGGTGGTCAATGAGTTCCCTAGTTTCTTCTCCAAATAAAACCCTTTATTGTTTTATATTTAATGGTAATGTGATGAACTTGAGCAAAATAGGAGAAGTGGTTAATGCCATATCAGTCTTAATTATGGCACATGGATTATTTTTAATAAAGTAGAAGTCAGCATTGTTAGCAGAGGGGCCACCATCTGAAAATGTGGCATCATTGTGCTGCATTTCTATGTTGATAAGTACACACAGTCACAAAATGAATAATGGTAAGTACATATTTTGGTTCATAGAGAAGCTTTTATTCTAAAAATTAAGTTATAAGATGTCTATACTCTTTCAAAAGAAAAAGTTGGCAAAAGAGAAACCTAGAAAGAAAAATTAATTAGCATAAATAAACTTTCTTTCAGGTTATATTTTTCTTTAAGACAGATAAATAGATAATAGATACATTATTCAGGTAATACCTGTATGCCCATACAATTTAGAAAATAATAAAACGCATAAGATAAAATACTTCCTGCAGTTCCATATTTTAGACAAAAAAAACTTGATCTGCTTTGAATATATACTTTCACTCTTCCATGAATATTTTGTTAGAAATTGAGAATATATTAAATATGCTGCTTTTTAAATTACTTCTTTTACTGATAGCATAGGATAACATTTTTATAATAGTAAATATGCTTCTATAATATTATTTTAATATTAATAAATAGTCTATATTTTGAAGTGCCTCAAATGCATTTAATAAACATTTTATAGTGGGCATAATAGATTATAATAAATATAAAAGATAAGATTATTTTCACTCAAATATCTTTGTTTTTATATTTTATTTTAAATTTTTAGAAATATAATTGTTCAATCCTAGTAGAAAATACTTTTAAAAGTATGTGATACTTATCAACAGGCTATTTTCTAGAAAATGCTACTAATTTCTACTTTCATCCACACTCTGAAAAAAAAGTAGAGTTAGTACATCTTTCTTGGAAGAGTGTCCCTATTTTGAGAATCCCTGTTCAATTGCCACCATTGCGAATACTTTAATTTCTTTTTTATGTGCCAATTAGCAAAGAAAAATATGTTGGCCATAAATATATATTATGCTTTTTCTATATACATGTTTTTATTTTTGTATTTGTTTCTTCATATTGTTCTAAGTTATTTGTAAAGTTTCATTATGTATTTAGACCATTAATCACAAATCAGTTTATGTGTGTTGCAAACACTTTTTCCCCATTGGCTGTGTTTCATTTTGGTTTTGCTATGATAGTATTGAATGAGCTGAGATATTAATTTCAGTGTACTTTAAAACAAGTTAAACTAAGTAAAAAAGATAGACTATCTAAAAGAATGAAATATAGCAGAACTATGAGAGCTTAAAAATATGGTGATAGAGTTCAAATAAGAATTTAAAAAAAATTATTTCTGAAAAGTAGACTAAACTAAAAGTAGCACAAAGGTTAATAAATATAACAGAGAGTGGCTACAAAGCAAGAGAAGGAAAAATGAACACATTAATAAGTTAAAAAAATGAGAAAATGGTTAAGAGGATTTAAAAGTGATATTAATAGAGAATGACCAGTGAAGGTCTAACATAATTATAATAGAAACCCATGAAAAAAGACAAAGCAATGTGACAGAACAGACACTAAATCTTATAATTTCTGAAAACTTACCTAAAATTAAAAAAGAAAAAATCTTTAAACTGCATATTTAAAAAATACACTTGTATGGAAAAGACAAAGAAAGTCATAATGAGCAACAGTGAAAGATTTTTAAAAAAATACATTTTATTGATTTTTTTACAGAGAGGAAGGGGGAGGGATAGAGAGTTAGAAACATCAATCAGCTGCCTCCTGCACACTCTCTACTGAGGATGTGCCCACAACCAAGGTACATGCCCTTGACTGGAATCGAACCTGGGACCCTTGAGTCCAAAGGTCGACACTCTATCCACTGAGTCAAACCAGTTAGGGCAACACTGAAACATTTTAATGTAAAACTACTGGACTCTCAAGAAACAAAGAGCATCAACAACAAAATTCTCTGAAAATACAAGTAAATAATTAAGTAACTTATTTTTTTTAAAGCCAGATTGTCAAGAGAAGTTTTTATAAAAATTCCTTATGCCAGAAAATAATAGAGCATATTTTAAATATCAAAAATAAAATGAGTGAGCCAAAGATTTGACATTGAGCTAAGCTGATGCTTAAATATGATGGCAGTTTGAAAATGGTTCCCAATATGTAAGCACTCAGAGTGCATGATTTTATGAGCCCTGCCTGAGTACTGTTAGAAAATATGTTTAAGAAAGCCAACATTAAGAAAGCCATTCTGCATAAGGAGTGTTTGTGAGCATTTACAGTATATCCAAAAGCAGAGGAGAAAAAGAGATAGTTATAAGGTCTAGAAGACAGTAAATAGTGGCTTAATACTCTAAACATGTAGATAAATTGCAATTATTAAATTGAGGGTGATGAGATCAAATGGAAAATAGAATAAGTGTGGCATTTTCTTAAAAATATTAATGAAGGAAAATATTAATTTATATCTTCTTCAGGAATTTATTGAATTTTTTATGTAATATCTATATTGTTATTCTCTTTTTTTTTTCTCTCCAATAACATTCATTTCCTTGTCCTATTTATTTGCTTTTGGGAAAATATTTTTTTTAGTTTCTCTTTGAAAAGCCTGACTCAGTGCTTGTTACCAGTTCTGACCCTTTCTGCACCTATGTCTTTTAAGTCACCCTAAAAGACTGTTTCTTCTCTATTGAACCCCATCAGATTTCCCTACATCTTCATCACTAATCTCTTAATTTATGATTTGCATTTTCTTCATATTCAGTGAGAGCACAAAAATGATTTTGAATACACATAACTTGTACTCCCTTTAGCAAAAGGCTTTCCCCCCATTTTTTTCTTTATTTATTTCAGTGCTATGCTTATATACTTGTTTTTAAAACAAGTTAGATGCTTTTGTAGGGTCCACATTGGTTTTCTGGAATTTTCCTGCTTACATAGAAGCATGTTGTGCTATGTAGGATTACAGTTGGTTTTCTACACACACAGGTCCCATGTGTGCTGCTAGAATGACCTCCCTCCCCACCTGGAGAGGTGGAAGAGCAGGCTTAGACTCCTGCCTGGTGATGTCATGCTCAAAGAAGATGGGAAGGAACCTGGAGGAGTGGTTCTCTGTGTGCTCTTTCTGTATTTACTGAAACCACTACTTCAGGGACCGATGTTCTCTAGTAGCCAATCTTCTACTCTAGATTCCTTGTGTGGCTAATTCCACTGTACGGCATTGCTGTCTCTTGTGTTTGAGAGCAATCCCACTAGATCAGGAAGGAGAAACTCTACGCTGATAGGGCCTCAACTTCTCAGGGGGAAATTTGAAGCCAAAAGAGGCCTAATTATACTTGATGTCACCTCTCTTTCCACAGGAACTTCTGGCATAGCTACTTCTGAATGCTGTTGGTCTGTTCCCCCAAAAAAATATTGGGATCCAAATGCAGGGATCCTTCTTTTTTTCTTTCACTTCTAAAACACTCATTTCAGAGAGAGGCAGGAGGTTTGCCAAGAAGCAGGAGTGTTCTAGGAAGGGGACGTGTGAGTCCTTGCGGCTTCTTTTAATCTAGCCCATCTGCACTTTATATACAAGAAATTCATTAAACTCTGGCATTCTGATGATAGCCTTTCCTGGATTCCAGCATGGAATCTATTTTTAGCTTCCTTTGATTATCACTGTTGGTTTTGGGGAGAGGGATGTTGGACATCTGGGCTTACGTTACCTTCTCTAGAAAAGAAATAGCTGTTCTGTTCTTTAGAGAGTTATTTCCTATACATCAAACAAGGAAATTTATGAATCTAATAATAAACTAATTATTTTTTTCTATGTCAATCCATATCGTGTTTCAAACTTATTAATGGAAATATATAAATATTACCAAATGGAGCCTCCTTTTCCTACTTATAGTCATTACCAGTGGATGAATAATTCATTTTAAACACACACACACACACACACACACACACACACACACACACACACACACACTCATACTTCATTGGCCAATTAGATGATCTTACTAAGAATTGCTGACTCTACCTACCAAAGCTGAAGCTATTTCTACTATGCTCTCAAGACTGAGGGCTATGCTCACGGAGAAAGACTCTTGCCATTTAAAACTATTCCTAAAAGTGATTCTCCTAAACTAACTGAAGGTAGTTCTCAAATTCGGTGCCTTGTCCTCTGTTCTAATTTACCACAAACCCACTCTCGAGTGGAGAATCTGGAAAATCTTCTTGTCCTGATACAGGTTCAGTTTGTCTTGGGTCAGACCTCAGACCCTCACCTTACAACCTGGTTCAGGAATTCTGCCTTCTAGCTTCCCACATCTGACCTTTTCTTGTCTATGCCTTCTCTAATCCTATCCTGGCATTAATAATTCAAAGATATCTTGCCCAACTTTTATGTCACTTACCCACATAAATAGAACCTTCCCAAACCTTATGGATCAATATAGCCAAAAATATATAAATATATTAAAATGCTTGTTTTCATACTTTGAAATTCTAGTCTATTAAGTATTTTTGGAGTTACCAAGTTACTATGGCAAGAGGAGCATTTTATATCCAATACCAGATGACATGTGTTGATTGCAATTGGCATTACCTTAGCAACTTCACCAAAATTGAGTAAATCAAGTCTGGTTCTTCCTCACTTCTTCAGAATGTCACATTCCTCTCTGGATTAGAGAAACCAAGACGATCTGGAATTATCCCAAATATCAGTTCAAAACTCATGTGGTTACATGGATCAAGGGAATGAATTCATACTCACAAGAAATAACATTCTGAAAACAGCATCTATAAAACCTACTTAACCAGTTACACTAGAATCTTCTGTGTCAAGCATGTACTTTGTGTTTTGATCATCTGTCTATACCACCAATTTTTTATAGGTTCTTTTCATTAAACCAACAAGTTCCTTACTACTCAATTGGATCCATGGAGTGTTTATGGTTTTAAAGTACACCCACTATTCCAACAGTACCTGTGAGCGGCCTGTAGCTTGTGGAGTAGATAGATCACCCTCATGAATCAATGAATCACAATGATTAATTTTCAAATATATATAAACTTTACTTTACTGGGATAAAACCTATCAAAGTATCATATATATTGCTAAATTCTATTAACCCTTTATAAAGGATTTGCGTCTACTTGTAGAAGAAATATAGTCTTTTTTATTTTTGAAAAATATCTCTCAGATATTGTTGTTGGGGTGCTAATGGCTTCACCAAATGAGTTGGGAAGCATCTCTTTTTTTTCTCCTCTTTTTTTTAAAAAAATATGTTTTTATTGACTTTAGAGAAGGGGGGTGGTAAGAGAGAGAGAAAAACATCAATCATTTTCCTCACGCACAAGCCCCAACAGGGAATCAAATCCGCAACCTGGATATATGCCTGATCAGAAATCAACCAGCTACCTTTCAATGTATGGGACAACACTCTACCAACTGAGCCACACTGGCCAAGGCTCCTTCTATTTTCTGAAAGTCTTTGTGTAAAATGGATACTGTTTCTTCTTTAAATTTTGGGTAGTATTTACCAATGGCATGATGTCTATCTGTATTGTTCTTTGGAGAACATTTTCATTAAAAATTGAATTTCTCTAATGACTATTTGACTATCCATGTTTTCTATTTCCAACTGATTAAGTTTTGGTAAGTTGTGTTTTTATTTCAGAATGAGTCTATTTTATCTATCTATATTGCTCAATTGATTGCCATGGGAGAAGAGACACCTACACATATCTTGGACATACTAAAAAGCTATTACATATCACTTAAATGTCTTCAGGATAGATAGTCTGTCTGCTCCTTCATGAATTGTACTAAGAGATTATAAATTTCTTGAACATTTTCAAATAACTAACTTTGGACTTTGTTAATTTTTTCTATTTTCTACTTCATTAATTTCTGTTCTATTATTTATTTTACTTCTGCTTGATTAATACCTAACTTACACTTCTTTTTCTAGCTTCTTAAACTGGAAACATAGGTCAATGAATTTAAACTTTTTTCTTTTTCATTATTATGCAGATATTTTACAGTGAGAAGCCATTTTGTGTTACTCATGTAATAATGTTTATAATCAAATTATACAGAAACATACGCGCATACACAAACATGAATGCAGCCTTACCAATCATTCCAGTTCATGCTATTAACTATGTTAATCCCAAATGCTAACATGTGCCACTTGCATGAAACATTCTAATTTTAGGCTTCGGGCTGAGAGTCTCTCAGGACTTTAAGTTCTACATTTGTTGTCTCCATTTCTCTGTCTGCAGTGTGATATCCTTGAATTCCTAATGTGCAATATTCTATGTCTCAAGTAGTATTGGGCACTTATCAACATGTTTATCAACTCAATTGTTAGACAGAATTACTTTCCTGAAGTGTAATGTGCTCCATGTAAAAAATAATAATACTTAGCCAGCTTTTAAAATACTAAGTTTATGTTTTAACACAAACATCTTCATTTGAGTGCATAGCATGGGGAGTTTCTAATAATAATTCTGATATCACACTTGATTAAAATACACACCTTGCCAAAACCGGTTTGGCTCAGTGGTAGAGCGTCGGTCTGAGGACTGAAAGGTCCCAGGTTCGATTCCGGTCAAGGGCATGTACCTTGGCTGTGGGCATATCCCTGGTGGGGGGTGTGCAAGAGGCAGCTGGTCGATGTTTCTCTCCCATCGACGTTTCTAGCTCTCTATCTCTCTCCCTTCCTCTCTGTAAAATATCAATAAAAATATTTAAAAAAATAAAATAAAATACAGACCTGTTTTTTATAAAATGTGTGGAAGCTAAATATTTACAGATATTGGTCTCTGAGTAGAAAGAATCTGAATAAATTGGGAATAATTTGCAATAATAAAAATCTACTACTTTAACATTATGTCACCCATTCAAATATAGATCATTTAATAAAGTACAAAAGTCCACACATTCTTTTTATGAAAATTTGGATTTCTGTACAATGTAGAAGATTTGGGGTCCTCTGGAAATAGGTAAAGAAGGACAGAACTTTTCTGGCAGCTGTTAATCTACTCAAATGTTGTTTTCTCAGCTTTTATACAGTAGTTTCTAGTGAGTAATTATTAATATCTATTCTACAACTAATATATGACCCTATCAACCTCTTCATAATGCATAAAAATACAATGTTATGGAGTTCAGTATTCATCCAACATTTATTGCTAATCAGTAATCCTCAGTTCAGAAAACTGAATCAGTCTCAGGTAGGCCTAAGTAAATAAGTTGTGTAACTTTGAATTGCCTATGCCTCGTGTTCCTGTCACTTACGATCTTTATCACTTGAAAACCTCCAAATTGCTCAACAAATATATTTTTAAAATCTCTTTATTAAAATAAGTAAGGGTACAGGTCTTCAATATTTGCACTTAAGGACATTTCATGATCAGTCCAAACACAATTCTCCATTGTGCACTTTCATAGGAGCAACGTGTTTGCAAATGCAAAGGTTACCACTGACTTGGGGTGCTTCTTCAGAGCTAAGAGTGGGTCACCCCCTCCCTCCTTCAGGTCTCATTCAAAAGTTTCTCACCCTGGTCACCACTCCATATCCCTTCTTAGCTTCCTTCCTGTCCACAGTATTTATCACGAGATTACATACTGTGTGTATTTACTGCTTTATATTTGTACTAGAGGCATAGCCCCCGAAATCATGCATGGCTACTGTCCATAGGGCTTGCTTGAGATCAGGGCCATCTTTCCCCAGCTGCTGACAGCTGGCCCCCCTCCCCCCCAGTTCCCCATTCACCATCCGTGGCAATCAGAGCCTCTTGGCCGAGGGGAGGAACTAAGAGGTAGGCCTGTTTGGCCACCCACCCGTCCCACCTTTGCTGCCTGTAGCCCTCTGTGTGGGGGGGGAAACTTGGCCTGGCACTGCCCATATCCCCCACCACCCACCCCGAGTACCCATTTGCCATTGGCGATTCGAGCCTGCTAGCTGGGGAAAGAGACTGAGAGGTGGTCAGTGCACCTCATAGTGACAGGTTGAGTAGTCGTTCTGGTCATTCTGCCATTATGGTTGCTGGGCTTTTATTATATACGATTGTTTTTCTCTCTTACTATAATGCAAACTGGATTAGAAAAGGAAGAGGCATTTAAGATGCATTACAACCATTTGTTGGATATCGATGTGCTCCAAAGAATTTCAAAAGAAGCTTAATTTAGGTTGTGTAGACCACATAAGGTCTTCACATGGATCGTGAAAAGCTCTGGGTCACTCTGAAAGAAATGGCTGTGCCTCAGCACTTGATTGTCCCGATGCATGACCTATACTGTGGACAGAAAGCTATTGTCAGGATGGAATGTGCAGAGAAAGAATGGTTTTTATGGGTAAAAAAATGCATTGATCTCCTTATTTGCTCAATCTTTAAGCAGAACATAACTTTCGAGAAACAGGGCTAGACTCAGAGGAAGGAGGAGTGAAAATGGTGTAAGAACTATTGCTAAGTTAAGATATGCAGATGATACCATCTTTCTGGCAGAAAGCAGCAGTATTTAAAAAGACTTCTAATGAAAGTGAAAGAAGAAAGCAGGACTACATCTGAACATCAAGAAGACAAACATCATGACTACAGAAGAAATACAAAACTTTAACATAGATACTGAAGACATTGAAATTTTTAAAGATTTTGCTTACCTTGGCCCAGCCAGCAATTCAAATGGAGATTAAACTAAGAAATCTAGAGAGAGCTGAGACTTGAAAGGGCAGCAATGGAAGAATTAGGAAAGGTCCCCAAGAACACTGAATTATCATTAGAGACCGAGTCTAAGATCATTCACCCTCATATCCCCAATTTCTATGTGAATAGTTTATGTGGACACAGCTGTGAAAGCTAGACAAATAAAGAGGGCTGATGGGGAAAACATGATTCATTTGAAATACGGTGTTCGAGGAGAGCTCTCCGGAGACCCTGGACTACTAGAAAGACAAGCAAGTGAGTCCTGGAGCAAATTAAGCCTGAAACATCACTGGAAGCAAAACTGACAAAACTGGCACTGACCTACTTTGGACACATCATGAGAAGGCAGGGTTCATTGGAAAAGGCAATAATGCTGGGGAAAATAGAAGGCAGCAGAAAAAGAGGAAGACGGAACATGAGATGACTGACTCCCTAAAAGAAGCCATGGGCATGAGTTTACAGGAGCCAAGCAGGGCTGCTGAGGACAGGACATTGTGGACATCACTCATCAGGGTTGCCAGGAGTTGACGCTAACTCAACAGCATAAAACGCACACAGAAAGCAAGCTCGATAAGTGCAGGTATATACACCTGCTGTGTTTAGTGCTATATCTCAAGGCTGTGTATGGTAGGTGCTCAGTATTTATTAAATCAGTGACATCTAGGCACAGTGACTGTGCTCATAGAAAATGCAGTGATTTTTAGAAGTCATTTTTTAAAAAGGTTTTAATGATCCTTTTACAAGGTGAACCAAACTCACAAACTAATACTTAAACATTGCATACCATAGTTGTTCCTTAATGCTAATGTGTTTTTTGCAGAAATATAAAAGAGAATTTTTTTAAAAAATGTGAAGTTGGAGTGGCAGATACATCTTCACTTTTTCTAGAGGGGTAATGCCTAAAAATCTGAGAATACAACAAAGCTTCTATGAGTTGGATCATTGAATATGTATGCAAACAGAAAATACAAGCAAATTGGCCCCATTCTCTAGTGGGGCAAGTCTTTCTGGAACCCCTCTTTCTCTTGCTAGGACCCAGGGCTGCATACCTGGGCCAAGCCAGACCTTTACAAGTAACTAGCTCCCCTGCCTCTGCACCTAGATGAATTCTGGCAGAATTTCCACCTCCCACGGGAATTCTCCTGCTTCTCAAGCTTGGAGCCCTGGGAATGGCAAGGGTCATAATTAATGGTTTTTAATGATTTTTAATTACCTTGTCTTTGATATTCACTTCTTGTTCCTCGCATAAATTCAGTTTCAACTCTGTATAAATGATTTCACTCCACCTAAACTACTCTGTGCGACATTAGACAAGTCTCCTGGTGCAATAAGATAATCTGCACTCTGGGAAGGCTCTGTGCTGAAATGTGTACCATGTAAGGGACTGACTACATGTTAGAGAGGGTCCCATGGGTCCCACTTTGTTCTTAAGACCCATGAGACTTACCTTCGTTTATGGGATAATAAATACATACATTTAGTCTTGGAATCAAATAGAAATCACCCCTAAGAGAAAACATCTCAGGCTATATATCCTTTTTATAGGCAAGTTAAAGTCATATGACAGTGATACAATGACAAATAAAAGATCTATTAAGCAGGGAACAACATTTACAACAAAATTTACCACAATAATTTATTTGGGATTTCCTAAGTTATTGCTTTTTTTAAATTTTAGAATGTTTGGGGCACAGAGTTAGTAAATATTAACTGCATTACGTGAAAACTGCTAAAATTGCCAACTCTGTGACATGGATAGCAATGGAATAATAAACTCTGTATGTGATTTGTTTTTCAATATTCTGTAATTTTAAATAAATCTATTTTAGTGGGACTCAGTGAATAGTTGAATCCTAACATTTAACTTTCCTACTTATGTTGACTTAGCTCATCACAGCATGTTCTCATATTGAAGGTTTATCCCTTTAGGAACCTGAATGTTGTTAAATGTCTCTACACCAGAGATCGGCAAACTTTTTGTAAAGGACCAAAGAGTACTTAATTTTCAATTTTTCAAAACTTGCCTCAGACCTGACCTGTTGCAACCATTCCACTTTGCTGCTGTAGCATGAAAGCAGGTGAAGTATCAGCACAGCTGCGCCCCAGTGAGTGGCACTTACAAAGCATGTGCCCATGGGCCAATGTTGGCTGGCTTCTCTGCTGGAGAAATAAGGTGTCTGCCTTCCCTGGAAGGACTGACAGTGTTGGTAGAGGAGGCATGTTATTACTAAGTCTCATGCCATGCCCCTGGAAGGGTCAGAAACAGAGAAACACAGCAGTGTATGGAGGTATAGAGTGTCAGGAAGAGAGGAGCCTCAAACTAAGTTTTAATTTCTAGTATTTTAATTGAGATATAATTCTGTTATCCTAGTTCTAATTTCAATTAACCAAAGCTGTGAAATTTATACAGACTAAGAAATCCACTGACCAAAGAAGGCTGGAAGTGAAAACACTGGAGCTTAGCTTTGAAAGGTAGACTTGCCAGGCATGTACGCATCTCCCCCCCCCCCCACTCCCCCATTTATTTAACAAATATTAACATAAGCAAAATAATGTGTCAGGTGTGTTTCTGGACACCTGGAAGATGGCACTGAGCCAGGTAGGCTAGGTCCTCACCTTTTTGGTGCTGTCATTCCAGGGGGATGACAATAAGTGTATGAAAATGGGTGGGGGTGTGTGCTATGGGAGTTAGAGTGAGCACACGCAGTGAGCAGGAGAGTAGGGGGAAGGAAAAGAGGAGGGAAAGGAAAAGAAGGAAAAGGAAAAGGGAGAGAAGAGAGTTGTGGGAAATGAGATCAGGGAGGGACCAGGGATGGATCTTAGGGCCTTGCAGACCAGGAATAGGGCCACAAATTGGGATTATGAAATGAGAGCCATTGGAAGCTTATGGACAGGTGAGAGTCATGCCATGGAGTCTTCTGTGACTAGCCGCTTGGTCAGGTCAAGGCAAGGCACTTTCCTTAAGTCTCTTGTTTATCTTGATTCAGAGAGCTTGTGATTCTCACTATGAGGAACTGACAAAGGTAAAACGGTCCATAAAAGGATTTCAACTGAAGGGAACAGTGAATGAGACTTCATTTCAGAACGAAATCCCCCCCTTCCATTGCTCGTCTCAGTACTATTACAGCTTTCTCTCTCGCAGCAGCTCAGATGCTACACCATTTGACACATGAGGTCAGCTCAGGCAACTTAAAATCAAATCATAGTGCACTGCCCCTTCCCCAGTAGAAGAGCAACCACAGTTGTGTCATCTCAGGTTCAAGCAGACCTCAGCCAGTTCAGTCACGTACACACATAGGTACTTTTGCATCATTAACTTTAGCTATAGAAAAATTCAGGTGGGTGAAGGTTAACTGTCTAATTCTCCTAACCTCATAATGTGATTATAATGAAAGCAGATATTAGAGTCAATTAGGCTACACCTATGAAACCTGTTAAATCCGCCTCTATGAACAAGCAAATATAAAACTCCCTACAACCTGTTCTGTAAGTTTGATGGAGTCCCAGCTACTTCCCTTGGAGTGGGATGTGTCTATATCTTTTGAATTGTGCCATTTTACCAAAGTGTTGAGTGTTGTTATAATTATGCCAAGACAGTGTATAAGCCAGGACATCCTGAACAAGGCAGGAAGCAGGATCACTGTGAGAGTTCATTTTACCTGTCAACTTGTCCAGGCTGTATGTCTAGTTGATCAAACTCCAGTCTAGATGTTGTTGTGATGATACTTTCAAGATGTGTTTAACTTTTAGTTGTTTTTAATTTTTAAAAATAATTTTGCATTTTTTAAATCCTCATCCAAGAACATGCTTATGATTTTAGAAAGAGAGAAAAAAAAAGGGAGAGAGAGATGAGAGAGAACCATTGATTAGTTACCTTCTCATATGCCCCTGACCAGGGATTGAACCCCCTTATTGTGAATCAAACCTGAAACTTTTTGGTGTGTGCAGTGTTTCCCAAACTTCTCTCATGATGAGAATCACCTGGTGGAGTTGTAAAATACAGACTCCTGAATCTCAACTAAAAATTGCTAAACTAGAACATATAGGTAAAATTGTATACATAACTAGTGCTCTAAGTTTAGAGCACTAGTTAAGTATACAATTTTACCTATATATTCCCAAAAATTCTAGTTTAGCACTTCTTAGTTGAGATTCAGGAATTTGTATTTTAACAACTCTACCAAGTGATTCTCATCATGAGAGAAGTTTGGTAAACACTCGTGTATGGGACCATGCTCCAATCAACTGATCTACACTGGCCAGGGCAAGATGTGTTTAACATTTAAATCAGTACACTTTGAGTAAAGCAAAGCAGATCCCTCTCTATAAAGTAGGTGGGCTTCATCTGATGGATGGAAGGATTTAACAGCAAGGACTGAGGTTTTACAAAGGAGAAGAAATTCTGCCTTAAAACTGAAACAGAGAGACCCTACCTGAGTTTCCAGCCTAAAGATGTCAGAGTCAATATTACACATCACTTCTTCCCTAGATTTCTAGCAGGCAAGCCTGTTCTGCAAATGCCAGACTTATCAGCCCCACAATTTTGTTAGCTAATTGCTTAAAATAAACCTCCCTGGCTATCATATCCAAAGTAGAGAGGTAGATAGATGTGTAGGTGGGTAAGTAGGTAGTTAGGCAGAGATAGAGAAATAATTTATATATGTTGATAGCTAGATAGATGTAGATTGGTAGGTATGTAGATACATAGATGTATATGTGTGTGTGTGTGTGTGTCTGTGAGAGAGAGAGAGAGAGAGAGAGAGAGAGAGAGAGAGAGAGAGAGAGAAATCATACTGGTTTTATTTCTCTAGAGAAGGCAGACCAAAAGCATCACCCTGTCACACAATGAGAAATCCTCTAACTTAAGGGCTGGGCAGGGGCTGATTCTGGAGTCAAGCTCAGCTGCCTTCCCAATATTTAGGCAGCATTTTCTAGACCAGAGCTGGGCAAACTACGGCCCTCGGGCCGGATCCGGTGAATAAAATTATTGAATTAAAAAAAAAAAGGCTGAACCCTTTTATGTAATGATGTTTACTTTGAATTTATATTAGTTCACACAAACACTCCATCCATGCTTTCGTTCCGGCCCTCTGGTCCAGTTTAAGAACCCATTGTGGCCCTCCAGTGAAAAACTTTGCCCACCCTTGTTCTAGACCCATGAGCCCTGTGTATACAAGGTGGAAAGCCTCCTTCAAATATTAACCAATGTACATAATCTTGAACACAACTAATTTCCTCTGGAGAAGTCATCTCTAACATTGTCAGTCTAAGAATCTATTATTTTCATCAATTAAATCTCATCTCTGACCTTTGTGACAATAATCAATGACTGAGATGTGGATGGTGGCCTCTGGTGAGATTTGAGCTGATGGCATGTGGACTGTGACCCTTTCTGGGCTGTAAACTCTCCTGACAGCAGGCTATCTACCCTGTGACCTTGAACTTTCACCTAAACAGGAGCTTCAACCTCTCTTTGCTGCAAGCATCTCATATCAGGAACATCTTGTGCCTGAATGGATAGATTCAACTCTCCATAAAAGCCCATTTCCAAAACATTAAGAACATTCTGTTGTTTCATAACATGAAGTACTTTTTGAGATACAATCCTCCTTCCCCAGATCATACCTCCCCCATTCCCTTCCTCACAGTTCTCAGAATTCTGTGGGTGTCATGGGTTGAATTGTGTCCCCCCAAAATTTAATGTTGTAGTCCTAACCCCCAGTACCTGTAAATGTGACCTCATTTGGAATAGAGTCTGTGCAGCTGTATATGAGATGAGGTCATTAGAGTGAGCCTCAATACAATATGACTTGTGTCCCTGTATATATAAAGAGGACATTTAGACACAGAGAGAGATAAGCAAAGTGGGAAGATGATACCCATCTACAAGCTAAGGGACATCTGAGGTCACCAGAGTTAGGAAAGGGACCTGGAAAAGGTTTTTTTCTTGGCACTCTTAGAGGATGGGCAGCCCTGCTGATACCTAATTTAGGATTTGTGGCCTGTAGATTAGGGAGAGAATAAATGTATATTATTTAAACCACTCAAGTGGAGGTGCTTTGCTATGAGAGCCCTGGTATCTCCCAAAGCAGGGAAGAGTTAGACAAGGAGAGGGGAAGAATAACACAGTGGGTGTGTTTGGGTGGAGGGAGGGAGACAGGAATTGGGCAGGACCCAGCTGAATGGCCAAGTGATTTTCACCTGGTAGACCAGTTGGTCTAAAGGGCCCAAGATAGCTTCCCTTACACACACAGTATCTGATGGGCACAGATGAAAGTCTGTGCTTGGCTGAGCCTGTCAACTGATATTTTACACATGGCCTTTCTGGCAAAGACAGTTTCAGGCTATTCTGGCTTCTTCCATGGTGACCCAAGGCTTCCTCGAAAGGTATTCCAAGCAAGGAGGGAGTTTCCAGTTTCTTAAGACCCAGGCTTGGTAGTGTCTGCATATTCTAATGGTCAAAGTACCACTAAACCAGCTCATAGTCCAGGGAAGGAATTGGACATCACCTTTCAGCAGATGGTGGGCAAAGGATCCATGGTCACCTTGAATCTGCCACTATGAGTACCAAGGATCTTTTGGAATTCATCCAACTGAGGCCATGCCTTCAGAGTTCACCTCCAAAGAGAAAACAAGGCTTACAACTACCAGCTCTGTGATACCCACATTCACCTTCTGACCACCACACTGTTCCTGCCCAATCCTGACCCCCATCCCTGGCTGACCCTTCCCTACTTGTGGGTTTGCTCTCCTCTCCAAAAACACAGCTCCTTCCGCTGCATGGTTAGGTAACTGTACTCTCCCCTGATGTAAGTTGTTTGGAAAGCCTTTGCCTTGGAAGAAGCTCATCTCCTTGGAACCCATGTTCAATCTCTACCTCAGAGAAGTTGAGACCACCCACTCTTTGTGCAAACATATCTATACCTCTTTGTTTCATGTATTAAACAAAACAAAAAGTGTCTTCATAGCAAGCCTGACTGAAGCACACAATCCCACGTGGAATTAAAGGATGGATCTTGGCCAATGCCCTGTTCATCCCAGTTACATCTGCTTGTCTGTTGTTACAGCAACTGCTGGGAGTGGTAGGTTTGGGCTTGTATATACTTGGGGTTGGGTGGGTAGCTTGTCTCAAACTGATATACAAGGAGAAGCTCTGCTCATTATCTTAATATTGGTGACAGTGCTTTAGAAATTGCTTTTGTTTGTCTACTTAGAACTTTATCTTCTAAAAGATAAGTTTGTGCTCTTTTTCTTCCATTTACGTTGTCTAACCTATTATCTTTCATAGATATTCATCTTCCTGTAATTGTATTATCAGTCTATAATTAAACAGCATGATAATTCTATTTACTGGTTCCTCCTCCATTATTATTTTAGAGCCTCTGTCCCCAGGATTGACATGTAGGCACATGGCAGCTTCACACACAGACTCTCCTATTAGACTAGTTTTGCCAAAGTTCTCTTTCTCTCTCTTTCCCTTCCTCACCTCCCGAACTGATCATATCTGTCACATGACTAAGTCCCCAGAAGCTCAAGGCACAAACTGTGGAGTCCAAGAAAATATGCCTTATTTCTGAGAGAACTTGTTCTGAACATGAAGAGTTTGATTCCTCACTCTCCAAACAATACACCTTGTCTCATGCATTGTCCCTGAATGCACTGGGATGCTCAAGTTATGACTCAAGTCCACAAAGAAACTAACACCCCCTTAGGATGGCAGAGGATGGAAAAGGAAGAAACTAATTTCCAAATACTTTATAGGAACGGGGCCCCATCCTGAGATGTGGCCATCAGATCACATCTGCCTGGCTGTGGGACAGGCGTGCAGTCTCCATGACACCTGGCCTCTGCCTCTACTGAGAAACAGACACACTCCTGGTTGTCCCTGCTTTCAGACGCAGGGCTCCACCTCTGCATCCTAAACAGCCTGAAGTCACCTGTCCCAGAGCACCCATCGTTATCTGAGGACCCACCCATTATTCTTTGAAAAGACAATCATCAAATCTAACTTATTGTGATTTAAAAGTATGCCACGTGACCTTCTGGTGGTTAGAACTGCCAGGATATTAGGTAAGAGTATGTTACTGGGAACCTAGACAAGATCTACATCTTCCTAAATATGGAAACTCTGACTTGCAGGCGTAGGAGTGGGTTACAGGACCTGATGCTAATGACGCCTGTCAAATGCCGCATTTCAGGATTCAGGACAGTCTTGCCCAGAGGCAGATACGATGTTCTCTCAATTTCCTTCCAGTCTGAGTTTTAAATATGGAAAATATAGAGTTTCCCTCTATGGTACCAACACATTGATGCTTCTAACAGAATATTTCAAGACACCCCTGAAAAGTTTTCAGAATTAGATTTTTTTCTCTAAGACAGAGAATTCCCATCTTACTTTTGTGATACTATAAGGTGTGTTCAGTTATTTTTTTATGCTTCTTTCTTTAGAATAGAGTGGAAAACATTTCAAATTTGATAAAACAAATTTAAATAAATATCAAGTATTTGAATCAACCATATAAAGGTCATCAAAATTTGCCTCAATTAAAAAAAATAGTTGACTTAGGTAATTTTTATTTCTTAAAAAAAAAAAACACTAAATGGAGTTACATTATTCTAAAATGTGTAATTTATTGCAGAGATCCAGAGCATGATTGTTACTTTATGGAATGTAACTACAGACTAGGAGCAAGAAGTTGAAACTCAGAAGCTCTGAGCTCTCATCCTGCCTGCCCTGCAAAGACATGGGTTCTGTTGAGCTCACCCCCCCCCCCCCTTCCATGCTCCTCCTTCCTCTGTGTCTGTGGTCTGGCCACCTCTGCATATTCATGCATGGAGGATGGTAGCTCCACATTACCTCCCCTTCAGTGCAGGGGACAATCTCAAGAATCTCTTTGTCCCAAGTCCACATTAATGAAGTGAATGAATAACAGCCATTTAGGTATAATTCGCAGCTACTGTTGACACAAAGAGATAAAAGATTTCCAAATTGATGTGAGTTCTCCAACCAAATTGAACTGAGGCAATGGAGGCAGAGTGGGGAAGGAAAAGAGGGGCTGAGCTCCAGGGCACTGATAGGACATACCGGATGTTGTGGTATGGAATCCTCATGGTGCCCTGTAGGGTCAGGTCCCCAATGGGAAGACTGAGAAGCAAGGAGCTGCCCAGGGCTACCCAGCAGGTCAGGGCCCTAGCCATCATTTCATTTTGATCTACATCAGAATGACCATTAAAATTCAAACTGGTTCTCTTCAGCTAAAAAATATTGTTTCTGTGAAGCCAGTATCTTATTTTATTGTCAAAGCAGTGCAAAGGATGGACATTCTTATGCACACTTTAGATATTTCAGTAATGCTTTAATCATCACAACTGTATTATAATGATATCTGAGCAAGTGTAAATTTGCATGAGTTTTTCAGTCTTCATTTAAAAAAAGAAACTTTATGGTTTAGATCAGTGTTTCCCAAACTTTTGACATATGTGTACCCCTTCTATAATTTTCGTAATGCTGAGTACCCCTCATCAAAAAAAATGGATGCATTTTAATAACAATCAAAATATACTTATTTTTTTCTTTTTTTGGTACATACACAAAATAATAATAAATGAAAAATAAAATTAGTCACAATAAAATATAAATAAAAGTTATATTATAAATAACATTTATTTGCACACCAGACCATCTCACACCTCACAAGACTGTCTTGACTTGACTCATGAGAACGTAGAATTAGGCGCAGCTAAACACAGTGCAATGCATATCCCCTCCAAACTCTGGTGCAGCGCGTACCCCCACCAAACTGTTCCCGTACTCCTGGGGATATGCGTACCATACTTTGGGAAACACTGGTTTAGATTAATATTAAGTGATGAGTTCTTGAACATAAACTATGACAAAGAATAAGCTGTTGGGTGTTTTTTTGTGAAGCAGGTCATTAATCTGTGCCATGAAGCAGGCAATTATTAAATGGCCACCTCATGATCCCAACTCATAGTCATGAAGCCTGGAAGGGCAGAAAACTGAGAGTCATGCCAAAACAAAAGTAATAGTGTGCATTTTTCAATATATGCTAAGCCGTGCTCACGGTGTTCTTTCCAGCAATGCTCAGACAGAAAGGAAGTACCAAGAGAATCTCTCCCCGCTTCGGGCTCAGCCTAATGTAGTGGCACCACCTCCACCATTCCTGAGGTCACAGCACCCTTCTTGTGAGGAGCTCAGATTGTTGAAAGGACAGATACATTTTTAACTCTTGTGTTGGAATCTATCTCATTATGACTTCCCACCCTTGGGTTTCCCCAGATAACAAAGGCCATGTCGCCTCTGTATTTCACTTGACAGGTCTGCAGTTTGACAACTTCCCGTCATGAACTCCTCATCGCTTTCTCTGAGCTGACAGGAGGCAGGGTGCCACTCTCACTCCTCCCCTGCAGTGCACACCACAGGAGACGTGTGTAGGAAGCAGGCACTTTGTCCAACAGGGAGTCAAAACCGTCCTTTCCATGTCCGCATGCCAGCATTATGTGTTTGCATCTTCATTTTTTGTGGAATATTCCAGACTTATTCAATGAATCCTAGAAATATTTTATTTTATTTTATTTTATTTTATTTTATTTTATTTTATTTTATTTTATTTTATTTTTTAAATCCTCACCCAAGAATATTTTTTCCATTGATTTTTAGAGAGAGTGTAAGAGAGGGAAAGACAGACAGAGAGATATCAATGTGAGAGAAACACATTGATTGGTTGACTCTTGCAGAAGCTCCTGTCAGGGTCCAGGCGGGGAGAAGCCTGCAACCAAGACACATGCCCTTGATCAGAATCAAACCTGGGACCCTTTGGTCTTCAGGCCAACACTCTATCCACTGAGCCAACCCAGCTAGGGCAAAAATGTTTCTATCATGACTTTTTCACATGATTATTTGTGTGTGTTTTCTCATACCTACCAAAGGCAAGTGATAATGGAATCAAAGACACTTCAAGTTCTGTGGCTACTGTTCCTAAGCACCGGCCAACTGGGACGTTCTTTACCTACTTCACCTCTGATCTTCAAAATCTGCGGGTTCATCTCTACTTTTCTGAATAACGAACTGGGGCTCTGAGACATCCTGGAATCTGGCCAAACCATGGAGACCATGTGAGAGCACATATGATGTTTGCTTCCCCACCCAACTCTCCTTGCTCCGTGTCCAGCTTCTCAGTTCAGCCAAAATGCAGCTGCAATGGATTTACTGAAAGCCAACGTGGAACTCTCTGTGTGCCTGGTTCTGGTCTTAGCACTTGCCAAATCAAGATCCCTCTGACAACAACCCTGTGGAGTAGGTTCAATAATTATTCTCTTTCCACAGAGAGGAGAAAAACAAACTCTTGCACACAGCTGGTGGGAATGTAATTGGTACAATGACTATGGAAAATGGTATGGAGGTTCCTTAATAATTAAGAATAGAGTTACCTTGTGACCCAGCAACTCCTCTTCTGAATATCTACCCCCAAATTTTTAAAAACATTTATTTGTAAAGATATTTGTATCCCTATGTTTATTGCAGCATTATTCACAATGACCAAGACATGGGAACAACCAAAGTGTCCTTTGATAGAGGATTAGCTAAAGAAAATATTGTACATATGTACAATGGAATATTACTCAGCCATAAAAAAGATTAAATATTGCTATTTGTGATACATGGATCTTGGGAACGTTATGCTAAATGAAATAAGTCACATGGAAAATGTAAAATAACATGATTTCACTTATATATGGGATATAAAACTGAAAGCAATAAAGGAGCAAATAAGACAAGTAAACTCATAGACAGACAACAATATGGTGGTTATCAGAAGAAAGGGAGGTTGGAGGTAGTAAAGAGTAAATGGGGCCGAAACCGGTTTGGCTCAGTGGATAGAGCATCGACCTGCGAACTGAAAGGACCCAGGTTCGAGTGTGCAAGAGGCAGCTGGTCAATGTTTCTCTCTCATCAACATTTCTAACTATCTATCCCTCTCAATTCCTCTCTGTGTAAAATCAATAAAATATATATATTTTTTAAAAAGAGTAAATGGGGTCAAATATATGGTGACAGTAAAATCTGACTTTGGATGATGAGTACACAATGCAAGATACAGTTGATGTATGTACACTCAAAACCTATATAATTTTATTGACAATGTCACCTCAATAAATTTAATAGAATTAAAAAATTAGTTAATATTGTGCCATTTTAAGTTTTATCAAGTAAAAATGTTTAAAAACTAAAACAAGCAAACAATAATGAATGATTCAAAGTGTTTATTTACCCATTGGTGCTTATATTTATTTACACTACATTTTTTCTCATAAGAGGATTTACAACAGCTAATGACATAACCATTTTGAAGAGTTAAAATGTAAATATTGAAGTTTTCTTTTAGAAATAAGACTCACTTCATCTTTATATTTTTTATTAATATAACTTTTAAGAACACCAAGAAAATCATTTCTAAAAAATGAACATAATATGTATTTTTTAGACAAAGCTGAAAGGCAGAAAATTATAGGATTGAAGGCAATTATGAGATATTAAAGCAATTATTTTTATTTTAAAATACTGGAATGGATTTCCATTTCTTCAGAGACTAAAACAAAGGGCATTGAAAGCAGCCAGTCACAGCGACACGAAGGGTCACTGGGAGAAGGCAGTCATGGTGACTGTTCCCGAACCTTCTATATGTCCCTGTCTTCTCCCCAGATTCCACCTCTGGACATATAACCCAGATTCATGTTGCTGTATTTTACAGTAAAAGTATACACTTTATTTGGGGAAACAAATTGTTCACATGGAATTGGCCCCATTCTTTCCTGCCATGATCTTCCGTGCACTATGAAAACAATTGGTATGAGCCAATACTAATTTGTTTTCAGGAAAATATTGTGATAACGTTTCCAATTTACTAGTACACTGAGTACCAAAAATATCACTGCAATATATTGGCCAATTTTTAACACCATTGTGTGTTTTTCCATATGCATTTTTATGGTCAAAGAAATCCTCTGAAATTATGTTTATTTATGAGTATGATATAGTCAAGCTCATTTTGAAAAAATTTAAAGAAACATTTATCATCTTCTTAGCAAAATCACAAAAGCATTTTCTATAGCATTGGAAATGTCCATTTATCAACTAAGACTTATCAGCCACATAAATTAATGGTTTTCCAGTGGTGGTACCTTAGTCCTCAGTGAAAGGAGTGCTTAGAATGTAAAGCCGCAGGGTGCTTGCTGAGCTTGTGCTGAATATAATATTGCTCATGCTCAAAGGCTATCCACTCATTCATTCATTTTTTCCAAAAACTTCTTGAGAGATTAGCATGTGCCAGATACATCACAGACTCTCTGGTCTTGACTTTAACTGCCCACACCTGAAATTCTCTTTGGAGGACATTCCTTAGGCTATTGAAGCCTAAGGAATGTCCTCCAAAGGAACACTGGCTCAGCCAACCCAAGTTTTCCCTTCTACCACTAGTGACATAAAATGGACAGAAATGTTAGCTATCCTGATCTAGGGATTCAAAATTTAAAAAGAAAAAGAAGGAAATCCTCCAAAGTGGAAAATTTCAACCTGCTTAACTACGTGAGGTCTCTGATCATAACACCCTGTGTAGACAAGCCCCATTTCCTCCCTCTGGCTGTGAGCCACCCAAGTCCTAACAAGGCTTGAATAAACTCACCTGAGGTGTGCCATATGCCTTTAGGTAAATGCTACCTACAGCCCAGTGCCAAAAGCAATTGAGAACTCGTGGGAAAAAGAAGAAACGTGGTAGCTGGCCCTCAGTTCTGCATGGGCAATTTGAGGAAAAGAGATGGACTTTCCAGGTTGTTCTTCAGTGGGCAAAATAATTGCTTTTAAAAAATTATTATTGTCACAACCTGAGTGCTGAGCTCTCATCTTCAGACATCCTCAGGGCACTTATAGCAGGTGAGGGGCAAAACCCACTCCTCTTCTCCTCAGGTGTGGTCAAACACAATGGGACAGAGCAGCAGAGCCAGCCTAAGTCCCTTCTGGAGGGGAGGCTGTATGTGCTCCTAATCTCTCTATGGGCTTATGGAAGCAACTAGTTTATCAAACTACTCTGTAGAGACAGCAAACAGCCAATTCCCTAATCCTCCCACTCCTCAATCAATGAACATCTGTATTTGTGTGGGCAGAGAGCATGCCGATTATGAAAGTTTCATGTTCTGGAAACACAATTAGTAATTAGTAAGCTAGAATGTCTTATCCGATGCTCTTATCATTGTCTTGCATCACTTGACTTACCATCAAACATTCCACACTTCTTGTCATAACAAAGTAAAATATTCCCCTAAAGACAGATACGAACAAAGTCCAGAGTGAAGATTGAGCAATTATCCATGTGATTCTTCCAGGGCACACATGCTTTCCTTGTACTCCTGGGGGGACTGGCTGCATCACTCCTGCTCACCCTCCCTACGATATGGCAGGAAGTTAACATTCAAGTTCTCAACAATCAGTTTCAAGTCCCTGCCATGTATAGCTTGCACCATCAGGTACTGTGGGGAATCACACAATAAAGGGGAGATGGGATCCCATGCCTCCCCTCAGGGTGCTTTTCCACCATCAGGAATCATCAGATGAGCCTTTACATCAAAGTCATTTGAGACCAACCTTCTTGGTCTTCTTCTAGTCTCAGATTCTGAAGGTTTGGCAGGAAATCTGACCACTGAGAATTAGGAACTGCAGAGCCACGAGTAACATCAGAGTTGAGAAAACCATTTAAGATGCCATTGCAATTTTCCAAGTGAGTGTATGTGGTGCCCACAGGCAGGCAGAAGTGGGGAAGTGGGAAGGTGAAATGGAGAACCTACCTCCCTTCCTGTGAGCACTGACCTTCTGGAGGCAGTCTCCATTCCTCACACTTATCCCTCTTAATAAAGAGTTGGTGCCCTTTGGAATTTATTGACTAATACAATTTAATACTCAAGTTGGTTTTCTTTGTAACCAGAAGAATAAGTTCTGAAATTAATTTAAAAATATCCTTATCTAGTAGATGCATTGTCACATTTTGAAATCATATAAACATTGCCCATTTTTCTTATGTATGAAGAGATGACCATATTAACTTGGTAAGCAGAAGGTGTGCTGCCCTATCATTTCCAGGGACCGGTCTGTGGCACCGAACACAGCTTCATTTACACACAGGACCCCAGCAACACCTGGAGCAGATGTTTGTACCCAGGCATTTCACCCAGTGTGGGAGATGAGAAGTTTTTTCAGCATGAATCAGTGGAACTCAGGGGCCCAATAGAAGGAAGGTACATCAGCTTACCTGGGATTGCAGGTAAACTACCTTCCCTGTGAGCAAAAAAACACTACTTCTTTAGAAGTGAAGAATGCCCCAATCCCAAACTTTTCCCAGCTTTATTAAGATACTAGAGCAGGGGTGGGCAACCTTTTTGACTTGAGGGCCACAATGGGTTCTTAAAATGGACTGGAGGGCCAGAACAAAAGCAACCTGACCATGCTGGCACTCTTATCTTGGGCTGCTGGTGAAGGAGCAGAAGGGAGAGAAAGAGAACCCTTTGCTCTTTCGGCTCTGTGGGCCAGATAGAACAGCCGAATGGGCCGGATCCAGTCTAGGGGCCGTAGTTTGCCCATGGCTGTACTAGAGGCTCAGTGCACAGAATTGGTGCACTGGTAGGTGCACAAAATTCGTGCACAGCAGATGCCAGCTGCTGGCCGGGTACTCTCTCCCTTTTCCTGGCCAGTCTTTCCCCCTGATCAACCTCCTGGACAACTCCTGGTCAAGGGGACAATTTGAATACTATGCTTTTATTATATAGCATAATTGACATATACCATTGTGTAAGTTTAAGGTGTACAATGTGATGATTTGATATATGTATATATTATGAAATAATAACCATAACAATGCTAGTTAACATATCCTTCACCTCACATAATTATATGTATTGGGGGGAGAGGGAGGTGAAAACTTTTAAAATTTACTCCCTTAGTGACTTTCAAGTATATAGCATAGTATTGTTATCTGCAGGCATCATGCAGTACATTATGTAACCAGAACTCATTCAGCATATAACTGGAAGTTTGTATCCTTTGACCACCTGCACCCATTCCCCGCTCCCCTCCAGCCCGTGGCAACCATCAATCTACTCTGCTTCTGTTCGTTCAGCTTTTATACATTCCACACATAAGTGAGATCAAGCAATATTTTCTTTCTCTATCTGACTTATCTCACTTAGTATAATGCCCTCAAGATTCACCCATCTTCTCACAAGTGGCAGGGTTTTCTTCTTTTTAGTAGCTGAATAACATTTCATGGCATATATAATATATGAACCACATCTTATTTGTCCATTCATCCAGGATGAACACTTAGGCTGCTTCCATGTCTTGGCTATTGTGAATATTGCTGTGGTAAACATGGGGGTGTGGGCATCTGATTCTATTTCCTTCCAATATAGACCCAGATATTTAGAGTTCCTCTCAAGCCCAAATTTTAAACATTTTGATTATAATGTTTACTAATCTAATATATTTAGAATTCTAATGTTCACTTTTGGGAGGTTTTATCCTTTAATTTCACCCTTTATTCTTTTAAACATTTCTACTTGTCTATTTGGTCCCTTCCCTCCTTTCCTTGGATAAAATACCACTGATGATCACAGCAAAAGACACCTTTCCAGTCCCTCTTTTTGATTCTGTACCATAGAGCAATTGATTCTTCCTATGATTCAATATACAATCTGTCCATATCTCTTACAGAGCTAGAATTTGATGTCACTCTGAGTCTAAGATGACCAGTAGGCAGAAGGGAAGCCTGTGAGTTCCCAGGCTCCTGAGGGAAGGCTACTCGAAGACCACAGCCTCAAGACCACATGACAGATCCATCCAGTTGGGAAGAGCTGAACTTATTTGTGTCCCCAAATGCATTAGGCTTGGTATTTAGATTACCTTTTGCAAGCTTAGAAAAGCAGTTCTGCTTGTAATTATCTTCTCACACAATGTAATCATAAATGACACCATAGCTCTGAAATAAACCAGAGAAAACCAGAGTATTTTATGTGAAATTTAACATTCTGCTGGGCTCTCTTTCACGATGTACAAGCAGAAATAATATGTCAGAGATTAAATCGACCATTTTTTTTTTCATTTAGACTTTGTGCAGGAGATTTCACGTTATTTAAAAAGCTTTATATAAAAGTCATTCAAATGTGAATAATTGAAATTATTTTTAATGATTGTCCCATTAGAGACCCAACTTACATGGATCTCACACTGACCTAGTTTCTTTTTTTCTTTAATTAGCTTATTTTACTGGTGAATTTTAACAGATTCATTTCTAATTAGATATGTACTTTCAAACAATATTGGAAAATAGCTACCTTTAACATTTGTTCTTTGCATCTGTCATCCCATGTTGTCTCAGAACAATGACTTGCCTGTTCTGTGTATACATGGGTTTTCTGCACAAACTCATGTCAATTATGCTGCCAGGAAGCTCTTGATGTCTTCTAACCTTTCGTTGTGGAGAATGTACATTTAATTACTAGGAAAGTGACTATGATGTAATAGGTCAAGACAGGCATGGCTGCTGCCTAGGAGATGCTGTGCATAGGAGTGATGGCTTATACCTCATGACCAAGCCATGCCAACAAGGTCCCCTATAGTAATCCTAAACACATGGGACCTCTCATTCCACCCAGCTGAGCTGAGCACTTAGTTCTTTAATTTTTTTAAAAGTCATTTTCAAAGAATATAAACATGCCTTAAACATTTAAAATCTAAATATTCATCCAGTCTCTGATCTTGATTTGGGTGACTTTTCTTTGGAGAAGAGTTTTCTCATTGGAAGAGACCAAGATCTACGATATCCAGTTTGTTTATCTTTGTCAAGTCTAGTGATTTGCTAAGGTATTTGCAAAGCAATCTGAGTGTCATGACCAAGTAGAATTTTTTTTTTAATTTTATAGTGTCATATGGCAGAATGCTTGGATGATGTCTTTTTAACATCTTTAAAAGCAGCCAACTTTAGTTTCATAGAAAATAATGCTCTTCACACTTATTTAACATTTTGTATTATAAAGACATTGATATTGAATATTCACTTACTTGACATTTAATTGAATTGTATAATTTACAACAGGGATAACTCATCTATCTGGAGTTAGGCACAGCCACAACTGATTCTCACAGAATGTGCAATATGTACCCATCACTTTAAATTTTTTTAAAAAAGTATTTTATTGCTTTTTACAGAGAGGAAGAGAGAGGGGTAGAGAGTTAGAAACATCAATGAGAGAGAATCATTGATCAGCTGCCTCTTGCACACCACCTACTGGGGATGTGCCCACAACCAAGGTACATGCCCTTGACCGTAATCAAACCTGGGACCTTTCAGTCCACAGGCCGATGCTCTATCCACTGAGCCAAACTGTGATGCAGAAGGGCAATCTGAGTGCAGCTTAGGTACACGCAGGTGCAAATCTGGTGATGGAGAGCCAGTGGGAGAGCTGCTAATGGGGAAAGTCAGGAAGTTCCTCTGTGAGGCCCCTGCTTGGACTCAGCTGGTAAGTGGATGCTTTCATCAAGTTACTGCTTCAGAGGAGTGAAGCCTGGCACATCCATTCACACCATACAGTCCTCCCCTTGTGATAGTCAGAGCACACTTCCCTGCCGATGTCCTGCTTGGCATTGGCCATAAGCAAGCAAATATCACAGCATGGTGTGAAGAGTGACCTCTTAGACATAATTGGGAGTTTGCCAACCAGGCTCCATGCATTAGACACTGTTGCAGGTTCAGCTTTGGGATTCAGAGAGCAAGATGCCTGGGAGAGGGAGGCATTTGGTTATGGGGCCTGTATCATGTGCTGCATCCTTTACATGTATGATATCTGTCATCCAATCCCCACCCACCACAACACAGAGCATGTGCTGTCATGAACCCCTTTCACAGAGAAGCAAACTGACACTGAGAGAAAGGAGTGTGCTGAGTATTTAACAGTCATCCATCCAGGAAACAAAGCTGTGGTTTGTAGCACTTGCCTATTTCCACAGTGTAAATTTTTCCACCCTGCCCAACTTCCGGCTCCCTGTGTTGTGCCATCAAATTTAAAGTGATGGGGCCAAAACCAGTTTGGCTCAGTGGATAGAGCATCGGCCTGTGAACTGAAAGGTCCCAGGTTTGATTCCGGTCAAGGGCATGTACCTTGGTTGCGGGCACATCCCCAGTAGGTGGTGTGCAAGAGGCAGCTGATCAATGATTCTCTCTCATTGATGTTTCTAACTCTCTACCCCTCTCTCTTCCTCTCTGTAAAAAGCAATAAAATACTTTTTAAAAAAAAATTTAAAGTGATGGGTACATACAGCTACAGCAACTATGAAAAGAAATGGAGGAACTAAGTCACCATAGGGACAGCTTGAGAAAACTGAAGTCAGAGTTTGTCCCGAACTTAGACCATTGGACATACATGACCTTAACTGTGTTGACATTCATCCATTCTTTTCTGTATTGAAGTATTAAAAACTGAGAAAGCTCAAGAGGGGAATTGGGCCATTAAAAAAGCCCACTAGTTAGCTTGTAACACACTTAAAATGTGCTGTTTTATGTTTTCCTGAAAATATAAATGCAAAATTCCTGCATTGCTCACTGCTCGGATCATAGAGGCACCAGCACATGGCAGGAGTTAGCTTCCAAACCAAGGACTCTGCTTCCTTTCCAAGTGTGATTTTATTTTTAGTTCCAATATGCTAGAGCTTTTTCTCTTTCCACAGCCTGATTGCTCCTTCCCTCGCAGTGTATTGATTCCTGTCCCCAGGTTGTCACTGTTGTCTCTTCTCAGTCGGGAAGAGAGGTAAGCTCCAGATCCCCGGGTGGCACGTCCTGTTTAACTTCTTTGCAGCCAGGTTTGTAATGACCTTTTTCTCCCAGACTCCCCTTCCCGGGAGTTCCTGACTGTGCCGCTGCGTATCTCACAGTGAACATTTGAACCAAAACCTGAGGATGCCACCACCGCTTGACTTTCAACAAACCTTGACTGCAGGTGACACATCGTGCCTCCAGAAGGATGAGCAGTTCCCCGACTGTGGGTAATCGTTCTGTGTGAACCTTGGGATTGGCAAAGCTGCACAAGTCAGACGTGGGCCTGCCCAGGAACAAAATGGCAGGGACAGCCAGGTTGTCCCATGCTGTGGGCTACTTCCCTACCATCTCAAGGAGGATTTTTTCTCTGCATCATGCAAGCTGCCCCCTGCTGTCAGTAACGAGGGACAGAGAGCCTTGACTGACCCTCTAGGATCTGATTCCTTTCCAGGGAGCAAACATGGTCCATTGGCACCAACTGTGGGCTACAACTGGTGTTTGGAAAGCCGTTTAAAATGGTTTGTGTTCTGTATTTCCACAAAAGCATCCTTGAATTAAAATGCATATAGTTATCCTATAAGGGATGCATAACCTGCCTGAGCCTTGGTTTGACCTTCTGAAACAGAAGGTGGAAATCATCCTGATTTAGCTGTGGAGCAACCCAAACAAGAGCAAGGGTGGAAACAGCACAGAAACCCTTTCCTCTCCGTTCCTCTCCCCAAACCAGTGGATGCAGTGTCCAAGGGGAAGCTGACACTGGAGGAAGTGATGATCTTTGAATGCCTGTGGAGAATCCCATAGGGTACAATCCAGGGAGGATGTTGGTCTATGTTTCCATGTGCTGGGCATCTGCCTGCTCAGAGCAGGGATCTGCGGGTGTTTAAGAACATGAACACTGTAGATGTATGCAGAGGTCTGGCTGGAAGAATGCAGGCCACTCACACACTGTGAGGTTCTGGGCCAAAGCTTTTCTTGTCCGGGGTTGACTTTCCTTTGGGGAATGAAGCTATGAACTAGGATCCACTGAGGATTGTGCAAGGATGAAATGAGATTGTCCCAACCCAGCACAGTGCTGGAACCTGGTCCTGGTGGCCAGGCTGCAGAGCCAATGAAGAAATGAGCAGAAGGTGACTTGGCCAAGAGATAACCCAAGAGGACTGTGACAGCCCTGGGACAACCTAAGGGTGACCAATATGGAGGCATACGTTTCTTAAAGGGACCTCAATTTATGTCTAAATGGGCTGCCCAGTGGATTTGTGTGTCATTATCATGCCATGCCAATGGAGGATGGAAAACTCTCTGTCATTGGTATTGGAGGAGCTGAGCAATGCTCCTCAGGCACCACATAGACTATGATTATTCCCAATGGATTTAGTCATTTAATATCAAATGGTATGCTTTTCAATCTGTATGTACATTAATGCAACCCACTCATTTGCCTGTATCTCTGCACACAAAGAATTCAAATAAACTATGACGTGTAAATACAAGACACTCAATCCAGTAGACTTTATTTAAAAATCATTCCACACACAGGATATTGGTTTTAGATTTCCATCCGGGGATTTGGACACTGACTAATTCTCCCATCACATTTTGTAAATGGGTAGACTGTGGTCTTACATAATAAACAATTCATATTCCACAACAGAACCATCTAGAAACATCCTCGCTCAAGTGATTCTAGCTAACATAAACTACAGAGATGGTTTTTCCATCCACTTCAAATTTAAATTGACTGCTTTGTTTCACACTAAATAAAACACAGCTTTCTTAACTATCACTTCATCCTCCAGTCCGGGGAGACCCAACTGATTGCTTCTTAAAGCCACGAATAGACAAAGTAAAAATCTATAGCTACATTAGTTGCAGGTTACTGGTCAATAAGTGTTCATTACCTAGTGCATTGGTTCTATTCAGTCTATGGTATCATTTGTTTTCTATTTTTATTAGCTTTGATCATACAATAAGGCTTCTTTTTTTTCTCTGGAGCAGTAAATCTGCATCAATACGAGTAAATCTCTGTCTAACTTGAGGCCTTGCATCTTTATTAGTGGCGGGCACGGTCCTGCATATAAATGTCCTCCCCTCCCCTTGTTCCATTGCCATTACCATTGCAGAGATGGCCTTAGCAGAAGCAAAGCCACTTAGAATCTAGATGAAAAATAAAGGAGCCAGTTAATGTAACATCCAGTTAAGACTCAGATCCACTACTTGATACTGGCCACTGCTCTTGGATCCCTTATGGAAGCTGTAGGGCAGCCTGTGTCTGCCCCACCCCTTCCTCTGTAGTCTCTCTGTTCTATGGACTCAGCATGATGAGCTTGGGTACCTTCAGGCCCAGGACCCAGGGTGACATTGCCTGGACCTCTCAGGCTCGGTTTCTATTCCTATGAAATAAGACCACGTATACTGTGCGACCTGAGAGTCAGTATGGCCGGAGGAATGAACAAAGCCAGGAATGTGAAATCACCATCGGTTTGTTTAGCTTCTGTTCTGTCCCTGGTCTCTGCTGTGCATACCTCAATTGTGGTTTTAAAATGAGATATTATCACGGCAATGTATGATTGTATTTATAAGTAAGATATCTGTTTTTTAGAGAAATTGCCACTCTAACACTTGTAAATCAAGTGGGGAGAAAAGAACATTGAATTTTTTTATCTTTCTTTTAAATAATGAAGAATTTATTAGATGTCTCTGGACAGCATTATCCTTAAATATATTCATTTGAAGGCAGAGCTCCTCGATGTGGAGAAGGGATGCATGTGACCACTTGCACCTGAGAACAATCTATCTTTAATTTGTCCAAGAAATACATAAGGGTTGTTTTTATTACTCTATTATTGGTTTAGAGCAAGTTCTTCACGTTCGTTAGGAAAGAAAAACACTTTAAATTTCTTTTGTTAAGGGAGTCGATTAAAGTTCATGAAAAGTCAGACCAAACATTTTATTTTATTACAGTCAGAAACCTCTGATGATCACTGGTCCTATGCACTTGGAATCGGGCCACTGTCTTCTCTATAAGTCACAAAGTGCTACTTCTATGGATTGAACCATGTCCCACACTCAGAATTAACAGAGTACCGTATTTGCCGGCGTATAAGACGATTTTTTGGCCCTGAAAAATATGCCTCCAAGTGGGGGGTAGTCTTATACGGCGAGTATATAACAAACTCTGTATTTTGAGTGGAAATGTTAGGGGGTCGTCTTATACGCCCAGTCGTCTTATACGCCCAGTCCTCTTATACACTGGCAAATACGGTATTTTCAGGACCAAAAAATCGTCTTATACGCCGGCAAATATGGTATGTTTATGATGCTAACTCATCTAATGTACTTACAGACTCACCTTCACCTTTCAGAAGTTTCCCATTTCACCTTTGACAATTTTATAATTGTGATTTGCTTCTTTTATTCTTTCTGCTATAGCCTCTGAATATTTTAGAGAAAAATGCAACTCTGATATTTTTAGACTCACCAGGTCAGGTGATAGGGCAAAGCCTGAACACAAGGCAGCAGGTGACCGGGAGGGAGACCGGCACTTGGGCCAAAGGAAAAAGTGCATCTGTTGGCTAGTTTTCTCGGGATCCCAGTGCTGCGTGCGTGGTGCTCTTGCACGGACAAATTGCATTCTTTGGCAATTGTGCCTTTATTGTTAATTTAACTCTCTCCCCGTGATGTTAAATTACAAAAGAATTTTAAAATTCCAATGAAAACAAAGAGAAAGAGTTTCAGTTTTTAAAAATGACCTTTCTGACTTGCAAGTTCTGATCAGGTCCTGAGTATAGAGCTGAATTATTTGTGCACAGGAGGGAGCAGGGCACTCATTAGCTCGAATATCCTGGACACATGGCTAACAGTCAGTAGAGAAAAAAAATCGTAGAAAACGGTGCAAGCCAGATGGGGTTATCGCACCGTGTGTGGAACCCAGGCAAATTTATTGTAATGGGAGCAAAGGCGGCCCCATTAGCACAGACTGCCTCCCCGATGATGTCATAATTGGCCTTCGGAAACCTTTGGCCACGTTTAGCCATTCTCCAACAATTAAGTTCTGATTTTAAATTGGCCCATGGTTAGGCCTGGCAAAGTATAGTTTTTAATTTTTAAAAAGATAAAAATAAATGTTCAAAAATTCAAAATACTCTGTTGCGCCTCGCACTGTCATGATCTCATCGAGGCGGCGCTTTACAATGCCGGTGACACCAACGTGACCCTTTGCAATGGGAGAAACGCTCTATAAAAATGCAGGCAGGGGTGTGAAAAGAACAAAGAGAGGCAGTAAATTGGGGGTAAATAACCAGCCCCAGCACTTGCATTTCTGCCCCCAAAAGAAGACACAGAGCAGCCAGCCCACTTTGAGAGTTTCTCAGAGAAGACCCACCAAAGCGGCCTCTGCCGCCTCCAGGCCATGACCTCTGCCGTCCCCCACAGAGGGCAGGAGCCCAGCACAACTTCCAGGGTCACACAGCCTCCATCAGAGTGCCCTGCACAGTCAGTGTTGTCTCTGATTTTACACAGGAACCTGAGCCTTAGCTTCTCCTAGCCCATGGTATCTACAGGTGCCTGGCATTGCTGAGACTTCACACACTGTGTTTCAGGCAACCACCTTCATGACCTCCCAGCACATCCCTATCCAGGCAGTGAATCATGGCATCACGGAGGCCAGTGAGGGCATCTGCATGTCAGCTGTCGGACTCCAGAGAGTCAGGGTGGTCTTGGAGGCCATACCTACAGCGTAGGAGCAGGTACGTTAGAGATGCTGTTCAGGCCTGTGAGGTCCCTACCAGGACCACTCCTTTCCCTCTACCTGGGATCTCCTTTCCTGGCTGCCCAACGCCTGGATGGCTCTGGAACCAGTCCTCTGCCACTGTTCCCAGGCTTCTCTGGTCAAGTTAATGTCTCTGTCCTCAGTGTCCTCAGGGCTAGCCCAGCCTGTTGCATGCACCTATGACACAGACCATCCACCTGCCCTGTGCTCCTGTTAGTTCTGTGCCTCTTCCTGTGGCCTCCATGATGGCCATTGTCCCTAACCTAACAGCAACACCAGCCTGGCCTCTGAGCCCACCAGGGTTCCTCCCATTCTGACTTCCCATCCCATCCTGCCCAACTCCAGACAGCAGCCAACAGGGACCCACAGTGGCTGGCCTCAGAGCACCAGGCTGCTCCATCTGCATAAGGATGATGCCTAATGCGGTGATCCTTCCTCATGGCACTCACCCAAGATGTGCTTAGTGATTAACACTACTCTACACTAGAGGGCCGCCATCTTCTGCAGTGTGCCCCCCGGAATAGGTGCGCTCTTCTCCCAGAGGAGTTGCATCAACGAGAGTGTATTCTGCTCTAAGTTAGAGAATGTTGACATGAACCAGAGCAAAGTGGCTTCCTAACTGGTGAGCTTTTTAGTGCTTTTCACTTATGGATGTGTACTGTGAATCTTAGCAAAAACACAGCAAACTTCACCTGTGTTGTTCCTCATGTGAGGACACTTGAGGGAATGCCCACGCTACATGGTGTGGGCCAGGGGGTGCAGAGAAGGGGCTGTCCTGCAGGGCCCTTGCAGAGTCTGGAGCTCATTAGCTGGTCTTGGGCATGCAAGGCCTTCACCTGATATTGGGGAGCAGAGCCATAAAAGAGTCAAGCTTTCTCTGAGGGGTGTGATGGCCACATAGGTGCCATCCCTGTCTCAAGGGAGTCACAGCCCCTTAACATTCGGTATCTCGGACGTAAAGATGGCACAGGGCTCCTTTTCTCTAAAAGAAAGTGCTATGCGGCATCCTCAGCAGTCCCGTGGTCCTGCCTGATGTCCCTTGGCCAGCAGCCGCCTGCCCCCAGAGGCGGCTGTGGGACTTGGTGCCATGTCTCTCACGTCATATAACCTGCTTAATAATGTCCGGGTGCTTCCAGACCAGAGATTCACTCACCGTGTCTCTCAGAAACCTGGGCTTTCACTTTGCCATTTTGCTCTATACGTGGATGTCGTTTTGTAGATCTGTTCTTTACAGCCAGTTAAAAGTGTATAAATGAGCTAAGACCTCTCGCTGGAAATATTACTTTAACTTTCAATGAAATTACACTTCCCGAGCTCTTAATACCTAGCAAATAGAATTACTTAGGTGCCACGTGGGGTCAAAATAAAAAAATAAAAACCCCCTTTCTATGGGCCTTTCTTCTCTGAAATTCAAGGCTCAGATGTGGAAACAGGGCCTTGTCTCTGGTTGTCCCTCAAGTCGGTCACTCTGAGTAGGACCAGACCCTGCCTCCTCGCTCATAGTTGGGACAGCAAGCACCATGACAGCAGGGCGCGGGGCCTGTCTTGATCTCATAAAGGAATTGGGGGTAGTGGGGGTAGGGAGTGGGGGGCAGGGCAAGGACAGACTACCCCAGTCCTGAGGATAGAAGTGGGTCCATGGGTATGGCTCAGAGCACCCCGGCCAGCACAGAAACTGCCCCCTCCTAGATGCCAGCTAGATTCCCAGGGCAAGTGTGTCTTGATTGATGACCGGCTGCAGAGGCTTCTTCCTCGCTGTCGCTGCACCCGCGTCTGCCTCCTGGGGCCTCCAGAGCCTCGGCTCCTGCCTCCCTCTCCTTCCCTGCCCGGGAGTCTCAGAGCTCAGGTCACACCAAAGACAGGCTCGGCTGCGCAGCACAGAGCGAGGGCTGACCGCTGGGAGAACCATCAGCCGCACCGTGTGATGATCAACTGAGCAGTAAATTAATTAATCATCATTTTATGCCTCATCAAGCACTTTGCTGAAGCTCTCAACAGGGGCCTCTCGGCGAGCCAATGGGAAGCTGACTGTTTTGTTTAGCCGGGTGAGACTTCCATAAACAGGGGAGGTTTTGACAAGCTAATAAATATGTCATCCGTCTCTGCCACTGGCAGCAGCCGGCCCCACCTGCAAAGTGGTGGGGTTCTGCCCGGCCTGGTGGGCAGTGAGTGATGGCAGAGATGTGCTCAGGGAGGTGGCAGTTGGGAGAGGCGGGGAGTAGCAGAAAGCTCCCCAAAGTTTCTTTAAGCTTTGTGGGAGGAATGCCACCACCTTCACTCAGGGGTCCCCTGCAGCATGCCCCAGGAGCAGAACATCCTGACACTTGTCCTTCAAGCTCAGGCTTACCTTCATCGGGCAGCCTGTGTGGGTTTCTTCCCCCAGCAAGTTCCTTGACATGGGGACTGAATCATCATAATTTAAGAATGCCCAGGCAAGACGCTCCAGAGGAATCAACCTCGTGGTAAGAGGCACCGTTTCGGGAGGTCGCATGAACAGGTGTTGCCTTCTCATCAGCATGGAAATACATCACGGCAGTTCCTTAGGAAAGTTTTCAAGCTGACCTCAGCTCATCTCTGTTGAAAAAAATACAGTGGCACAGGAAACACCATTTTTCTTGGGAAACTAGGTTTCTTAAAACTAATGAAAAGTTGATATTTGGATAATTCTAGTAATTTTATTATATGCTTTGCTTTATGTTTTTAAAGCAAAATGAAAAATTCAGTAGAAGGTTGGAATAGCATTGAGCAGTACCAAATAATACAAATGCCAAAAAGACCCCAGTGCAAACATCTCATACATAGATCTCAGATGTCAATGGCTTCTAACCAACCTTTTATGTGAGTTTATAATGCCCTCCGGTGTAACTTGGAGAACACTCAAGTCAGACATGGATACAGAGTTTCTAAACTGAACATGATGCATACCTGGCAGGCCCTACATGAAGCCCCATATTTCTAGTGTCTGTTTTTAAGAAAACAAGGGGAGACCCAGGAACCACAAAAACTCCAGTGAAAAGGTGTCTGGTGTGCAACCTCCAAGGCCTCCACACCCGCCATGCCAACTTCTTTCAGGAATCACTAGAGCTTCTCTCAAAGACCCTCAAGTACACCCTGACTCACATTTTAGACTCCATTTAAGATCCAAAGTATGAAAGAACCAAATGGACATTGGCCTGCCTGGCCTTTGCACAGAAACATTTTGAGCTCAGATTTGCTTTTGATAGAATAACTAGGACCTTTTGAATCTGCCCAAGTCCTGTAACTGCCTTCTAGGTGTAAAGCGCTCTTTTGACATGACTCTGTGCTTTGGCTTTTGTCACCACTGGTCACGGTCATCCAAGGGCCAGCAGTGCAGGTGTCCACTGGGATGCCATCTTTCTGACTCCCTCACAGTGCCTGGTGAAAGGTGGTTGACATGTTCAAGGTAACATAAGGTGGGCCAGCATGAGCTCCAACAGCTTTATCCAAACTCCAAATCTCCAGCAAGTTGCAAGGAGATGGCACCATTTTTCTCTCAAATGCAAGATGGGAGACCTTGGAGCAAGCTACAGTTTTAACAGAAGTACATTTCACTCCATGGCATCATATACAGCGTGCACACAATTTTGTGTGTGTGATTTTATGGTGTAGACAAATAGGAGACAGTTTTTAAAATTGGGGATAAACTTGCTCAATTCTGCACATTATGCAACAAGATGCTCCTTCTGTGGCATTCTTTCACCACTCATGTCATTACTTGCTCCGTGTCACTTCCATGATGGGCCCTAAGAGCTGACAGCAGAGATCATGCATGCAGGATGCTACACCCTCAGGGTTGGATGGAGAACACCAGGCAAAAGGCAGACTCCATGGAACTGAATTAAAGACATTTGGAGGAATAAGATGACAAAGGCCAATGACCTCAGAGTTGATTCCTTTTCTTTAAGTGTTCATAAATGTGCCTATTTAAAATAAAAGAAAGAGTCACTGGTTGTTGTCAATTCCACCTAATAACACGTGTATACTGTTCTAAGAAAGCCCTGCAGGAAGAAACTCTTGCTTGATAAGACACTGCTATCTGGTCTATCTTTCTAGCAAATCATCAAATAAATATCAACCAATCTATTTACTGATTTCCATTTTCTGTGATGTATTGTACGGGTGTGGTATTGTAAAGACACTGTCCTACCTTCATGAACTTATAATGTAATTGAGGAAACTGGTGCTTGAGTATAAAAATTATATAAAATATAATCTGGACATAGTTGTCTAAATAAGACAGCTGACACAAGATAGTCTGGATAAAAAAATTCTGTAAGTTTTCCGAGGAGGCAGAAATCAGGCCAGTATGTTAACATGGGTTTAAGGGAAAGATGAGATTTAAGTGATGCTTAAGTGAGAGGAGAGGACAGTTTATTATGCCAAATAGGTGGTGTGGAGTGAGCAAAGGCATGGAGAGGATCGGGCAGGGAGGGGTCAGCAGTGTGGCCGCAGTGGCAGGTCTGAGCTGCTAAAGGAGGCAGCTAGAAGCCAGATGCAACGGATCTTGCCTGACATGTTATGAATGCTCTGATATAATTGTGGTTGGGAGTTATTGATGGTTTTCAGATGGCAAATCACTGGAGTAAGATGGATTTTATTTGCTTCTAGATTTATTTTAGTTGATTTTTAAAATTGCACAAATAGAACTGATCACCATAACAACTGAAATGCTCACTGGCATGTAAATGAAGCATTCCTTCCTCCCCTCCCCCTACCATCTCCCAGTCAGTAGCCTCTGGAAGGCATCTTTTCACACCTCTGTCCACTCATATCAACATGGGCACACATATGCCAGTGGAATGATTACCACTCCTCAACATGCGAATAAATTATAGATTGATGACAGATCGATAGGCAAATCCAGCTTTTAAGATAAATATTGCACAAATAAAACTGTAATTTGGGTTAGCCATTCCCAAATAAGCTTATTCTCTAGCCACATTATTTAGCTAATTGCCTAAGTACAACATTGATCAGTGTCTTTTCCCTACCTTATTTGTAATTTTAAAATGTTGTATTAAATCTTAAATTGTAAAATTAAAAAAAAAAGCAGCAAGCAAACAACAAAGAATCAAAAATAACAGTTTTTTTAAAAGTTCTTGGAACCGGTAACAGGCACTTGGATTCTAAGACCAATGGACAACTCCAATTGTTTCTAACTTATCTGGATTCTGTGGCATTACTTTTATTCTGAAACAAATTTAAATTGGAAATGAAATTTTGAAATAGCCACCAGGTTTTTTACGTGTTAAGTGGCTTCATTATCTTCCATCATCCAGGATTTCGGAGAAGACCGCAGCTAGTGTGACCTCTTTGTTTCTCCTAACTGCTTGCAGGTACATTTTTAATATTTGAACTTAAAAAAATTGCCAATCTACTTAGATGTGGATGTTCCTACATGGGACCTCTTCAGTCATTTTGCTGGGACACTGAAAGCCATTTCTGTCTATCTGATGTCCTCTTTCACCACAAAGGTTTTCCCATTGTGCTTTTAATTGCTGCGGCTCACCCTCTTCTTTTAATTTCTTCCTCAAAAAAGCTATGGCCCTTAGGTTAGGATTTCGTTTTCTGCTCTTTATAATATACCATGTTCTTTTTAAAACAATTTCATTCTCATTTTCTACTTCTCTGCCTTCTTAGAGACAGTTTCAACTCTGTCCTTTGTAACAATGATCTGATGTTTCATGGAATGAATGCTTGCTTCTGGTTTTATCAAGTGCAGGAGACATCCTTCCTATAAAAATTGTATTTTTGAATAGTTCTAACTCATCTACTTCTTTTAATGCCAACTGCAACTTTCCTTACTGTCTTCAAGTGTCTTGTTCTTTAATCTCTGCATCTCTTAAGGAATGGCCCTGCTGTTTCCCAGGGACCATGTAGTCTCACGTCCCTATCAGTACTCTAAAAGGAGAACTAACATTTTCTATGACTCCTGTAACAGAGCAGTTGATGTTCTCTTTCTCTTACAGTTACTCATCCCCAAACCCAAAGGTTCTGTTTCAAACCTGGTTTTCATGTGTCTTCACCCAGCTCTCATCCCCATCCTGCCTGCCCATGGCCCTTCTTTGCACACTGATATAGTACCAGGTAGATGAAGGGTTTGTGATGGAGACAGAATTTTGGCCAGCTTTAAAAGAATGGCTAATGTGTTTCTCACCTTATACCTACCCTGGGCCTCTTGGCCTAAGTTAGATGATAGAAAAGAATGAAACACCTTCTCATTTTCTTTTTGAGTGTTTTATTTGCTGGAAACAACAACAAATTATTAGTTGTCTTTAGTTGACATTTCTCCAGGAGTCGGCATAAATTTTCTTCATTTTCTAAGTCTTCAGTACTATTCTGATGGAAAGTTGGAGAGGAGTGAAACAAACGAATCTGATAGTGGTCTTTTCCCCAGACTAACTTAGAATAATCCTGTGTCAGTCATGTTGAATTATTTTCCAAAATACAGACCACTTCCAGAAGTGCTCTTGCCATCCCTTTGATGCACTTAGTCCTGGGCTAGGATCCTCCCACAAAAGTTCTCCTACTGATTTGGATTTCCCCCCTGAGATCTGCACACTCCCACTCACCAGCCTCCTACTTGCTTTCTTGTTATCTAACAGGAGGAATAAGAAAAAAACACACCATAGTAAATTTGTCTTTCTGTTCTGCCCCTGCACCCCCTTCTGACACACACACACACACACACACACACACACACACACACACACACACACTAAAGCTCTTCCTCTAGGACCACTCCCCCCTAGACTGCTGAGAATGAAATTCATTGTGGGATACTCTTAATAGACCAGGAAAGTTCCACCTCATTCTCCTTCTGTGTCTGACCAAATAAAGAGCTTGCTATAAGGATCCCTGAGAGAGCTCAGTGCCCACCCAGAGGCTATAGACTTTCCTCCAAGGCATAGGTAATAATGGCCCCTAACAAAGAAAACCTGCCCCTATTCCCAGTGTTGGCAGAGCTCAAGAATTTAGCCTGAGGTTGTTGTAAACTGATGGGTGTTGGTCAAAATAAAAGGATGTATTCACTATGAAATTTCAACTCTCTCCTAGTTCTCCTTGGTTTGATGACCAGCCTATGATTAAGTCTCTTCTAAATGTCTGAAATGTTTTTCTTTGAGGGTAAGGGCTAGTACTACCAAGGTGAGTCTGGTCACTGTGGCTCTACTATGAATCCTGTCCCCGTGGACGCCTAGATCCATGGTCTTGGTGACTTTAAAGCAAACCTATGAACCCTATGTAGTAAAGTTTTTTAAGAATATTTTGAACAGAGATGCAAAGAGATTTTTTAAATATATTTTTATTGATATTTTACAGAGAGGAAGGGAGAGGGATAGAGAGCTAGAAACATCAATGAGAGAGAAACATCGGCCAGCTGCCTCTTGCACACCCCCTACTGGGCATGTGCCTGCAACCAAGGTACATGCCCTTGACCGGAATTGAACCCAGGACCTTTCAGTCCGCAGACCGACGCTCTACCACTGAGCCAAACCGGTTTCGGCAATGCAAAGAGATTTTGTGAAGCTTTCTAATTAAGCTGTTATATCACAAAATGGGCATCAACAATTATAAGAGGTGGAAGAGTCTAGGAGGCCATAGGAGGTGATGCTGTGGTAGCTCTCAACCCTAAAACCTTGGTAGGCTGAAAGGACAAACTCTTATTTTTTACTTATTTGCCCTACGTTTGCAAGTAGATGATGGTGGGATACACGCTCTGCTCACTTTGGTCATCCCGGGGCCCAACCAAAAGAGGCTCCATTTCCTCACAAGCTCCTTCTGAGGCTGAAAGGGAGGATGTGGAGCAGCATACATGGGCTCTCAGAATGTCCTCATGGAGCCTACTTGCACTACCTCCACTCAAATTCACTGACCACTGCATATCTTCAGCTCATACCTGACTTCAGAGGGCCAGGAAGTGATATCCCATAAGTGTCCTAAGGAGCAAACAAACCAATGGCTATAAGAGCAACTAAATATCATATCTTGGTAGAATTAACTGTACATATATATAAGATATATAGAGATCACAAATGGGAATTAATAAGAATATTGGCACCATCAGAAAAAGACAATAAAATAAAAGAAACTCATTTTTAAAACAGGATATATTAGTTTTTTAAAAATGAAATTTACCATAACTTTTATTTTTTTTCTGAAGGGAATATTGTTTTTTGTTTTGTTTTTTTAATTAATTTTTATTGATTATGGTATCACATAATTGTCCTTATCCCCCCATTCCCATCCCAACCCCCTCCCTACATATTCCCCCACCCCCCTGTTGTCCATGTCCACTGGCTAGGCCCATGTGCATGCACACAAGTCCTTTGGTTGATCTCTTCCCCTTACCCCCACCCTCCTCTACCTTCCCTCTGAGGTTTGACAGTCTGATCGCTGCTTCTCTTTCTCTGGATCTATTTTTGTTCACCAGTCTATGTTGTTCATGATTTCCTCTAGATGTGTGAGGTCATGTGATCCAAGAAATACCCTTGTAAGAACCTAAACTGAGACAAGCCTTAATGGTTATGCTGAGAGGCAAAATTTACCATAACTTTAAAAAAAATCTTTATTGTTCAGATTATTACCGATGTTCCACTCCCCCCCCCCCGCCAAAGCTCCCCTCCATCTGGTTCCCCCCCGCCTACATTCCCTTCCCCTCCACCATTGTCCGCATCCATAGGTGTAACATTCTTATCCAATCTCTTCCTGCACCCCTCATGCTTCCCCCCGCCCCCCGTCCAAAGAATTGTCAGTCCACTCCCATTCTATGCCTCTGATTCTATTATATTCATCAGTTTATTCTGTTTATCAGATTTTTTATTCACTTGATTTTTAGATTCATTTGTTGATAGATATGTCACTTTGTTGTTCATAATTTTTATCTTTACCTTTTTTTTCTCCCTCTTCTTAAAGAATACCCTTCAGAATTTCATATAATCCAGGTTTGGTGGTGCTGAACTCCTTTAGTCTTTTCTTGTCTATGAAGCTTTTATCTGACCTTCAATTCTAAATGATAGTTTTTCTGGGTAGAGTAATCTTGGTTATAGGTTCTTGCTATTCATCACTTTGAATATTTCTTGTCCCTCCCTTCTGACCTGCATAGTTTCTATTGTGAAATCAGCTGACAGTCTTGTGGGTACTCCCTTGTATGTAACTAACTCTTTTTCTCTTGCTGCTTTTAACATTCTCTCTTTGTCTTTTGCCCTTGCCATTTTAATTACGATATGTCTTGGTGTGGTCCTCTTTGGATTCCTCTTGTTTGGGGTTCTCTGTGCTTCCTGGACTTGTAAGTCTATTTCTTTCACTAGGTAGGGGAAGTTTTCTGTCATTATTTTTTCTAATAGGTTTTCATATCTTGCTGTCTCTCTATTTTCTGGCACCCCCATAATTTGAAGTTTTCCCAGAGGCTCCTTACACTAGCCTCATATTTTTGGATTTTCTTTTCTTTTTGCTTTTCCAGTCTTTTGCTTTCTTATATTTCAAATCTTTGACTTGATTCTTGAGATCCTCTGGTCTACTGTTGAATTTCTGTATATTATTATTCTTTATTTCAGACAGTTTATGCATAATTTCTGACTGGTCCTTCTTTCTCTCTCTCTCTCTCTCTCTCTCTCTCTCTCTCTCTCTCTCTCTCTGGCATTCTCATTAATATCCTTGAAGGTTTCACTAAGTTCCTCGAGGGTTTCTAGAAAATTCTTGAGTAACTTTATAACTGTTGTTGTGAACTCTATATCCAGTAGTTTGCAATCCTCTGTTTCTTTCATTCGTGACATGTTTCTTTGTCTCCACATTTTGGCTGCTTCCCTATGTTGATAGAGTGGCCTTATGTGGTAATTGTCCTATAAGGCCCAGTGGCTCAGCCTCCCCAATCACCTGAGGTGAACACTCTTGGTGCACACTTTGTGGGCTGGGTGTACAGTCTTTTTGTAGTTAAGCCTTGATTGCTGTTGGTATCACTGGGAGGAATTGACCTTGAGTCAATTGGCTGTGAGGATCCACTGTATCTATAATAGAAGGACTGGAGACACCCTTATGGGGTAGGACTTGCTTCAGTGGGGCTTTGGTTCTCACTGAGTCTGCCTTTTGAGTGTGTCACTTGTGGATGTGAGGAGTTGCAATATGGTGTCATCTCACACTGACCACTAGGTAGACTGGCTCCTGGATCTCCAAGGAGGTACACAGTCAACCACTGCCTGATGCCTCCCAGGAGGAGCTACAGCGAGATCTACAGATTTCTCCTTTGTTTGGGGTTTGGAAGTTTTGGAGCTGTCTGACCCAGCTGCAGTTTATTAGGTTAGGCTGCAAAAGGACAGTCCATTCATATGCAAAAGCCTCTGTGCACAGCTTGGGTGGGGTTGTAAATTGGGTGGGTGGGGTCTCAGGGAGTTACCAGGGCAGAGCAAACAGTGAGAGTTGCCAGTCAGCCGTTTCCATGTCTCCAAGTCTCCAAGTCTCCACATCTCCACATCCGACATCCCCATGTAGTAATAAGGATCCCTAAGAGAAAGCTACCCTCACTTTCTGACCCGATGCCAGACAGTCCAATTTCTCCTCATAGGAGTCTAGGTCCCAGAGTCTTGCTGGAAACTGGAGTTCAGAGTAGTCAGGAGCTTAAAAACAGTGCATCCAGTTGCCATCCTGGTGCCTCTGTACCTCTGCTTTTCTGTATCTTTGCACCTCCTACCAGTCTCAATGTGCTTTTTTCTTTCCTTCTAGTTGTAGAACTTCTACGCAGCGTGGTTCTGGATGATAGCCATTTTGTCTTTTAGTTGTAGTTTTGATGTGATTGTGAGAGGCAGCACATACAGGTGTATATCTTATGCCACCATCTTAGATTCTACCATAACTTTTTGATTCAGTGCTATTTGATAGTAACTTATGGGTTTAGGCATCTAAACATGTGTTTTTAATTTATTAAATACTAGAGACCTAGTGCATGAAAATTCATGCACTGGCAAGGGCGGGGTGTCCCTCAACCAGGCTTGTCCTCTCTTATAGCCCAGGAGCCCTAAGGGGTGGGAGGTAACCTGGCAATCAGAGAAAGGCAATGCCACCATGTCACCTCTGCTGCTGCCACTGCCAGCAGTGCAAGCCTCAGCTTTCCCTGATTACCTGAGCCTGGGGTGTCCATGAGTGGCTGGGCAGCTGTCACCCAAGCCTTGCCTGTGCCTCTGGCTGGCCCTAGGCAGCTGGGGGGCTGAGGAGACTAGGGGGCACTGGTGGCAGGTACGTAGAGTGGTCAGACCCACCTGGGGGGTGGGCCCTACTGTGCTGTGCACCTGCTGCCCTGGTGGAGCTGAGGGCACTGGGTGCTGCTATATTGTGGCTGTGGGCACTGCCATCTTTGAAGGTATGATGGTCATTTAGCGTATTTCACCCTCACAAACCATGATTTTCCAAAAGTTGCTTTTAGAAACCAGGTCCATAGATGCCCTATTCCCATCCCCACACTTCCCCTGCCAGTGCTTTACTGAACAGAACCTATTAAATCACAGGATTTGAGAGGTATGCAGTAGAAATCTATTATTGTGCTAGCTAACAAGGGTATTACATTTATATGATATGCAAAGTAAGTTGTAGTCTCCAAAGATTTTACTTTAAATAATTATTGTGTTACTGTGGTATGATTACACCCATATTTCATTAAAGTCTATATAAAGGCAATCCAATACATTATGGGCAAAATTAATTTTTAGGCCATGTTTCCAACACACAAACCAAGAGATGTCTGAATTGAGAATGTTAACAATAATCTGGCAAATGCCAGTCTAGAACTGGCTTTAAACATTCATAAACAGGTAAGAAGAGGTAAGTATTTTCAGGCCCAAGCAACTGAAAAGTGCTTAGGTTTATAGGAACACGATATCTCTCATCCTTGGCAAATTACATCACCAAGGACAGGAAACATAGGAGAATTAATCTGCCTCTATTGTTTTAGAGATGACTGCTTATGTTTACCAAAACCCCTCAGGCCTTCTCAGTCACACTAAGTAATTTTTATGATTCTGTCAAAATTGGGAGTGACCATCCCCTCTTTTTTTTATAGTTCAAGCCCCATGGTTGAAGACTCTTGCTCCAAAGATGATCACTCTTAAGTACAATGCCCCCACACTCCCTGGAAGCTGATGGCAAAGGACAGCAGCAACAGAAATTTGCTTCAGTTTTTTTGGACAGAGTGAGAAAAAAAATTCCTTTGCTCAACATTTTAAAAGAGGAACTAAGTGCATAACATATCTAGGAAGCTGCAAGACTGGGGGACAAACTGGGAGACAGAACCTTGAATAAGTGTAACTTGGAAGGAGAGGGGAAGGTGTTGAGGATAGTTTCAAAACCTACAAATGGGACCTGGGAACTTCTTCTGGAGATTCAGCTATTGTTTTGGTATTGATAAGGGCAGAAGAGTTCAAAGAAGTCCCACCAAAAAATTTTGGGCCAGCTAAGAAATCATGTTATTATTTCTGAAGTCTGATCAGTGGCAACCCTTTTTGAGCATCTATAAAAATAGAATTTGCCATGCCTCCTTCCAAGACTTTAGAGGCCTTGGCTGAGACTTCAGTGTGAACAAATGTCTCTCAGGCATGGAGCTTCAAGGGGCTTGCTTTGATTTGGGCCTGGGATTGTTTCACATGAAGCCGGACAAGAAGGGTGTGAGTCTATGCAAACAAGACATGTTGGAAGACGTTGGCAAGGCCTGTGCCAGCGCCACCCTCGCTTCCCCAGCTCCCCAGGGTCATCCTCATCCCCATCTGTCGGGAATTTTCCCAGCCCCTGAGCCTCTGACTCATTTCCTTTTTGAAGCTCATCTTTCTGTTCATGCCAATTTAAGATTAACTGTGAACTTCATATCTTGTCCCCATCGAGTCATGTGGAAGAACATTTGCTCATATGCTTCAGTTCTGCCCTTTGGCCCCTTTGAAAAGATTGCCCTTAACACTCACTTAACAAGCATTTTGGCTAATTTCTCAAGAAGAAAAATAGCTTATTCTAGTTCCTTGAGGGGGCCACAGAAAAAAGATGTGACAAAAACGATGAAATAATAACAGTAGCTTTTATTATATGATAGTTTTGGTAAATGTTAATTTTCAGACTCCAGGCCTACCTCATCATCATGTGAAGATGAATTGACAATATGGATCTAATTTTAGAGATGACAAAGCTGGGACATAACAAGTGATGGGGACACTAAAAGTCAGTCAACTCAGCAAGAGATAAACTTCCTTTTTGGCATTGTCATTAGCTCAGTGATTTGTTTTTTGGTTTTTGTTATTTTTTCATCCTGGACTGTTGATACTGTGTAGACATGATAGGAGGAAACTGTTCAGGTAATGACTTCAGTTTTTGTTGTTGCCATTGCTCTCGTTAGTTTAATTTGCCTTAAAAGTGTGGGGAGTCACAAAGCTCTCAAGAAGGGGTGGGGCATCCTGTTTTTCTCCCCAACTCTGCATGCTAGGATGACACAGCCAGGCAGACGGCCTTCAGGTCATGGCAGCCAAAAAGCTCGGAGCCTTCACCTGGGTGGCTCCAACAGCTACATGGAGGTCCTCATCTTAGTGTGTAAACCCTTGGGTTGGCTTATCAATTCTCCAGAATGACACCCTGTGAGTGTGGACAATGATCTGCTTCACCCCAGCCCATCCCTGTGTCTATCAGAGGGAGTAGAGGCAGGACCTAGCTGGAGGACAGATGGTTAGTAGGCAGACATCTCAAGAAGATGAGGAGTGCAGAGTTGGAAGCAGGGATCCCATGTCCACTTAGTCTTAGAAGCCTGGAGATACAATCAATTCTACTGGCCAAAAAGAGCTGGGAGTATGTGACACTGTGGGAGATGCAGTCAATTCTGCTGGCCAACAAAAGTTGGGAGTATGTGACAGTGTGACAGCTCACATACAAAGCTCTGATTCAGTGTCCTGGCAGATGTGGCCCCTGCTACACATCTGTGAGAGTAGTTTCCATCTATCTGGGTCAAAGCCTAACTTATGCACTGTTCACTCTTCAACTGCAGACCCATTGCACAGTCTGAAACAATGATAGGTATGCTTAGGTCCGGCTTGGTGAAGCAGAAACAGAAATAAGGCCTGACCCCACGAAGCAGGCGGGAGCAATCCAGTAACACTTTCTGTAATCCACCCAATTAAGTTGTGCAATATCCTCTTCCCAAAAGGTTGGCAGGGAAGGACAGTGTCTGGGAGGGAGGAGTGGTGAGAGGGAGGATTTTCCCATACCCACAGGTGTGGTGTTCCTTGTAAATCAATGGTCTTGAAGTTAATCCTGCAATGCAAATAAGATTACCTAATTGTTATCTTCTGTGTTACACAAAAGATCATTTCAAAATGTCTGAAAAATGACGGTCTGCATGACATTCTCATCTTTAAATAAAATTTGAATCTTAATTTGCTTTGCTGAGGCTCATTTATTATAGAGCCTTTATGGATATTCCATGAAATGTCCAGGGCGAAAAAGGAAACTGACACCCTTGAGTATTTAGTAACGCCAACCCACTGTACTAGATGCTTCTGTAAAGGACTTTTCATTTAATACCCTGACAGCCCTTGAGGGTGTATTATGTGTTCCTATGTTGGGGGTGAGTAAAGCGGAGAGATAAGGGCCTCCTGTAGGGCTTCCCACAGAGCTGGGTGCTCCCTCGAGTCCTCAGTCACCACAGCCCACGTCTCCCCCACTGCCCTTTCCTGGACTCTAGTGGCTTTAAACATCCGAGGTTCCCATAAAATTAGCTGAGACCCCCTAAAGTGATGAGTGACCCTCATCTAGGGCCTTGAGGAAGATGCCCCCACCCACCTTGGGGTCTCCACATGGAGGACAGATGGAAGAAAACAAAATGAGCTGATGGGTTGGGCTATAATTCCACTTCCCTCTGCTTTATTGATTTGTACTTGTTATAATTATGGAAAAAAATTAAAGAGACTATAAAAAGATGCCGTTTCATCTGAGTGGGAGGAAGGTCTTACTTTGAAGCCCTTGGCGATCAGTTGTTTGGCTGTCAGCCCCACCCCCTGCCCAGAGATAGAAAGGGCAGCATTCAACGCATTCTCAACGGAAGTCCTGCATGTACTGTCAGTGTGCCGTGCTCATTGTGCTGCTTTCACCGGATCAACTTCAGACTTCCAAATTTAGCAAGCCTTCACTTAGGTGTAGCCTCTTAGAGTCATAGCCAAATCTAAATGATGCAAAAACAACACAAAAATAACCAGCAGCCCATTAAACACAATCCGATGGCTATCTGGAGTTTGGGAGATGTAGCTGACAGCTTCGAATGAAAGAAGATACATGACTCTCTACAAGCTGTGCACACAAAGCATGCTTGTTACAGCGCCTTACAAACAGGGACAGTAGATTACATCTTTGCAATAAGACCGTGTTTCATCACCCTACTGCCACGCAGTGTGAAGTGTCCGGACTCTCCAATAACTGGGCTAATGAAGAGGCTCGGGGGCGGAGGGGGCAGGAAAGGAATATTAGAAACTCATAGGTCACAACCGAGGTTGCGAGCCCAGCTGAGACAGCTGGCTTCATCTCATCTGCTATCCCATGTGTGTTTTAAGGAACACCAAATTGAACCCAGATTTTAAAGGATGAAAAGAGGCATCCACCAGTTAATTGAGTGATTTAAATCCGGGTGTGCCTTACGTGGCTCCTTTTCCCCTCTCTTTTCTGGAAATATTAAAACTGTTGAGAACTTGGTTCTCATCTCCATCCACCCCCATCCTTTATGGGGGCGGGCAGGAAGGGCAGCTGAGAAGATCAGTTCCCAGAGTCCCATGCCAGATGGGCTTCTTCCCAATAATCTAAGTGGCCCCGCCCAAGGACTGCCTTGTCAGAATTAATTGTTCTCTAGAATGTTATTAGTGGAAACACTAAATTTACTCTTAGGGTAAAGTTTCTTCTTAATGAACTGCAATTCTTGCTCTAACCCCCCTCCCTGAGGCATTTCTCATCAACGTGATAACATCAACCCAGGTGCTGCAGAAGTCTTTAAAACCCGTAAATCTTAACCTGTCACCCAAGGGAAGGGGAGAAAAAAGGTTAAACAAGTTTGTGGAAGAAGCTTTCCCAGGTGTTATTTTGCAAGTAAAGAGCTAATTGATGGTTCTGCCATGATAGTTACAAGTGATAAGGATCATGTAAACACTCCTGACTGGAGGGGACATTTGGGGTGTCTCAGGGGCAGCAGCAGCAGCAGCAGTGACTGCACACATACATGCACACATACAGCCCCTGAATCCCCTGGTGGTTTTGAAAGACCCACTGGATTCCCATGAGAGTCAAATGTAAAGAAACCTAATTAATCCAAATTAAGGACAGCATTCGTCTCCTGCTCGCTGTACTCACATCAAGTCCAGTGAGCACTGCGCCCTTAACAACAGCCAACTTATTAAGGAACAACTTGGAGGGATTCAAATTTCTCTGAGGGGTTTTCATCTTTGCTCAGCCCAAGAAGCTTCTAAAAGGGCATAAGATCCATCCCTTTTTGATTTTAAGGTTAATAATTCTTTTTGCAAGATGTAAAAGGAAAGGAAACGTTTCCCAGGGTTGCATCCTGGAAGCTGAGAAATGAATTTAACTGGTGGCTTCTCATCTCATCTTGCGTGTCCCCACACAGCCCTGGGCCCTGTGCAGGCTGGGGTGTAATTGGATTCCGGGTGACAGTGGGAGCTGGGCGGTGAAGCTGATTGAGAACCTTCACACAAAAGCACACAGCCCGTTTGTATTTTCATTGGTTTCATAAAAAGAAATAAGGAGGCAATGGGGTTTCTCTAATTATTGCCATCATTGGAAAAGTCTCATTTGCCCGAGTAAAGACCATTGTGCTTATGTCCATGGTATCATCACTAACTTGGAAGGAGCCTGGAGCACTAGAAAAGTTTTAAAAAAAAGAATGAAGATCATAACATTTTTACTCTTTGCTTTGTATGCCGTAACCTGGTCTTAACTGCATTTGCTTGGGGATTTTTTTCTTATGAAAATAGTATTATGTGTGACATTCAGGCTTCCATAAGGATGATTAAAACTACAGTGTCTTTGATGATATGTATTCAGAATCTATAAATAACACCAATATAAATAAATCGCGGAGTAACAATGAGTAGAAAAAAGTCAGGTCATATTTCATTCACCATTCATTTAAATGGCTTTTCTGTTTTACCAAATTAAGAAGCAAATCATTGCCTATTTGAGGAGGATGAAAATGCTTAGGTCCTTGCTCTACTATTGCACACCTCTTTATCCAGAAAGATGTTCACCTCCACCTCCCACCCCTCATCCTACCCCCTGCTGCACAGAGCCAGGCACCTCTCAGTGGGGAGTGAGAAACAGCATTGGACCATATGAGCACTTCTCCTTCCCTCCCTTTCCATGTTGTCTCTGGAATTCAGTATCTGTTTGTTTATCAAATGACTTCTCCATGTCAGCTCATGTCATACAGAATGCATGCTCCTGTAAATAGTGGGTACAAGTTTCCATTGTTGTAAAGTGGTGAGACCTTGTCTTCTTGCTGGATACACACCCTGGCTGTTTTCACAAACTCAACGTGTGTTTGGGATGCTTCACAGACAGAGGCCTGGTTTTCGGGTGAAAATGGAACAATCATTGCATGATGGGTGTCATGAAATGTTTAGGCCCACTCTGGGCAACTATCAGGCAGCCTACCCAAGCCAATAGCAGTTCATAATTTGAAATAAAATCTAGGCAATCTTTACCTTCTCTCCCAGAGACTTGCCTTGGGGTGGTGAACACACAATATAATATACAGATGATGTACTATAGAATTGTACACCTGAAACCTATGTAATTTTATTAACCAATGTCACCCCAATAAACTCAATTAAAATATTTAAAGCAAAATATATGCCCAAGGAAGTAGGCAGAAGGTGGGCCTCTTCTAATAAAGAAGTCCATAGATGATGTGCATTAAAAAGAGACGACCAGCCTCCTGGGCAGGAAAGGGTGAAGCCAAACTGGAAGGGCCAGTTGGTTGTGAGCAGTTTTCCCCAAAGATGTGGGCTTGGCATGATTTTGAGGACTCTTACACTTGTGCTTCAGTCTGTTTTGTAAAAGCATTTGTGGTTGCGAGACAGTGAAAGCAATGAACCCATTTTAGAAGTGGGATTAAAGGAATGGTACCTGGGCCGCCCCAGCCAAGAGTAAGCTCCCCTCTTTCACTTTCCTGGGTCAGGACCTCAGTGCGGCAAACACAAAGTCGGTGGTCTCCCCTTTGGCCCCTTGGCCTGGACCCTCTGGCTAATCCTCCTACAGACAACAGCCAGGAGAAGACCTTAGGCCATGACTGTGGGGCTCCTGGTCAGCTCCACCCTGGCCTCCTCTGCACCCCACACCGTGTTTCTCTAGATGCCAGGTGACTGCAGGGCCCTCTGATGTAGGTGCCATGTCCCTTCCCTGCTATTGTCATTACATAGATACACCTTTTTTAAAAAAAGGCGTAGTAAAGTTCATTTAAAACAATACTTTATGGCCCTGCTATAATCAGAACCATTTGCTGTTTTAAGTATGGTATACTTAAAACGAAGTTATTATATTCTAAAATTGGAATTAACCATAAATTATAAGGATTAGTATATGTAACCCATTTATAAAACATCCCTCATTGGCAAAAGCTAGTTTCTCAAGGAGGAAAATAGAACTATATGATAAGTCATCATAGAGGAGAATCGGTCCTACAGCCCCGTGTAAGGGACAGTTAGCACTGTGTCATTAAACAGCAGGGACTGTTTTGTTTGGGGATTTCTCCCTCTGTCACCAGAGAGAATTCAGCAGCTGTCTCTAGAACACAACCCATGTGCCCCTCACACTGGACACAGGCTCACTGAAGACCCCTTTCCTCTGTTTTTCTCCGGAAGAATTTGTTCTCAGTGGCTCAGCGGTGCCTCATAATTTGGTCTTGGCAGAGATTTCCCCCTTGTCGCCACATAATTCCTGACCCTTAGCACTCATTTGGGGCAAGATTTGCACTCTTAGAAGAATTTATAGCCCCTTCCTCTGACATGTCAAACACATCCCAAACCAATGAGACCAAAAAGGGTCAATATTTTTTCTAACAATAAATAAATCTCTCCTTCCCCCTCCCTCTCCCTCTCCTCCTTCTCCTCCTCCTCCTCTTCCTTCTCCTTAGATGGAAATGGATCTGATCACTGTGCAGAAAGTGTACCTCTCCTGGCCTCTGACCTCTGCCAAGAACTCAGCCTCCTGCTACATAGCACCCACCAAACACAATAGTCAGCACACAACAAACTCCGTAAAGAGACCACCTAACCAGCCGTCGTTAGGCTGAGCTTGTCTAGCATACATATTTCAAAGTACCAAACCAAGCATTTAAAGTGAAGGCATAGCAGAATCTTTGATTTGATAAGTTTTAATGGAGCCAAAATATTTACATTAAAAACATATTATTTGGCCATGCTAGCAGCCAGTCCCTCTGAGCATTTTTTTAATGGCCTAGGCATGCATAAACTTCTCCTAATTGGCTGATGACCAGAGCGGTTAAGTGTGGCCAACTCCAGCACTCTGGGTGAAGAAAAACCCAGGCTTTAGCATTCCAGGCCGAACCCCCGAAGCCACCCCATGTTGGGGTTGGTCCTTGGAGGCCAAGTAGGTGGGCTCAGCCCTGCTTGCTTCACCATGTGGACCACCTGCCTGAGTCTCCCTGCCCGTGAATCCTGTGATTTAAATAGAACAGTCCACTGGGCAAATTTTTATTTCAACTTTTGAGTCAGAAACTCAAGGAAAATACAACTTTGCAAAATTATTCAGCCTCCTTTGTTATTTAAGTTTATTTTTACAAAAAAAATTTACTCTGAGTATAGAAACATTTGAATGTGTGAGCTAAGAATCTCTGAGTCTACTCCTATTACTAAACATCTCACTTCAGTCTCATCAGATATTTAAATAATGCCTCTTTGTGTGCAATTGCTGTTGGCCTTTAGCATCAACTTTAATGCATAAAGCACATTTCCAGTTGATAAAAACAGCAGGTTTTACACTGACTAACCACATTGTCCCACCCCCAGAAAGAGTGGGTTTCACTGTGTTTACAGAGATGTCAAAACCAAAACCACCAGTAACTTTTCCATTATATTTGTATGTCACATTAAGTGGAGAGCGAGAGAGATCACTGAAAGAAGGTCAGTAATTTTTACTTGAAGAACTTTCTATTGTGGCTAATTGTCAGCATTATGTATGCCTCCTGCTAAATCAGGCTTAACCGAGGGAGAGCAGCACATCTGGAAAAGACGCTGAGATGGTCAGAATGGGACAAGGAGGAGAAACCCATTCAGAACAGGGTGGGAGGCTTCTTAGGGCTGAAGCAGGGCCAGCAGGACATCCCTGGAGGACAAGGAAAGCTTTGTTTGATTGATAATTTTTAAGTTATCAACATAATAAACTTTAAAAAAAAAACCCTCTGCCCAAGAAAAAGAAAGCAAACCTATTATCTTTGGGGTTTATAGATCCTTTACTGGCAACACACACTTCCATATGTTTCACATAGACTCGTGTATGTGTTCTTTGAGGACAAGTTATTAAATGTTATTTTTAGTTTATTTTTATTAAATTATTACATTTTATTTCCTTTAACAGTTGGTTTAACCCCCTCTCCCCTTGCCCTTGTGTTTAGGCAATCCAGAGAAGAAAAATTATAGACAGTAGTTAAAGATATAGACAAAAAAACATACCCTAATAGTTTTTAAATTTTTTGCTTTCATGAAAGGAAGAGAAACTAATCAGTATGAGATAATCTTCCTTTCAGTTTGACTTTCATTAACTTTTTTTTATAAACATGTGGTTTGAAATACATTTAAAATTTGACTTCTTTCAGGTCATTTGGAGGCATGGTTTATGTTCTTCTTGGATTGGACAAAGAGATTTATTTCCCTAGAAACCACAGTGTGCCAAAATCTCACTTTGAGTGCTAGCCCCTCTCTCCCCACCTCTCTCAGCGCCCTGGAGCCTGCCCCTCCAATGGAGAAAAGATAGCTCCCATGTTATATTTGGGAGGCACCCAGCTTTGCTCTGGGGTGAGCAGACTTCTCCCTGTGAAACCAACACACTGGAGCCCACACATGGGTCCAACCTGGGACAGCATTTCCCTCTCCAAGCAATATTACTTCTGTAGAGTGAAAGCATCTCATTTAATTAATAGAAGAAGATAAATTAGAGTCTGTGACTTCTACTCAAAGTAATATTTCAACAGCTGTACCTTTCTAATACATTTTCTTTGTTTTTACAACTGTTCCCTAAATCTGAAATAGTTTGCAGTGTCAGCAGTGAGTGAGCGTTAATAGTGTTTGCCTTTTATAAGGAGAAAATATATATATGTATAATTCAGTCAGGAGGGAAAAAAGTTAAAAACCTGCTTAATGGGCAAGAGTTAGAACATTTCACAACATTGGATGAGCTAATGTGTGGCAGTGAAAGTGTCTAACCCCAAAGTGTAGGCACCTGATCTGTAGAAAACACCACATGCACAATTTCCTCCCCAACATTAACCAAAGGCCCCAGGAGTTCTGACAACTCTCTAAAGTTAGTAATAGTTATTAAAGCTAAAAAGTCCTTGACTTTATAAATTATTAAATAGTTGCTGCAGCTACACACTGTTTTTAGAAAAGAAGAAGCCACATGGGCTAATTACACGTCTGTATCTTAAAATGTTGGAACCTATGGTGTACATTCTGATGGCATAAAATCAGAGTAGAAAGTCCAGGAACAGAATAAAGTACAAAAACCAAGTAGTTGGTAAAGTCCACCTCTCAAATCACTGTCTTATAGAATGGATTTCTTAATGATAAAGGATGCTGGGTTTACAATTTGAATAAAGATAAAATTTGATCCACACCTCACACCATCAACAGAAAGAACTCTAAATGTTTTTCAAATGTTTAATTTAAAAAACATATATGACCGGAAATTTTAGACAATAATTAAAAACATGAATTGAGCTGATTATAAAATGGGAGTAGAAATAATTTTTTAATGATGGCTCATACTTCAAAAGCAATAAAATATTGATAAATCCTATTAATATTTAAATGTTTATGTAAAGAAATAAATCACCACAAGGAAGTTCAAAAAAAAATGACGAACTGAGAGAAGAAATAGTTGTCATTCATAGTGCAAGCAAAGGGGGCAATATTGTTAATATCAACAGTTTTTAAGCCTGGGAAGAAAAAAGACAAACTCAGAAAAGTAGCTGGAAGACAGGGTGTGCTCAACTTTATTCAAAGGGATTTAAAAATCACACCAATGTATTACTTCTCATATATCAGAGTGGAAATTATTCCCAATATTTGGCAACATGCTGTATAGAAATGGGGGTAGATTTAATTGTTGGTCATCTGAAAATAGTCATAAAGCATAATTTTATATGAATTGAATTCAAATAGAAAACATAAAATAGACATAATAGTTTCTAGCTGTTAGGTGAGAAAAATAACTATTTCAATTCTCAGATTTGTGGATTTTTGTAAATTGTTGTTCTTATTGTTATATATTGATTCCAGTAGTTTTCAATGAAAAAAAAATGGAATCTCATTTAATTTTTACCATCTATAATAATAAAAGCGTAATATTCTAATTAGACCAGACGTCTGTCCAGACGAAGCCGTGGCTGTGAGGGAAGCCCAGGTGCCGGGTGCTAGAAGGAAGCAAGTGCCTGCAGCCAGGGGAAGAAAGCCTACTCTTGTACAAATTTTGTTCATCAGGCCTCTAGTTTCTTTATAACGTTTTATTTAAAATATCTGTCAATACACAGTTTCAAATCTTGTATTTATTTTTAAAAATCTTGGGCAAGTTCTTAAAATGTAGTCTTCTACCATATGCCCACCTGAACCAGAAAAGGCAGAAAATGAACCTTTCAGGAACCCATGGGTGGCATCAGAAGAATAGCTATAACAATCCCCACAAAGCCCCCGCCACACACACACACCCAGCCTCTGAACACCTCACCTGAAGACCTCACATATATACCTTACCTGCACATCTCACCTGCAGTCTAATTCGAATAGCCTCTCAGTCTGCTGAGCTGCAGAAAACCAGGAGGCATCATTCACATGGGTCATGTGAGGATTAACAATAAGCCTAAATTTGATTTTTGTGTCAAAAATTAAATTTAATTTTACCTTTGTTTTGGAGTTGTTTGGGAACACTTAACATGTCTAGTTCCATAAAGTTTGGATTGCTCACCCCTCTAGGAAAATTAGTAGTTAATGCTTTTGTTTTTCCCAGCAGTGGAGTCAAATAAAGGTTGTGTTTATGCTTGAGAGTGTTGATGTGACATTTATGCCATCTAGGCACCGCTATAGTGTAGGCAATTAGCACATTACTACTGAGCAATGGATTCCCATTTCATTACTTATGTGATTAAAAGGTCATGTGCACAGTCTGGCCAGCATGGCTCAGTGGTTGAGTGTTGACTTATCAACCAGGAGGTCAGGGTTTGATTCCTGGTCAAGGCACATGCCTGTGTTGTAAACTTATCCCCAGTGTGGGACATGCAGGAGGCAGCTGATCAATGATTCTCTCTCATCATTGATGTTTCTATATCTCTCTCCCTCTCTGAGATAAAAATAATTTTAATTATTTTAAAAATATATATATTTCAATAATTAATTATAACTCTATTGAAAATTAATAAAGCCCCAGTACCTTGAAATTTCTCAACATAATAACTAGGTGGCAATATGGACTTTTAAAGATATTTTTCTAAAAAAGAAAAATTATCTGCCCTTGGCAGTAATAGTCCAAAAACCCTAAAACACCACATTCTTGTGACCGACAAGCACAGACTCTGGTGACAGTAACTGACACGTCAAAGGCATTCTTGCAAAGTGTGAACTTCACTACCATGGACCATGCATTTTTAGTGTTTGTTCAGATAAGAACCCATTGTGATTCATTGCATGCTTAATGCCTGCCACCTTCTCCAGTTACATCCCTGTTTTCATTTCATAAATAAAAACCCAAGATCATGGATGGATACAGAGAATATATCCCCAATATTCCTTGCTCATGTGATATGAAAGGAAAAATGACAAGAGCCCATTTTAATTTTTTGACCAGCCAAAAGATTAGCATAATTGGACAAGACTTATGCCAGAGAAAGTGGGAATTGGTTATGTAAGAATTTTAATGAAGAGTGAAACTAAACCTCAATTATATACTTCAAATTCCCCCAGCGTCACTCACATTTCAGTTAATGTGTGAGAAATACGGAGACAGCTGACGAACTCCCAAACGTTTCCATGAACTGACATATTTTATAGTTCACTTTCATTTGAGGTTCCTTGAAACCCTATTTCTAATTCCTTTCCAAATCCACATGAGGTCTCTAGTCATCATATCCACTATGACATGATCTGGCCGGACAATAACTACAAAACCACCTGGAAGGCCTGGCGTGGTGATGCACATCTTGAGAAGAGTGGCTGCAGTTCTTGCTGGAATTGCAACAGCCTCTCCTTTCCCTGGTTTAGAAATGCTGCTGCTGTTGCCGAAACAAGTTTGGCTCAGTGGATAGAGTGTCGGCCTTTGGACTGAAAGGCCCTGGGTTTGATTCCGGTCAAGGGCATGTACTTTGGTTGCGGGCACATCCCCAGTAGGGGGTGTACAAGAGGCAGCTGATTAATGTTTCTTTCTCATCAATGTTTCTAACTCTCTATCCCTCTCTCTTCTTCTCTGTAAAAAAAATCAATAAAATATATTTTTTTAAAGAAAGAAAGAAAAAGAAATGTTGCTGGGTGGCTGGGTGGCTAGAGGACAGCCTTGTCACAGAGAAAACATAGCCCTTCCTTGACTGGAGAAGGCCAACTAAGCTGTAGGGGGCTGAACAAATGGTGAGGATGGTCCAGGTGACTCCTCCAGCAGCCCAGCTCTGGCCACCTATGACCTTACACATGAAGAAGACCTGGAGAAGACCTGGCTCACTGCAAACATGAGCACACCTCTCATCTAGAACCACTGAAACCCATTTAGAGGTTGCATGGGTCAGATGACATGGCTGTTGCCATCACCTTAAGTGAATTTGCTCCTTTACCAACACGTGAAAATGTTACTGTGAGTTAGCCAGTTTGGGCCTAGAGATTAAAGACCAATTATTCTGAAGGTGCCATTTCTCTTTAATGAGATAGATCATGTCCCCAGAACAAACCTTCAGAAAAGATGTTAAACACAGTCTTGTTAGATGTGAAATACATCTTTGTATTTTCCCTATGGCTTGCCACATTTGCAAATCAAAATTTATATGGTTGAAGAAAAATAGATTTCCTTCTTTGAAGTGTTACAAAAATCAGGACATTGTATAGCCCCTGTTTTTATCCTTTCACACTATTGAACAGAACAGATTCTAAGGCTGCTGACCCCAAGCCCCCTGGCTGGGCAGGTCTCAGCAGGTATTTGCCTGCAAGTAGGTCACCAGAAGCCAGAGGAGATCAGGACAGTTCCCCAAGATGTACAAATGAGCCCAATCAAACCACATTGGAAGTAATATCTATCAGCAAGGCAGCACTCTGTGCATCCAGTAACCGCCTCTCCTGGAGCCGGAAGAAAAACCCAGTGGATGATTTAAAAATGGACAAAAATCCCATCTAGAGGAGACCTGGTGAAGCTCTTGATTTAGTGTCATATCCTGTCCTTGAAGGAGGCTGAGGAGTCCTTTAAAAAGCAAAAAGCAAGAGACTTCCAGGGGAATCACATGATGCACAGCTAGAAAGGTCCCTGGCAAAGGAAGTCCCAACCCCCAAAAAACCCTTAGGCAACCAAGGGCAGTGCTGGTTGACGAGTGTGGGGGGCACAGGGACAAAGCCTACAGGTGACATCACAGGGCTCATCACAGCCTGACCTGGAGCAGCCCCTCTTCCTCCCCCCCCCCCCCTGGCTCCCACATATGAACACATTGAGCTTCCTAGTAAGATGTGAGTTAAGAAAGATATTCTGCAACCCACAAAAAGTTTAGACTATATTTTACCAATAAGACAATGAAGACCCAGAAGCACCAGTGTCTTCAGAGACAAAATGACCTAGAACTCAACTCTTTCTAGTAAGCTATGCAGTGCCCTTGGTGATGACGACCTGTGCTGGACTGAACCGGCCCAGGGAACAAAGGGGAACAAAGTCAGTGAGGCCAAATAAGGATGGGCAAGGGTTATCTCAGTTGGGGGTTCTTTTCATTTTATTTATTCTTTGCCTTTTCTTTTTCCAGTCTCTGAGGATATGGTAAGTCAAATAATGGCCCCCAAAGAGATGTCCATGCCCTAATTCTCTCAAATCTGTGAATATGTTGTTAAATGACAAAAGAGATATTGCAGATATGATTACAAGTTAACAAGGAATCAGCCTGGGTTATCCAGGTAGGCCGGATTTCATTATAGGAGCCCTTAAAAGCAGAGAATTTGTTCTGACTAGAGGTAAAATGAAGCACCAGAAATGGAATTGGGGGGATTTGAAGCATGAGACAAACATGGTAAGAGCGGGCCACAGGAAAGCCTGAGAAGGAACATGGGCACTTTTGGGGAGCAATGACTACAGCTTGAATTATATTCTGCAAGAAAATGGAAAGATTCTGCAACCTTGAGAACCTGAATTCCACTAAGAACCTGAGTGGATTCCTATCAAGAGCCTCTGCAAAGGACAGCAGCTCTGCCAAAACCTAGAATTCAGCATATGAGTTTCTGAGCAGGAGAGCTAGCTGTGCCATGTGTAGCTGGACTTCTGGACTATTGAACTGCAAGTCACACATTTGTGTGGTTTTAAACCTTTAAGTTTGTAGTATCAGACATTATTAAAGCATTAAAATAAAATTAATACCGATGACTATATTTTATTTTACTTCTCAAGGAAAAGTAAAGGGGTTGTTTTCCAGAATGTGTAAAGAACATTCTTTGAATTAAAACCCTATGATGTGTCGCCGCTCCTCCCTCCACCCCAGGAGTGCCAACACAGTGACCACAGGACATAAACTTTCCACATCTTCATTTGCTGTGTGGGCTCATGCATTGACTTTTTTTGACCCTCTACTGCCTATCAGACATTATGCTTTGCAGTGAGGACAAGATTAAAAGTTTCTTGGAAGGCAAAAGAAACATACTAGTGGTGATGCAAAACATGTAATGAGTTCTCCCAAGGGCATAAGGCTACTTCAGAGAGTTTGCAAAAGGGTGGCTGTGGCTGTTCAATAGTCCTCTTCACCAATATTTCTAAGTCCAGGCCTCCAGACATATGGTGAGATTGCATTCCACCCTTTGTGCTTGGGCGAGGCCATGTGACTGATTTAGGTAAGGAGTTGTGAGCAGAGCCTGGTGAGTCTCTTTGGGCTGTGGGATTTAATAGGCAGAACAAGACATCCCTGCAGAATTTTCTTGCCTTTTGCACCACAATAGGCAACATTCAGGATTATTGTTTCTCCATAAGACTGAAAAATCACAGTGAGCATAGTATGTCAGCTGACCTTGATGGAGATTCAGGGTGAGAAATAAAATAAATCTGGGTTTTTAAACGATTGGAATTGTAAAATTTCTGGCATCACCAAAAATAGCTTATCATAAGTGATACTAAGCTTGACACCAGAAGTGGGTGCTGTCAAAACAGAAAATCTAAAATCTGTGTCACTGATATAGAAGACAGATGTCAGCCAATGGAAAGACTGGTATGCCAATGTACCTAATAGATCGAAGAGATGGGATGATGGTAGGTTAACAGCCTGTGCTAGTTATTGTTGGCTGCATTTAATATGATGCTAAAAGGAAGATTTGAGCTCAGAATAGAAAGTAGATAAAATCCAGTAATTCTCCATTCTCTCTGACCTAGCCTCTGACAACCAAAATTTTACTGTCTGTCTCTATAAATCTGGCTATTCTTTGGTCGGATCTCATATAAATAAAATCACATAGTATTTGTCCTTTTGTGACTAGCTTACCTAACTTTGCCTACTATCTTCAAGGTTCATCCATATTGTAGCATGTCAGAATTTTCTTCTTTTAAGAATATTCCATTGTATGTGTATATTATGTTTTGTTTACCCATTTATCTGTCAATGGTTATTTAGGTTGCTTCCACCTTTTGGCTATGCTGCTATAAACATGGATGTACAAATGTCTCTTCTAATTCCTGTTTTCAATTATTTTAGAATTTTAACCAGAAGTAGAATTGCTGGATCCTATGGCAGTTCTATTATTAATTTTTAAGGAACACCCATAATTACTTTCCACAGTGGCTGCACTATCTTACATCCCCACAACATTGCACAAGAGTCCCAATTTCTCTATATCCTTATCAACACTTTGTTTTTCCTGGATTTTCTTTTATAATAGCTATCCTAATGGGTATGAAGTGGTATCTCACTGTGTTTTTTATTTGCATTTCTCTGATGATTAGAGATGTTGAGCATCTTTTCATTCTCTTTCTGGCTATTTGTATGTCTTATTTGAAGAAATGTCTAATTAGGTACCTTACCCATCTTATAATCAAGTTGTCTGTTTCTTTGTTGTTGAATTGTAGGGGTTCTTTACACATTCTGGATACTAACCCTTTGTCAGCTATGTGATTTGCAAATATGTTCTTCTAGTCTGTGTGTTGCCTTTTTGCTCTGTTGATAGTGTCCTTTGATGGATAAGAAAACTTGCTATATTTTAAAAATAATTGTCTTTTCAAAAACTTAATGAGCTAGGATTAAAATACTCTGGAAATTAAACAAGATTATTCATATAAAACACTTAGCATAACACCTAACACTTTGTGTCCAATTGGTGTTAGTTTTAGTGTACTGCATATTTGCTCTAATAGTAAAGTTATGACTTAAAAAATTCAGAACTTAAAAAAAATCCTTGGAAATCATCTTATAAAACACGTTTTTTTAATTTTCAAAAATAATCAGTCTCCTGATTTATAAACACAATTTTTTGAAGTCACCAAAATAAATAGTATTGGTTTGTTGGTTACTAGATTTTGCATTTACATTTTCTTCACCTGCTAAGTGTGAATAGTCTGGGATAGTTCCATATAGTAAATCTACCCTCAGCAAGAGAATATCTGCTGTCACTGCAGTGCATGAAACAGTAGTGCCATGTAGATTCTGGCGATGCAGAATCTTCAGTGTCACAGGTTAAATGGACCTTAGTTTAAATGTCCTTCCCACTGGAAACATCATCTTTAAGAGATAAAATATTCATTTGGAATACAATATGAAAGTATAATTCTAGTACAGTCCCTGTGCAAACAGCAACCTTCTCCTTTCCTTGAATTACTCGAAAACTCCACTGCTGCTTGGTATTGTCACTGTGGCGTTGACACCCTCTGGTCCTCTGATGAGCCTGGAGGTGAGCCATGTTCTTCCTCCTCCACCCTATCTGTCACTAAGTCACACAGCCAGCATCACCCACTATTACCATCTGCAGGATTACATGACCAGCCAGATATACGGATGGAAAGGCTTCAGAAACCCAAAGGTGATTTTGATGCCATGCCACTATTGAGCTGTGATTGGCACTCTTTGTCACAGACAAAGCTCTATAGAAACTTCTAGAGAAGAGAACGTTGTTCATTTATTCAACCAATAACTCTGACCCCTGGCAGTGCTTCATCCTAGACGTCAGGTGTGCCTGGGTAAACAGTGATTTGATCAAGCTGAAAATTCTGTGTGTTCTTATGGATACCAAGAAGCTCTGTACTCCTCTTTTTAAATTGCACAGAACAGGAGAAGTCCTGTTTATATCTGTTACCTCAAGAAGAATATTTTTTATTGGTTTGGTTTACCCAGCCAATCATTTAATTATGTGCTTCCTAGAGAATTATTTGCATAACTCAATCTGAAAACACAGAAATGAGTGAAGTTCGAACATGCTAGTCGTTTGATCTTTGTGTTCGTACAAAAGTGTTGCCTCACTAGCTTCAGTGCCTCTATTTGTGCTTTGTCTTCAGCTCCAAACCTTCAATAATGATATACTGTGAGAGAGGCACTGGCACAGTCTGAGCAATGACACAGTATTCTCAGCCAAAATAAATTCAGACAAAGAAATCGAAGCCTGCCTGGTTGAAATGCTGTGCGCTACACAAAGCCAGCGGTGTGCACAACTTACGGAATCGAAGCCAGTGGATTCCTCAGCCGACTCACCATCACAAAATCCCAAAAGCCCAAGAACTAGAAGAGCGCCAAAGAACATAGCTCATATTACATGATACACACAAGGTGCCAGGCGCAGGAGATCAAAGCAGAATCTCCAGGAATGAAATGCAGCCTAATGTGGAAGTTGGCAACCAGAGTTTGGGTAAAAGTTGATGAATGAGATGATTCTTCTGGAAGCCATTCTGTTACCTGTTTATTTTAATCCATTATCAATAGACAGAAGTGTACTTGGAGAGATTTTTAAATTATTTCTGTCCTGAGACTAAATAATAACTGGATTCTATTCCATTTATAGTTGAGGAAGAAATATGCCACTGAAGAGGCAAGTAGTGGTTCCCAACACCAGTCAGCCACAGAGTTCCCAACAGTCTGGGATAAATATACAAGAAATCAGGAAAATGTAGTGTAGGTGGGTTTCAAGTTGCCAATCAACCATGCTTAGAAAGCATTCATCTTTCTTCTTAGACTATACCTTCTTATGGTATGGGGGTTAAAATGTCCTTTCCTTTACAAAGTTGTGATAGTATTTAATAGTAGTTGTGTTTTGATTTTGGTTGTTTTTAACTAGAGGCCCAATGCACAAAATTCATGCAAGGGTAAGCCTTCCTTCCCCCGGCTGCCACCTCCACAGACCCAGCTCTTACAGTCCCAGCTCTCACAGTCCCAGCTCTCACAGCCCCTTGTAGCCCTGGCCCTATCCACCACCTGCACCCACCTTGGCCGTCAAGTCCATTGCCACACACTCCCAGTTCCCCGGTTCCATGGAGCCCCCAATCTATCACCCTACAGAGGGTAGCCTGGACCTCCTCTTTGGGGTGACTGCAGAGACCCCCAATTGATCATTCTGCCAGCCAGTGGCCTGGACCTCCATCTGCAAGGCAATTGTGGGGCGATGGTAGGCCCCCCAACTAATTACATAGCACTTGCCTTGGCTGGCCTGGTGCCAGTGCATGTCATAGCATGGTCATCCAGAAGGCCGTCCAGATGGTTGTTCTGCTGTTTGGTCATTTGGTCAATTTGCATATTACACTTCTATTATTATAAATGTCTATTTTTTAAAAACAAAAGTTGGCAACTTTTCATCCAGCCTACAAGACACTTATTTTAATTATGAGTTCTTGAAAATTTGGGTTCTAATCTATTCCTAGAGAAAACCATGTAAACTGTACACAAGAGCTTGGGTTTGAGTAAAGTGTGCAGAGACAGTGACAAGAAAGAGGCAGAAGGAGGCAGGTCACAGGAGGAGAAATGCTGGGCCAGGTCCTCATCCCTGTGAGTACAGTCAGTCTTTGTGGACTAGACCCCTCTCCCTGGGAAGGCCCTTGACCTTGACACAAGAAAAATTCGCTGAATGGGAGAAGCTATGGAATTGGAGAGAGTCTATGGCACTGGAAAAATTTTGGCACATTGCTTCTGACAGATAAAGAAGTCTTACAAAGGGGAGACAACTCTCTTGATTTCGAGGGAAGTCAAGAATTTTTATTTATCATTCCACATTTCAGGTAGTGTGGAGCTGAACAGGTAATTACACATACCGTGATCAAATACTACCAGAAGTATGCATATCTATTGGACCAACTGCTGTCAGAGCTGCTTTGAAAAGCCAACCAGCTCCACCATGAAAAATGTGGCCACTTCCATTTAACCCCACAAACAATTCAACCAGTTATAGCAACCACAGCAGCAGACATAAAACACAATGCGGGAAGGTCAGCGACTTCCAAACTCCAAGGCCAACGACCTTGAATTGCTTTGTCCTTTCTCAGCTTGACCAGAGGCAGGTGGCCTTGTCACATGCAGTGGGGCCCACCAGAGGTTAGCTCAGTTCGCCAAGCTCCAGCAGCCAAGCATACCATGTATGCTAAATTCTCTCATGCTATCATATCATGTTAACTTGACCAAATTCTCCCTGTGCTATCTCAGTGGATAGGACTTAAAAGAAATAAATGAGGGTTAACCAGAGAAAGCTAAAAAGAATGGGGAACTCAAGCTTATGCTCACATTCTTTACCCTTGAGTTTCATCATTAAAAACTTTATATGGACCATGGAGTCAGCTAGAGGGAGGCTGAGCTCCCTTGTCAGCTCCACTGGGCTACAGATACTAAACCAGGAATAGGCCTCTGATTGAGAGCCAAGGTCACACAGACAAGTAGACACCCTGTAGGCATCACACTGTTGGAGGGGCCAAAGAAGTATGGCCCCTCTTATTGAAGAAGCTCTTTGCAGGAAGGCCTTTTTGGCAGCTAATCATGGGAAGTTGCAAATGTCCATTAATCCTGGGACCCTCTTTATGGGAAGTCCTGGGAGGGACTCCCAACTAGACTCAACAGATCAAGAGTACTTCCTTAAAGCATTCCTTTGGTTGTCATCTCCTGGACACATTACATAGCTAGTTTACTGTTTGCATGTGTTTGTTTGTTGTTTATTTGTTTGTTTGTTTGTTGTTTGTTTTTAAGTAGATGATGAAAGCAGGAAGCAACGTGTGAGAAGTTTACCACTCCTGCCTCCTTCCAGCTCCCATTCTCACCACTTTTTTTTCTCTCTTTCCCAGCCCTCACCCCTTCAATGATGCTAAATGTCATTTCATATGTGGGAGGCACTTCACATTCTCTCAGGAACATCGTGGGGCATAACTAAAGAGTAACTGTTATTTGAAAATTTGTTTTAGAATTTTTTTAGGGTTTAACATATACCCAGGTAAGGAAGAATCACTGTTTGTATAGGAAAATGCTACATATTATTAAAAAAATCAAATCTTGCAAATTATAATAATCAGATAGCAACAAAGAAAAAAAGGAAAACTCAATCTCTCAATTAATTTGTACATTTTAAATTTAAAATTTTTTTTAACTTCCTCCAGACAACGCACAGCAATAGATGGCATGTGGCAGTGCAGGCATGGGCCCACCAGCAGCCCTCTGGCTATGCCCCTCAGTGAACTGTTTTCCTGCTTAAAATACGGATGTTTAATTTCCATCTAGTTTATATTTCTTCCCATCAGCAAGGTTGCAAACTTCTGGTAGGTTTGCAGGCCATATGTGTAGTTACTGCCGTTATGAAGTATCTGAACTTCGATTATTTTTCTATTTGGGGATTTATGTCCTACATTTTTAGAGTTCTTTTTGTTGTCATAAATGTATTTTTCCCATTTTACTATTTATTCACACTTTATTTTTTGTTTATCCTAAGTAGATTTTAAAATTTTATTAGTCCAATTTTTATTCCTTTTCAGAATCATTCAAATCCATATTTTAAATGCCCTTCCAAAAACCAGACCAATGTTCCAAAAATGCACTTAATTTTTCCCTGAACTCCCATGGTTTCAATTAGAATATTTTATTCACCATAAATTAATTATTGTATAAGATTAATATTTGTATTTTATCAGATTAATTTTTCACTTAATATGTATTTTTTCACACCACATATTTTTTTTTCAGTCAGTTAGTCCAAAGTCTCATGGTGTAAATATTCTACCATTTTCTCATCAACATAAGTGCCTCTTTTGTAATCTGTTTGATACCCCTCTATGTGTCATCCTCCTGAGAGTAGGAATTTAGTTCCACTCATTGTTCTGTCTTTTCCTAGACAAGAACTCTAGTTAATGACTAGAACTATTTTGTGAAGTAATATGATAATCCTCCAATAAGTATTTTAAAATAAGTCATCTATGAGTAAAAATATATAACGACTTATGGGAAATCACCCTAAGCCAATAATACAAAAGTCAAAGGGAAACATTTAAATCAACAGCTGGAAGAAGACACAGAAGCCAGGTTAATCAAATACCTTGTTGACACGTAGTTGGGAGAGATCACTAATACCAAAGAACAGAATCCGACTTTGCAAAGCAAGCAGGGGGGCAGGCTTAGCAGGTTCAGGTCGAGGGATAACTGGAGTGTCATACACTTAGGGCTAGCAAACCGACTCCTCTTGCATTGGGATGAAAAGCCTGGGATTAGCAGGGCCTCTTGTAAAAAGACCGAGGGGTTTAACTCACCACAAGGGCACCATCAGCCAACAGGCACGTTTGGGCAGCACCAACAGAATCAGTCTTGGAGCAGACAAGAGCAGACCTGAACTTTCCATTCCGTCTGGCCCTCATGTTGCCCCTACATAACATTTAACTTTGGGATCCCCAGTAAACCAATAGCTTGGGGCCACGGGTTTGCTTTCTCTATCTAGTGTAGCTCTTGGTAGGGACCCAATAAATATTTTTGGAAGTAATAATCTGTCTTAAGGCTAGAACTTGCCTACAAATGTTCTCTTAAAACTATGTTTTTAGAAAAATAATCCTTTTGCCAACCAAAACTATGATATTCAATAAGACTGCTAACCACCGCCTAAATACCTTTTGGAAAGGGTGCTAAGAATACTCCCATCTCTACTTGCATCAACTAAGTTGAGTGCAGGTGGTAGGAAAATTGAGCATGGCCTTATTGTTCATGAGTCATAGATACCTCAGAAGTGAAGATTGTTGGCAGGACAAGACACTAAAGTTGATCATGAAACAGAAGACACTATAGAAAAAAATGAAAATAATAAGAATATAGATCTCAAAATATATCAATCTTTTTTCAGAAAAGAGATTCAGTGAATTTCTGTCATCACTTTAGAAAGATTGTTCAGTTTGGGAAACAAAAGGGACGGAAGGAAGGAAGGAAGGAAAGAAGAAAGGAAGGAAGGAAGGAAGGAAGGAAGGAAGGAAGGAAGGAAGGAAGGGAGGGAGGAAGGGAGGAAGGAAGGAAAGGGAAGGTGAAAGGGAGGGAGGAAGGAAGGAGAAACAAAAGGAGGATAAGAAAAGGGGCGGGAATACTAAATAAAACTATCAAACCAGCCTATAAAGACCCTCTACATGCTTAGTTTCTGAACCTGGTCCAAATATAAGCCCCCCAGACTGGGGTGAACTGCTTCAATCACAAACACAACACAGTCTTCTGCGCCCTCCTCACGTGGCTAATAGCCTCATATGCCACCTTGGGCACTCAAGGCATCACCTTCCTCACCCTCCACCATATTCCCCAAGAATCACTGGGGCTTTGGCTAGAAGTAGTGGTGTCTTGTGCATCTTCTCCTACAATCAGCTTTAGGGCAGTCAACTGCATTGAAATAGTCAAGATAAGTATGGATTGGCCTTGGAACCCCGTTTTCTGAAACTTGCAAATGAACTTTTGAAATTCAATCCATTTGTAAGCTGAAGACTATCCATCTTTCCCCAGCCAGGATGGCTTAGTGGTTGAGCATCAACCTATGAACCAGCAGGACACAGTTTGATTCCCAGTCAGGGCACATGCCCGGGTTACAAGCTCAATCCCCAGGAGGGGGCATGAAGTTGGCAGTCAATCAATGATTCTCGCTTATCCTTGATGTTTCTATCTCTCTATCCCTCTCCCTTCCTCTCTGAAATCAATAAAAACATATTTTTAAAAAAATTTTAATTAACTAACTAATTAATTAATTTTAAAAAGACTACCCATCTTAGCCATGAACAAATTTTCACACTGTTGGGATGTGAGCCAGTTGATTTCAAGTATTTCCTTTGAGAGCCTGGGGCTGGGAACTTGGAGTGGAGGTGCTTGGATCTTCTGGAACTAAATCTGCTCTGACACCTGCTGCCTGCAGACCAGGCTATGGTGGTCCTTAGGGTCAGCAACCCAGATGTTAATGTGAGAGATGAGTGGTCCATCCAAAACCAAGTCATACAATTACCATGGGGATCTGCTAAGAACTCAGTGCTCACTCCAACCCAGGCTTGTCCTTATTTCAGCCATGTCAGCACTGCACTGGGCTTGGTTGCTCAACAGCTTTAAGTGACGGATAGAACCCACACCGTTGCTTGTTTATTTGTCTAACCACAGTTTGGAAAGTGTCACCCTGTAGTTTAATGTTTAATTGCTACCAAAATATTTGCATGTCAAGTAAACAGTTATAGATAAAAGGAAGGCATTGTTCAGAAAATGGATTAATTAGCATTTAATTGCCATAAATTGCAATTAATCTGTTAATATTAGGAATGCAAGCTTCCAACAAATTAGCAAGGAACAAAAGAAAAGCAACAAGGAATGAGAGATCCTTTGCAAGTCCCTAAGCCACCAGCTCCCAGCTCCTGCGGCGGGGACTCAGGCTGGTCAGGAATCTCAAGGTCTTTACACAGGTTAAAACTCAATTCCTCTTTCTAACCGCAAAAGGCATTTTAAATGGCTAAGGTGGATCTGGGACTGGTTTGGGTGACTCACCTTAAGGTGAGACAGAGTGGGTGTCTTCATGGAGAATACGTCTGAAAATAATTGCTTCGCCGGGAGGAAGCATTTAGCGAGGCGTGCTTGGGAAGCACACAAACCCCTGCATGTTCACTGCCCACTCGGATGCACTCTGGCAGGTCTGGAAGGAAGCCTGGGCTCCAACCAGGCACACCTCTGTCCTGGGAGGGGGCTGGACATCCTGCCCACGGGCCACTGCTGGCTCTGTTCAAGCTGTCCACCCCACCTGCTCTGATATGAGGCACTTTAGGGTGAACACATTCTCAGCGCCCATCCCAGGCATTGCCCAGGACACAACCTAAATCGCGTGGACCCCATCTGGCTTCACCTCACCCCGGCCCAGGGCCCAGCCATACCCCTGCCCTCGCCCCCCTGTGCTGACTTCAGCTGCTCATTAGGAGGCTGGAGCCCCCACACGACGGGGTTCACCGGCAGCCCAGCGGCTCCCTCCCACACGGTCCACCCACTGCCAGCTCTTAAAGGCTTCTCTGCATTGTTTGCTGTCAGCAAAACAAGTGTGTGCCCTCCGATCCCACAGACAACAAAGCCCGCAGCAGCATTGCACACGGGTGATGTCACCCAGGTAAAATTGTACTGACAAGCTTTTAATTAAAGTTTTCCCACACATCTTTCCGCGGGTCCCCGGAGCGATTATTCACTACGCGCCGACTGCCAGCCAATTGTGAGTTGGGAGGGAAGTGTTTTATTTTCAAAGCTCTTGCTGACAGCTAGAGAACACTTTGTTATACAATCTGTTTACGTTTTTTCACACACACACACACACACACACACACACACACTCACACACACGGTCTTGCTAAAGGGGAAATGGCTATGCAGGGTGTTCAGCGTGCATGGCAGTAATTAAAGACATCTGGTGCTGAATGAACCGAAGGGGGGGGTGGCGGAGCTCCCTCTATAAACAGTCACCCCATCTCGACGAGAGCTCCCCCAGCTTGTCAAGGGAGATGACTCCAGGAAATCACAGGTTCAAACAGGTGCACGGAGCTCGTGGCTGGAGTGCGGAGGCGCCCGTGCTACCTGGGAGCGGATGCCAGCGGGGGAAATGCACACGCAGGTGGGGATGGCACGTGGAGTAACGGGCAGTTTGAAGCAGGATCCGTCCACACTAGACACTGTCCCACATTTCTGCCTCTGAGGATCTATTTCGGTAGAAAAGATCCCAGATTTGGGGAGCGGGGTGAGCTGTGGATAGATAGGGGTCCTGTGGTTCCTGGTTCCTGTTGATAGAATTTCTGCAGGACATGAACCCTGTCTGAAACCTCTGCTTCACTGTGACAAACTCTCCAAAACCTGGAAGGGAGGAGAGGCGGCCCTGCCCAGGACAGGTGCCTGGGCCTCCCGCCTTCTTGTAGGAAGAAGTGGTGGCTGGGAAGATCCCGCTCTTGGCATCTTCTCTCTCAGCTGCCCGGCACCTGCCTTCTGGACTGTGCTCCCACGGTGGCTGTAACCATTGTTATGTAAGAGACTTTGTATGCATGTAGCATACCATCCTTAGCCTCAGTTTCCCCACATGGAAACTGGACACAAGAACACCTGAGCCAGGGGCGGGTCATGACCTGAATTCAAAAGCACCTACTAGTGTCCTAGTGGCATCAGCTGAGGCCACAGACACAGAAACAGGCACAGGAACGTGTCTGAGTGGGAGCCCAGGCCTAAGCATCGGGGAAGGCTCCAATGAGGAGAGGCACTGAGAATGGGGCTGCGCTGCCCAGTGAGAATCACTCGCGTGAAGGAAAAGGAAGAGAAGAGGGCTCCATGCGAAGTTACTGAGGCAGAGGAGAGAGACAGAGAGAAAAACAGGAGCTGAGGGTGAGGGGGAAAGAGAAAAGGAGATGGAGGGAGAGTGAGGAGCAGAGAGGGAGGGCCTTGATCTCCGTAAACACAGCACCACGTGCTGGGCTCGTGCCCTTGGCTGTCTGCCTGCCTAGCAGAACCCCTAAAAGTAATAAAGAAAGCTTCTCTGTTTACCCAAGAGGGGGACTCCATCACTCAAGACTTAACCGCTGAGGGTCACACCCTGGAGCAGCTGCAGCCACAGGTGACAACCTCGCATCCCTGTTGCCCAGGGGTACCACCCAGCAGCACCGCACTGTGACACAGCCCTCCTCCCGCTACTTCTGCCCCGTCCTTCCTTCAGGGACAGACTGAGCTGTGATGTGGGGGCACACGTGGGCATTTGACACCGAGCACCTTGACCTCATGCCCCATGGACTCATCATGGCCATAGCTGGCCAGTTTTGGGGGGCCAGATGGGAGTGAATTCCTGATTGAACCACAACGGTCTAAGAGGACCCTGGCCTTGTGGAGATGTCCTCACCTGTCTGTCCTCCCGTGGCAGCTGCTGATGTCCACCTCCTGGAATCCTGGGAACAAGGCCTGGGGAGCTGCCACAAGCAGCCTGGACCACAGACATGGCCTAAACTTCTGCTCTCAGTGGGTAACTGCTGAGGTGGGGCTTTTCACCATTGGTTTGTTTTTATTTGTTTGCTTTTTGTGTAGTGAGAGCTGCTCTTTCTTTCTTTCTTTCTTTCTTTCTTTCTTTCTTTCTTTCTTTCTTTCTTTCTTTCTTTCTTGCTTTTTTGTTTTGTTTTGTTTCCTGCAAGAGTACTGGAACCCAAAGCCTTGTTTTGGTTACTTTGTTACTTACCATTCAGATGCCTCCCTGGGTTTGGGCAGGCACAGTAACTGCAATCTCAGACTCATCAGCGGGCCAGGTAAAGAGAGGAGCATCCTTGGAAGTACCAGGCATGTGGATGATACCCAGAACCTGGCACGAGGGGAGGTTCGGACAGCCTCGGACAGCACCACTCCTTGGACTGAGTTTGGCTAAATGAGATCGACCAGCTGACCTCAAAACTGGTGCTTTCCGAAGAACTGCCTGATGTTAACTCCAAATTGTGACCTCCAGTTTCTCATCACTGATCCCATCGCAGAGATACATACCACAGAAAGATAAGAAGGGCGGGCTTCTCAGCTCCCCCGCTGTGTGTGAAATGTCCCCGTCACATCAGGGGGTGGACACGAGGAGGTGCTGGGCCAGCGGGGCCTGGGGAAGGCATGTGCTCTACGCTCATGCGGCCGGCAGATGTGCCGGGGCTTTGATAACTGGGAAACCCCAAAAAACAGTTCGTGGGGGGAAATGATCTGCAGATGTGTCGCAGGGAGAAGAGTCGAACGATTGCCAATAAATTAGTCAAAAATTACATTCCCCCAGATCAGCCTTATCTTCTGAAGTAGAAATGATGGAGCAAGGCATGCAATCTAATTTTCCGAAGCCTTCAAACAAAAGGCACCCAGAGTCCTGGATGTTCTTGGCAAATCTGTGCTTTTCCTTAAAAGTACTCACGAGGGAACTGAGAGTGCTCCAGCGGCTTGCCATTTAATAACGGAGCTAGTTAGGCAACGGAGCGGGATGGTGAGGGGCTGCCCTGGGGGCAGAGCCAAGGGCTCGGCCTGGGTCATCCGGGGCCCAGCGAGAGCGGCTTCTGCTCAGCTCCCAGGTGGAGCCAAGGTTTACACACCTGACACTAACCGTCCGCAGCTGGCACTCCCGCGGCTCAGCCCGTCTCTCATACAGTCTTTGTGTCAATCGCCCCTGGGGGAATTCCAGCCCTCGTGCGCGAATGCCGCATTCATCCAGCGCCCCTGACATCATTATGGCGAGCAGAAAGATTCCGTTTTTATTAATTCCCACTTTAAATGAGAGGAAACTGAAACACAGAGAGACGGAGGTCAAAACCCCAGCACTCTTGAGATATCTGGAATGAAGCCGGGCCAGTTTTCCTCACGCAAGAAAGCTTTATTCTGCTGGGGACGATAATTTTTCAGAGCAGCGGCTCCTGATCTAAAATGCATCCATTATCTCAAAGGATTTTCAGATAGTCTCAAATTCCCAAGGCAGAATGCAAAATAAAGCCCAAAGGAAAAAAAAATTGAAGAAAATATGCACACAAGAAATGTTTTTTTTTACAAAATCCCTTTGACATGGGGTTTTAAGTAGGTGACTTGAATTTCTGCCCTCGCCATAGAAACTATGTTGATTGGTTTATTATGAAATACTTAACAAATGGACAAGATAAACATACCAGAAGAAAAACAAGAGCTGCTTGAGGTCACAGCATTCTGATACCTCAGTAAGTCATCATTTCGGGCAAGCTCACCATAGGGGGTCACAAAGTGTTCCTCCAAAAGATGCATTCACCTGGAACCTCAAAAGGTGAGTGCTTAGTCTATTTCAGCTGCCATAACAAATTGCCACCAACTGGTGGGTCTAAAAGCAGCAGAAATGTATGGCTCACAGCTCTGGAGGCAGGCTGTTCAAGATGCTGCCAGGGTGGCTGGGTGTGACAGAGGCCCTCTTGCAGGGGCAGACAGCTTCCTTCCTGTGTCCTCACCTGGCGGGAAGGGAGAGGGAGTTCCCTAGAGTCTTTAAGGGCACTAATGGGTTAGGGCCTATAAGGGCACTAACCCATCCTGGCAGTTCCACCCTCATGATCTAGTCACCTCCCAGAGGCTCACCTCCTTACACAATCACCTTGGGCGTTAGGATTTCAGTAGGTGAATTTGAAAGGGCAGTGACCTGATTCACAATAAGGGACTTTGCAGATGTAAAACCATGGTAGGGATCTCCACATGACACCTTCCTGAATTAGAGTGGACCCTACATCTAGAGGTGGGTGTCCTTGTAAGACATGTAAAAGGAGAAGGCCCAGAGGAGAAGGCAATGTGAGGATCGAGGGCGAGATTGCAGTGGTGCCGCACTGTCTCCACCTGCAAGGGCTGTTGGGGGGAGGAGAAAGACATCATGCCAGGCACTTCTGGGCAGTGAGTCTATCTGTGGGGGAAGTGGCTGGACCCTTGTGCCTCCCTGGGGTGCCGGCAGAGGCCACTGAGCCACCAGGATGGGGTCACTGAGGATGCAGAGAGCAGGGACAAAGGCAGGAGCTCCTCGCTGTCTCCCTCCACGCTGTGGCTCCAAGCTGTCCTGCGTTTGAGCTGACCCCATCTTTCTCACTCCCAATGAGGGAATCAGGGAAAACTTGGGAGCAAATCAGGGAAAATAGAGCAGAGATAGGAAGAGGCATGGGTAGAAATTGGAAGCCTTTGAGAAGACTGAGCAAGACACTGAACGGGGTCTGGTCAGATTCGGAGTTGCCTCCATGGGGGAAGGCCATCCCCAGGACAGCTGGTGCTGCGTGCCCTCTGCCCACCACACCTGTGGCCCATCCAGGGTGTGAGGTCGGGTCTGTGAGGGCAGCCAGGGTTCCCACCCGCATGGGAGCTTCTCCTTCAACTTGGAACAGGAATTTGTTTTCAGAGCCGCCCCTGCACAAGCCTGTTCCTCATTGACCCGTGTGTTCCGTGTTCTATTCATGTCCTGACACACGGGACAGCTCACCCAAGAGGAAAGCAGGGGACTGAGTGGGAAGTGGCGGGACAGGATGCACAGTGAGCAAGGGCTCAAGGCTGTGACCACACATACAGAGACCCCAATACCGCCCAAAAGGCATGCAGTGGGCTCACCAAGAGGGTGCTCCTGTGCACTTCATGTCATAGGGTCAGGAGCATGCGCACCCCACAGAGAAACCCATGGTTGGCACCTACCCAGGGTTCCGCATAAAAACAAGGAGCCCCCAAACTATCTTCAGAGGCTTCCTGCTCTGCTCCCCATCCTGGCCCAGGCCTGCGCCGACCCAGATCAAACCTTTCAGGACTGCTGGTATTCTTGCTCCCCCTTATCTCCCAACCACGTGGTCCCCTCAGCTCCACACGTCCAGGTACAAAGTCAGAATCAAGGAGGACACACGAGCCTGCCATACCTGCATTTTAGCTGGAATAAAGCCTTTCTTAGTAATGACTTGATGCGTCTGGCCCTACAGAGGCGGAAGCCGATCCAGCGAGAGCCCAGCAGTGAGTGGGCAGGTTGAAAACCCACAGTTCTAAATTGGACCCATTTCCAGCTCTCACATTCAGTGCTCCTTATCTCTCCCGCCTTTCCCCCCTTCATTCTCACCCCATCTGAGTACTCTCCCGGGCTATGATGGCTTTCAATCAGCATGAGCTGGGAACCGTGCCTGTGACAGCACAGGAGGGAGGTCTGTCCTCCCCTCTGTAGTTAAACCTGCCTCCTCCGCCAGCCCTGCCCAGTGCCAAGAGGCAGTCCTCCTCCTGGTTTTTCTTCGGGAGCTCATCCTGCCCTCCCTGTGCGGAGAGGTGCCTGGTGGGGACACTGCCGTATTTACACTACAAAGCCTCTGCAACACCTGCTGGAGGCAAGAAACGGGATTCTTTTTCCATTCCCCCTCCACCAGGAAGGCTTCCTGCCTCTTCATGCCTGACAGACCCTAGCAATCCTTTCTCCTGTCCACAGCACTGCACCTGGATGTACGCCAGCCCCTGGAATAGCACTATTTTCTCATTAGCCCACCAGCTCCTTGAGAGAAAGAACACAGGATGTCTGTGTTTGACTATGGGCAGTAGCTCCCAACAACTCACTCAGTCATCCATTCACTCATCCACTCACTCATTCACTCATTCATTCACTCATCCATTCACTTGGTCATTCATTCATTCACTTACATGGGCTTCAGTGGCACCAGCTCCTACCCTGGACAGGAGAAGGAGCAATTAGGAGACAGGTGAGGGAGGCACTGCTTCTGGGTCTCAGCCATGTCAGGAAAGCTGACACATAGGTATGTGCAGCAATGAAATTCATGCACATGTTAATGGAGAATGCCAAGCTCCAACTATGAGATGACTAGATCTTAACCACATACTTTTGAGAGAAAGAAAACCGGGTTTTACATACACTTTGATCTCATGGGCATTAAACAAGGGAGATGAGAGTCTTTTCTATGGGCAACATGCATTTCAGTGTGTGCCTACCACACGATTACACACATGTACACTTTCCACCCATTTATACTTCTAAACGGTTCACTCGCCTTCCCAAATGATCCCAACCACATCAGCTAACATTTGCTGAGGGCCTTCTCTACTAGGCCATGTCCCGAGAGAGATCCTCTGCACCTTCTCTTTCTGTCACCATCTGAGGTGGCCCCAAGTACCTGCCTACTGCCCCGTCCCCTCAGGACCTGGACCAGGGCAGCCTGGCCCATAGGAGGAGAATCCAGCTCCTTTGGCCAGCGCCCTCCCTGGTCTCCTCTTGGCCCCGAGACTCAAGGAGCCAGGCTGGCCTCACAGCCCAAAGAGCAGGACTGAGTTGGCCACACTGCTGGACACCTTCCTACCTTCATGTTTTGTCCATCCTACAAATCACTATGCTACAGGAGTTTATGTGTGACACACACAGGGCCCTGGGAAGGCAGAGTGGTATCGTCTCCCCAGTCTCCCTGGAGCCTGACCTCAGAAAAAAATGGAGCCCCAATGCAAGTGGAGGCCCAGCCCCCCCAGGCCCTTGCAGCCGGGGGTCTTTCCAGACAAGACAGGCCGGAGCCGCGGCAGAGACCACACTTGGCACGTGGCCCCCAGCGCCGTTCTGCCCCATTGCCTCGTGGCGAAACGAAAATAATAATAATTCCTAAGACTTTCAGATTCTGGCCCCAAAGTACTTTTCCAGGAACGTACTCTGAAAGAATGCCATAGAAAAATATGGTCCCTGTGACACTAGACTTCAGACATCCTCGTGATTTAGGGGGCGAGATCGCTGAGGGGCTTCTGGAAGAACTTTTTTTGTTGTTGTTTCTGACATTTCAGAAGAAAAAACACACCTTTGAGCTGTGCCCGTTCCGTCAGCATTCAAAATTTCACGTGAGCGTTGCTTGGCCGGCGCTTGTTACAAATATAAAGGAAGCATTGGCTGTGAGCGTCTGCCTGGCTCTCTGCAGTCGCTCCCCTCCTAAGGGGAAGTTGGATCTCAAGGTGGTGTCTAAAGTACAAAGTCTTGTAAGATTTCTGTAAAGCACAGAAGAAAATATTCCAACACAGTCCATGGGTGTGAGTGAATCACAAAGCATTTCTTTGGGTTATGAGATGGCTCCAGGATGCGTGTACAGACTCTAGGTAGAGTGTAGATTCACCCAAACATGCCCCCATGCATGGAGCAGTTATTGAGTGCCCACTGTGTGCCAGGTACATGCTAGGCTTCAGGGAAGGAAAGAGGAGGGGGGAAGCCGTGCCCTGCAGCAGCTTGTCCATTCAGTGGAGACCCCACAGTTGCCTGGACAGGGGCCATGTGGAGTCGGCGCCCGGAGAAACGTAGTGGGAACAGGGCCACACCTTCATCCTGACACCGGCTGGCACTCAGTGACATTTGAGTTCTCAGATGAGAAGAGTTTTGCTTTGTCTGAGGGAGAAATTAAAGCTGCTCTTTTCTCACAGATTGACCACGAAGCTACAAAATGTAGGAGGAAGAACTGGCACCTCAGCCTCCCTGAGCACAGCAGCAGTTCTGAAAATTCAATTCAAAACCCTTCGTCAGCTGGCAGGGTTTCCCACGGCTGTTGATCTAAATTCTCACTCCTACCCACACATCCTTTGCAGCAAAATGTTGAAGAGAATGATATCTTTAGCACTGCCCCCATTCTTCCTTGGGAAACAACCTTCAACAGTGGAGCCATCTCATAACCCAAAATACTTAATTGTCTCAAGAAAATAGCAAATATTCCCTGTGTTGTGGATGATGGCCACACCCCTTGTTCCCCACATCCAGCCGCACAGGGAGCAGTCGGGTCTCAGTCTGTGGGCGTGTCGCTGGGAAGCCAGCTCTAGGCTGGCTGACGCTTCATCGAAGACCTGCCACAGCCGCATGACAGTGATACTGTATCTTATGGGTAAGGAGACAGGACGATGGGCTAGGTTAATACTTTGCCTTTTTAATCTATTAATCTTCCACCTTTGGGACATGATTTTAAATCCACTCCAGAGCAAAGTGACTGAAAATCATTCTAGTCTGACAGCTTTAAAAGATCACAAGTGAAATGTGTTAAGAAGGTCTCAACCCGCTGGTGCCATACACCAATGGCTTCTGGAAGTTTCCCTCACCCTAGCAATGGTTCTACACCCTCCCATTGGGAGTCTGAAGCAGACAGTCATGCACCAACACAGGAAAATGTCCCTTTTAGATGGGGTTAACAGGAGGCATGCCTATTTTGTCAGAATAATCTGGATCATGTGTGCTCATCACTGTATGTGTAAAGATGCTCAGAGTTCCTGGGAACATTTGCTTCCTCCTTCTGATTTCTGGTGTCACACGATGCAGTTGGCAGGGGACGGGGGAGGGGGTGCAGGTCTCCCTTTGTAAACAGAGTCATGCTGTGTGACAACATGTAAAACATTTTTAAAGCTTAAATTTTGATGACACAGAAGCAAAATGTGTCTGCATTGTTTAAAATACTTTTTTATTATTTTTTTCTAGAGAGAGAGAGGGAGAAGGAGAGAGAGAGAAATGCCAATGTGAGAGTGAAACATCAATCAGTTGCTTCCTGGATTTTGGCTGATTTTCCAGGGATGAAACTGAAACCCATGCATGTGCCCTGACTAGGAATTGAACAAGCAACCTTTCAGTGTATGAGACAATGCCCAACCCATATATGCAGACGCAGACCTGGCCTGTGAAATATATATATAGTTCAGAGAGGAAGAGAGAGATAGAAACATCAATGATGAGAGAGAATCATGGATCAGCTGCATGCTGCACGCCCTCTCCCCCTCCCCCCAATAGGGATTGAGCCCAGAACCTGAGCATGTGCCCTGACCTAGAATCAAACCGTGACCTCCTGGTTCATAGGTCAATGTTCAACCATTGAGCCATGCTAGATGGGCAGCATCTGCATTTTTAAAACAGAAGACTGGGCCCTGCTTCTCTGTTCATCCTTGTGCTCAACAGCTCCAGACATGCCCACGGCCATGGATGATGTCCCTGAACAAGTTCTGCAGCCTACTCCTCCACTGTTGGAGGTACACCAGGTGGTCCCCACACCACAGATATCTCCAGCCAGCCCTTAGCCAGCACGAGGGGTTGGGGTGGGGATCCGTGGATAAATACACCAGCTTGCTCACCTGCTGTGGGCCCACCTGAGGCATATCTCCAAGAGAAACAATCTTCAATACCTGATCAGGCCTCCTGGGTCACACCCCAGACAAACTCCCAGCCCTAAACCCTTCCCTCAAGCTGCTTTGGGGAAGCCCAGTATAAGAGATTTTAAAGCATGGACGAGGCATAGCAGAATTGTTATTAAAATGTCTCTTAGAAAAAAACCCAAAAGGGTTAGTACTGACAGTGTAGATGGAGAGTAGGGATGATGTGGGGTCTTCCTCTGAGGAATTCAGGGGATGCCCAGTGGGGGAGGGGTCAGAGAAAAGATACAGATTTGAGAAAATGCCCATTTTGTGACATTTAAAAAATTATAATGATGATAATGAGAAATGCAATTACTACAGTAGTCAAGATTACCAAAACGTGACATTATTAATAATTAGAAGGAAGAAGTTTGTATTAGACCTAATTTAAGACACGCAGCCCTTCTATGACATCTGCACTCTTTGATTCAAGAGTTTATGTGGCTTTGCACACGTGAGTGACACACCTTTTCTTCCATCCCGTCGCCCTGCGTGTTGAGAAGAACAATTGCTGTTTCCCCTTCTCACTGGATGTATTCCTAATTAGTTTTCTTTTTTTAATTAGAAGACACTCTCTCAACCTTTGCATCATCCCCCAACTTAATGAGCTCCTCCAGATGTTGAATGAGAAATAAAAAACCACAGGGGGGAAAAGAAAACAAAAAACAAACAAACAGCTGGACATTAAATACAGTGAGAATTACCAACAGCTTATTTTGGAAACCAGGCCACATTCTCACATATTCTAAGTAACCACTGGTGTGACATTCCCCCCCTAGAAGTGATCAGCAAGTGGCGCGGGCACGTGGTGAAGACGCACACCTCGTGTCCGGCGGCAGCTGTCCCCAGCGTGTGTGAGACCTGCCTGCAAGGCTCTGCTGATGACGTCACCCAGACTTCTCACTTTCCATCACGAACACTGACCTCTTCCACCCGGCGTAGAGGACTTTGCCATATTTTTTTTCTTAGGAAACCAACTCTATCAGGTGACAAGGGGGGTCAGCATGTGTGGTCACTGCTAATGACTGGCTTGCATTGTTGTGGAAGCCTGTAGTGAAGAGCCCCTGCAGGACAGGGCACCCCAAATCCACACTGCAGCCACGGCAGCTTCCCCCAGGTGTTCAATAAAAGATGAGTGACTCTGTGAGCCTGGGACCCGCCCCTTTCCTCGCTGTCAGATGGAGACCAGCTGGGATCCACAGTGGAAGCCCAGCGCCTCTAAGGCCTTTGTCATTGGTCGCTCGGAGCTTTCTTTATCCGGGGTCCCACTTGTCCAAAAAGACCAGGAATGATCTGGTGATCACTGTTAGTATCTCCTCCTCAGAGCCTGAGACACTGCAGTGCGTGCCTGGGATAGTAAACAGGTAGACACACCATGACCAAGAAGCAAGGCCATCGGTAAACTCCATTATTCATGAAATAAAACCAAAGATATGCTTCCATAGTTTTTGTAAGTGTGTAATAAATATGTATAAATAATTATATAGTAAATAAGTAAATATATATCAATACATATTCAAGTTTGGCTTAGTTCGTAGCTATGAATGAACTCATCCATTCCAAAAATATTGGGGAAAAAAGTAAAATCACCTATGTGATTTGACTAGCTCTTAAATTTAATTGTATGGCACACATAAACTAATTACTAAAATTCTTTGGTATACAAAACAATATGTTATATTTTTTGCCAATGTGACAAAGAAAATAGGTATAGTTTTGATTTATTAACACCAGACAGCTATTGTTGCATTGACTATTGCCATTTTTTATTTAACTATCTAAGGGAAAAGAGGTCAGTGCCTCTAAACAGTCAGGCACTGCATGTTTTAAAATTCTCAAGACACACCTGTTGCAAGTCATTGGCTTAGATCTCCCACTTCAGTGTCTTTTCTATATATGTACATGTTTCATAAAATTAAAATTGATGGTTTGCATGATTTCATGAACCATTGCTTTTACTTACTGTTATTAAAAAATTATATATTAGGCCTTTGGCCAATTATTTTTGACTTAAAAAATGTCTTTGATGTTTGCTATCTTTTGCTATCTGATTTATTTTTAGTTTATCTTCTCTGGGAATCTGCAGGATATATTTATCCTGCCTTTAATCCTTCACATGACTACTTTAAGTTTAGAAATTTCTCAGTTCATATTTTTATTATTAAATTCAAAAATTAAAATCATTTTATCTCTTCACAAAAGATAAAATTTTATTTTTAGAAACAAAGGAACCTTATTTACAGCCATAAGAGGGTCCCAGGAGAGTACACAAAATACACATAAAGTGTACACACAGAGTGAGCCTTTGAAGTCAATTCCTTGCCATGTTCCTGGGTGGCAGTGCCCTTATTGCCCTACCAGCACTATCATCACTGTGACTTTGCCCCCAAACCCAGCTGCACCACCTTGTGGGCCACGCTGTTGCAGGCTGCTTCATAGCAGGCATGAATGACGGACTTCTCTTCCTGGCTCTGGATCTTCTCATCCTCAAGGCAGACAAGATGAAGTTCACAGCTTCTTCTGGGGTAAGACCTTGAAGAAATAACATTTTAGTCTGTTTTTACCATCTCCCAATATCCCAGCTTTTCCTGATGAAACTTGAGAGCCAAGACACACACCACCCTCCTTTGAGGAACCAGGTCCTCCATCTTGCTCTCGTTGGCCACCACCTCTCCTGCAGCATTTTGCATTTACTCAAAGTTACTTAACAATGCCCCCTGCTGAGTCTTGGCCTGTGCTCCCACTCCTGTTTGCTTCAACACCTACTCTTCCTAGGCATTCTTATATCAAAGAGTTCTTTTTTTTTTTTTTTAAGTAACATGCCCTGTGAACCGTGTGATCCAGGTGGCATTCCTGTGTTAATAGGAAGTTTTGGGCTATAGTAACAAAGGCCCTACACCAAGCAAGTCAAATTCTCAGCCCGAGGGCCACACTCAGCCCACAACAAATATTTTTGCAGCCCAGCCAATATAACCATTAGTAAGAAATGTTTTAATAAAAATTTCGTAACTTGATTTTTATAATATCCTGTTATACATAATTATTAATAATGAACTAAAACGTTCACTAATGGCTGATTACTATAATCGTGTTGCATTCATTTCCCTTAAGCACCTCGAACAGCTGCACCATTTCTCTCCACTAATACCAGCAGCGAATATTTTAGCGGCCTACTACCATGTCATTAGTCTTGGACTGACTTGTTTGGTGTGGGCAGTAGGAAATATTTTGCTTTCGGGGAACAAGAAAAAAAGGCTTGTTTGTGTTATACTTATTAATTTGTGCAGCTATTCAGTGTCTGGTAAGTTAATGTTCAAGAAAAAAATATTAGTTTTTATTAAAATATTCTATTATCTTATGTTAACAGTTACTCATTTATTTCAGCCCTTTGTATTCAGTGTGTCTCTATCAGAATAAACCTGTGAAAAATTAAACTTTTGGTGGTTTTTTGCAGCCCACATAAACTTAAACCATTTTTATTAGACCCGTGTTAGCCTTTGAGTTTGACATGCTTGCCCTACACCAATGGGGACTGAGGTCTGATCTGCCTCTTGTGGTAAGACATGGAGCATTAGCGTTGTCCCAGGCTGGAAGCCCTCATGGTCACAATGGGGTGGCCAGTGCCCCGCAGCATTGCAAGCTTTCTCCCTAATTCTGCCCTCTGTGCCACGATCAGAATGTTTTCCCAGCAGCCCCCACAAATCTCTCCTAAGGTCTCACTGTCTGAATTGGGTAAACTCTCATGCCTCCTAGGGGTCAGGCAGGGAATGGAGTCAGTCCTACGAAAGTCAGGCCTCCTGCCCGCTGGGTAAGCAGCCAGCACTCTGAGGCTAATGGCCATACAGGAGAGGCACAAGGGGCCACCTGAAAACTATGGAAAAGGGGAATGAGGAACACAGACACTCTCCATGATAACAGTTTTCCGTTGTCTTCCTGCATAAGCAACCCACTGTCTGGGTATAAGATGTTGTAATTAAAGTGTATTTTTCTCAGTCTCTGTGCAGCTGTGTCACTGGAAGAGGCCTAATATCTGCTTCCTTTATAGAACACTAACTTTTGTTACGTCTCCATAATTAAAAATAATAAAACTGCAAGCATTATTTCTGCCTGAAAAATTTTAAGCACTTAAAATCTGTGTTATTTTTTTCCAAGAAAAAGACAATTTTCTTTTCTTTTATGTCTAACTAGAGACCCAGCACACGAAGTTGTGAGCATAGGATCCCGAGGGTCTAGCCTCCCTGCGATCAGGGCCATCTTTTGCCCATTAGCCAGTCCCCAGGCTAAACGCTGCCTCCACTGCAGGGCTGTCAGGCTGTTGAGATCACCAGCTCATCCCCGTCTGCTTGGGGACTCAGGCCTGTGGAAAAGCAAGTGCCAGAAATTTCACCTCTAGTGCATGCACTGGGCAGGCTGCTGATAGAACATGCTGCCCCCTCAGGGCCACTCCTGTGGGCGATGCTGCCTCCGCCACTGCTGCTGGGGCTTGAGGTACTGACGGAAGCTGCAGGGTGCGCCCACAACCTACCTGACCCAGCATGAGCAGCTCTGAACAGGCAGCACATTCCATCAGCGGCCAGCCGGGTACATGCATGGAGGTGAAGTTGCTGGTGTCTGCTTTCCCGTAGTCCTGAGCCCTTGAAAAGCCTGAGATGAGCGGGTGATCCCAATTGCCTGAAAGCCAGCCTGGTCCTTCCGCCACCTACCCGAGTTCCCCCATTCATCATCGGTGATCCATCGGAGCCTGCGGGCTGGGGGCAGAGACCAAGAGGTCAGCCATTCACCCCACTCACCAATCCCCAGTCCTGTGCCACCCCACTAGTGGGCTGGGGGAGGAGGAACCAAGAGGTGCTCAATGCACCTCAGGTGACTGGTAGTTGGGTCATCACAGTCATCATGAACACTGGCTTTTTATATATATAGATTATGCTTCTCTTTTATTTGCTTTAGCGTTTTCTATAAGGACATTTGTAATTATTAGTCTAGAATGATTATGTTCTTTGACCTCTCAGTCTACTTATATCATCATTAAAAACAATTAGCTTCATTTATCCTTCACATTTAAAAAAAGTGTGTTCCTTATTGAAGTCAATCAATACCAAAAGTTAAACAGATAATCACACTCCATTACAGGGCAAAGATAGTCTTATTATTTTATCATGTACTTTTGCTCTTTGTTCTATGTGATAATCAATTCATGTGTTAAAACCATCATAAAATATTTCTTGATAACATATTATGCTGCCTCTAGACAATATTCTGCTAAGGGTATCCAGAGTGCAGTGCTTAAAAGTACTCAAAGTGGTTATTTTTTCTTCTGTACTTACATTGGTTTGCTGTACAATTGACCCTTGAATAATGCTGGGATTAAGGGCACTGACCACTCTGGTAGTTGAAAATCCGCATATAAATTGAGTTTGTCCTCAATTCCCAACCATAAGTTGAAAATAAACATTTGTTCCTGTTTGTGTTCAGTTTTAGGGTTGCCCTTTATATATTAAAAAATGTGATTATATTTTTGACCATGTAAATAGTTTTCTTCTTGCAAAAAAAATGCTTATTCTATGCAGAAATCTCTCTCCCTCTCCATCCCCTCTTCCATCCCTACTCATCTCCTGAGTGACTGTTTCATCAACTGTACTTCATATCGTTTTTGCAAGAGAGTGCCCAATCCCCTCCACAGGGTAATAGTTCTTTTACTACAAATGGCATTAAATATATATCCATGTTTTAAAAAGAAATTTGCATGTTTTTTCAATAAAGTATCTCTTCTTCATGTTTGCACATTTTTCCATTGACTGTTTAACTTTTTTGTTCCTTGATTGCTTAAAGCATATTATCAATTAGGGTTTTTATTAGTACCATGCTCAAATGAGGGTTTTGAGCCCTTATAGGAGGTTAAGAGCTGTTAGTGCTTTCCTCAGTGTGCCATTGCTTTTCATCGTACTGTTCTGGGGTAGGAGGAGGAAGGCAAACTGTTGACTTTATTAAATTTTTTTTCATTAAATCTTTATTTGAGTCCTAGTTAGAAGGTTTTCACTACTCAGGTTTTTAAAAAATGCCCATGTGTTCTTCTAATAGGCTTGTAGTCTCATTTTAATTTTTTATAATTCTCTGACCATTTGTACTTTATTCTCTTGTCTGAAATGAGATATGGGCCCAATTTTGCCATTTTTAAAATTCCTATTTAGTTCCCTTGATGTTATTTATTTTTTGCCTTGATAATATGAGATGCCACCTTTATCAGAAACTAAAGTCCCTTGATTCCTTGATCTGTTTTCTCCTCTGTCCCCCTGGCCTATTTGTCCAGCCATGCTCTAGAACCATATCTGTCAGGCCTGGCAATTCCCTTCCTCCTTACTTGACTTTTATAGAGATTTTCTAGAAATTCTTGCACAATTACTTGTCCATAAAACTTTAGAATTAATTGCACAGCTGTGACAAATACTGGCATGGGTATTGGATTCGTGCTCAATTCATATGCTAACTCACATGGAATTAAGTCTTCCTATCCAAGATCAAGGGACACCTTCCCATTGGTTCAAATCTACTTCATAGGCTTTTGAAAGTTTCTCCACATAGATTTTGCAGTTGCTTATCAAGTTTATGCATAAGAATTTCATGTTCTTAGTTGTCATTTTAACTGAGATGTTCTCTTTTCTTATGTTTAAGTGGTTGTTACAGTTCCATAGAAAGACTATTGATTTGTGTGTGTGTGTCACTTTTATATCCTCCTAAATGTTCCCAAGGCAATTTTTAATTATTTCAATAGCTTACTCGTATCTCAAGGTCATGTTGATGAATAGAGCTCTCTTTAGAGGTAGAGGACACATACAGACACAGACACCAAATACCAAAATAATCTCTACAATTTACACTTTGGACTATTAGTGAGCCAGTCCCCCAAGAAATAAAGGAGACTCTTTCTTCTGAAAAGTAGATTTTATCAGCTGTTGTTTTGAACAACAAAACAAAGGAAAGAAAATATTATGCCAAAAGTAGAAGCATTGGCCTTTCCCATTGTGTGTGTAGAAAATACTTGCAAAAGGCCTGTGCATGAAAGTCAGTGCATTAGCATATTTAAAATATGCTTTTTCCAAGGTGGCAACTCAGCCAGGGGCCTTCTTTCCTCCACAGGCACTAAAGGACAGATGACAGGAATCACTTGGCAATTGCTCACGGACCCTATTCAAGTGCATGATATTAAAGTTGAGAGTCTACCTCTGCCCTTGGTGTTATTTGCAGATTTAAAATAACAAAGTGCTAAAAATATATATTATAACAAGTTACTCCCTACCATAAATGTGTCAAGGCAGCTGGAACTGACTATATTTAAGGTATTAGAATTGAAGTTGATGGTGACCCCACATTATTCATTACATCAAATGGAGATGCCTTCAAATTTATATTAAATTCAATTTAAATGCCATCAAAACCATGGTTGACAAAGTCCTGACAGATGAATATTTTAGTATGATTCAATAGCAGTAAACTTTATTTTCTTACCTTGAGGCAAGGTGATGCCATTTTATATGCAGTAGGGTGAACCGGGTTTGTAGTAACATGGCTTATGATTTCCATAAAATAAAATTTTATCTTTAAAATGATTTTAAAGGGTTTAAGTCATGAACTCTGAAAACATCTCTTCGGGGTGTTTCTTGCTTTGCTCATTACTTTATACTATGAAATCCATTAACTCCCTTAGACCACTTTTCAAAATATCTTCTGGTTTAGAATTAACAATTAGTCATCTTAAAGGTTCTATGTTTGATGCTGACATTCAATAATATTTCACTTTGACTTTTCCCCTCACAGCTCTTGGTCATAGGAGGAAAATTGCCTTGCCCAGAAATTCACTTGTCATTGGTGTTGAATGCTTAGGTATTTAGTGAATAAATGAAGTGATTAATTAATTGATTAGTTGGCCAGTCTTTGTAACTGTTTCTAAGAAACAGTCTCCTGTCTTCCCACAAAAATCGTTTTTGGCATAATGGTTTACAGGCTACAACCATTCTCCTTAAAGTGTTTATTAGTGAGATACATTGATTCTATATCAATAGAGAGAAATAGCTGAACATCTCTGCACTCATGGAAGCGTGGAGACTTCAGGGAATGATTTTCTCTTAATATTTGGTTCCTAAAACTGAGAGTTCTAACTTCCCAGTCTGTAGCCTTTACTGGAGATTTACCGAGGTTCCCTGGGAGGGATCACATCCTATAAAATACCCTTAATGTACTGGGATTGTCTGTAGCCAAGTGCATTTTTAATTTCTGTGAATTTGTGTCTAGCTAATGGCTCATTTCTCCCTAAACCGAAACAGAGGCAGTGCAGTGTTAGAGTCAGAACAGATGAAATTAAAAGTCAAGAAGCCATTGCTCAGCTGTGACTTTCAAAACAGCCTTTAAAAAGCAAACAAACAAAACAAAACAAAAGTTACCTACTGAATTTGGGAGCCAGAAGTTCAACTGCAAAATCCAAGTCTTTGAGAAAGAAAAGGATTTCTTGAACTCTAAAAATTCCCATGAAACACCAAGAATCCAAGTCGGGTGGGCAGAGGACAGAGAGGGCATCCCAGAGAGGTGGACACAATGCAAATCTTGGCCATGAACAGAGGGAAGAAAGGTCTGGTGTTAGGGTACTTCCCAGCCCCTGCCCCATCCACCAGAGATCTCCTCGACCCTGCAGACAGGAGGGCTGGCTCCACATTGCATGGACCCAGAGTGCCCTGGAGGGAGCTGAGAGCCCTGGCCAACCAGCTCACCAGTGCTGGGATGCATTCCTGAAGTCAGAAATCCTGGGTGCTCAGAACTCAAACAAACAGAACAGAGCAACCTGGGTCAGGAGGGGCCAAGTCTTGGGTTGGGTACAGGAGCTGAGGTGTGAAGTCACACATGCCAGCTGCAGAGGCTGCCAGGGCAGAAGCAGAGAGAGGAAGGAGAGAAAGGAAGAGGCAGACACCCTAAGAGTCTCTTATGCCCTGGAGTCTGGATCAACCTGGTAATGACTGAATACAGCCCAAGCTAAGAAGTTACCCTCCCACCCATCCACACACGTGTGGCCACCAGCAACAGAAGCAGCTTCTAAGGAAGTTGATCTGATACAGAGAATGAAGCTCCTTGCCTGTGTGATAGGACAGTGACTGCCATTTTTAACTCAAAAGCTAAAATCTGAAAAGAAGATGCCCCCTTGCTTTTTTTGTCTCATCTCTGTCATGAAGGAAGGCAATACAGAAGCCCTGGCTGCTGGAATGTCAGGGTGCAGGTAGGAGATCAGAGAGACAAAGGATGATCAGGAACATCAGACCCAACATTACTTTGCATTTGAATGATGGTGCCCAGTGGGCCATCTTCACATGGCACACTGGTGTTGGTGTGCCCACGTCTCTGTGCCCTAATGTCCTGGTGTCATCTTTGAGGTAAACATTTCTCTTCTGGGAGCCTCATCATGAACTTCAACTAGAGCTATTTCAGAAACAGCAGGGAAGAAGATGCAGAACTAAGTGTATTCCTTTGCTCAAAAGTATTTCCTGAACAACCCGGGCAAAGGAAATGTGGGAAGGTGACATACACAGCTGCAAACCACATTTCAATAACCATATGTTGAATGTACGGTGACTTCTGCCTGTTCTCTTCAATGCTCTTTCGTTATTGACATGGAACTCAGATTTCACAGACTCCATAGAAAGAAGGAAGTGGAGGCTGCGGGTGAGGAGGCATCTGATGATATTGACCACAATCCTCTTGCAAGCTGTGATTGGCCTGTAAATGTGCCAGACAAAGTAGAGGCCCCAGGTGCATTCCTAGGGTACAGCTAGCGCCCACTTGGCCCGCCACTGCTTCTCTCCCAGAGTCACAGGTATGGCGACCTGGTAATGAAAGCTTGACCATTTTATTGAGATACTATGCAGACTAGCTTTCAAGTAAAAGATTGACCATTTTACTCCTTGTCCTCTGGAATTACTCCTTAGGAATGCCTCTTGCCAATAAATGACCATGATCATTGTTGCAATTAACATCATACATGATTTCATCTCCAGAACAGGAGGGGTGGGTCCTGGTGGCCTAAGGTAGGTTTTCGATTCTGGAGTTCCACACTGTTTTCAAGGCTAATCTGATGGGATGCCCAGTTGAAAGAGCAGCTGTTGATCCAACATAGTTTTCAGTGGTGACCATTTCCAGTGCTTCGTTTTGATTGCCCCATTATTTTTATAAATGCTTGGAAGTTTTATTTTAAAAATATTTTAAAATTAATTCAAAATGGACCCTTTTTCAAATTGTAATAGGGGAGAATGAATCCATGTGGAAAGATGTTCAATTTCTGCACAAGATCAATCACTTCTGGGTAGAAAACTAAGATCTGTGACCCCCACAAAGCAGGTTTCACCTGCTTCTCAGCTCTATGGTACCAACTTGGACTCAGAAGTAAAAATAACTTCATGATGTGACGGTTCACCTAAAGTATTGCATTTTGCTAACTTTTCACATGATTAATTTAGAATAAAATTACTATGTGGTCATGCATATTTACACATTATTTGTCAATTCAAAACTATATCTATTTTTAAAGGAATGTTTATTTTTTCTATGTCGGAATCCAAATTTACACATTTATGAAATTAATTACCAAGTCCATTTGATATTTTTGAATCATCCTAGTACCCAAAGGCTATAGAGAGACACTGGTACCCTTAATGATTTTGGGTATAATATCCCCGCACACGCATTTAAAAATAGAAGCCATTACATTTTCTATCTTTTGCCAAATTGCAAGTAAGTGAGCAGAGTGAAGGTTGACTGTGATGAGTCAGTGCCGACTCAGCGCCTAGAATATCCTCAACCCCAACAAGTGTCAGAGTTATCCTGCAGCCGTCACCCCAGTCATACACAATGCAGGGGAGCACCCTTTGATCCAGCACCAGCACCCCTTCCCTGGTAGGCACAGGATTCTCAGACCTCACTCAGGAGGGCAGGCACCAGGGTCAGGCTCATCCATACTTCTCGATTATCTTTGAGAAAAGCCAGCAGTGCCCAGCTCCTAAAGATGCCTGGATGTTCGTACATAACCTCATACATAACAACATAACTTCAGTTTTCTGTTGGTTTCCTACCATGTCTCCCTGCCCAAGCCTGAAGGAGGCAGCTTTCGGGTAACCTTGCTCTGGGAAGAATTACTTTACACATTCACACTCTCATACAGAGTGAGGGACAGGGCGTCTCCCTCCAGGCAGAATCTCAGGGACACTGAAGGCTCCACAGCCAGGAGCTCAGCTCAAAAATCCCAGGGAATAGAATTTCATGAATTATTCTGATATCAAAAACTCCTAACTCAGAAGGTCACATGCTCATGCTGGTCTGTATTATTAGGGGGGAAAAGATAAAGGCTTATTATTAATTATGTCATTAATCACATTATTAATTATATCATTAATCACATCAATCAGATTCGTCGGTTAGTGAGACTCCTGTGGTCACAGTAGTCACAGAACCCTGGCATTGCCTTTGGGAATGTGACTATGAGTCATCTATGACTGCATCTGTGGCTTTGGAATTGTGGGCAGAGGGTGTTGGGGACAAGTGTGGGAAGTAGCAGGTAAGATGGGCTGGACATAGGTTGGTCCTGCCTTTCTGGACACTAAATTGCTGCTCCTCCCCCATATACATGCTCTATCGGTCTTACCAGTGGAGCTGATCCCATTGCAGGCATGATACATGTAGCTGGTCTATGTTCAGGGGCTGGTCTGGACTGGGAACATGGCATAGGCCAGGTGATCAGCATAACCCCTGCTCTCAATGGCCACAGTGATGGTCTAGAATGAGCATCTCTACTAGCATCCCAATTAGTGGCCACAGCTGTGATAGTTGTTTCACCCTTCCCTCAGTCCACCTCTCCTTAAAACATCAAGGACACCTGCTTCCATGTGCAGTTAAACAGGGAGCCAAGGTCACCTGCAGGTTTTGTGGTCATGTATAGTGACCACTGATGGTCTGAACACGAGGAAAGGGTAAATGGAATTTACCTGAGGGCTTCTGTAGGCAATGAGTCCCATCATTCTGGGACGGTCCCTGCCCTGGTGGACAGGCCTCTTTTACACTCTGGTCACCTCTGGGTTCACAGACACTCCATGACACCACACTCCAGTGCATGTGAGCTGCCATGAACTGGTTTAGACAATCAGGCACATTCTATTCAGCCCTCCTGTAATAGTAGCCAGAGAGTATGTGTCAAGATAAAGTTCCATTGCAAAGTGAGCATCAGCGACACAGTTTTTGAGGGAAAGCATTTTTTCATATTCTGAAGTAGAATGAAAGAGAAGATTATACAGTATCTCACAGACACGGGAGTGAGCCATCCACTACACGTTACTTGGCATACTGGTCTCCAAACCATCCCGGGACTTCAAGTCCAATGGATTTTAAGAGTAGATGTACTTGACAAAACAAAGACTTAGCTGGAAACCATTTACACATCTCCAGAAATTTAGTATGTGTGATATGCATTAAAGCATGTCAAAGTTAAGCCTATAAGTCACAGACCGGCTCCTGGATTCAGGGGCTGGTTTTGGAATGAAATGATAAAAGTGGGATTACATCGCAGAGCTGCAGTGAGACCACGAGAGTCCCAAGAGTGGCTGGCTTCTTCCTCTCCGCCTTGTCCTCAGCCGAGTGGCAGGAAACAGCTGGCCAGAATTTCTGAGTGCCCTTAATGAAGAGGGCTCTTCATTGCTCAGATCTGCTGATTAAATGAAATAAGACTAATATTCCTTGGTGGTTCCCAGAAAGAAGCTTGCCTGGGAGAACAGTTGAGTTTCCATATCCGTTCTGGGTTCCTGCGGGGGAAGAAATCGCACTTGGAAATTAAGCTTTGAATGGCTTGATCTTTGTCAGTGTGCTTTTTTCATTCCACATATTTTGAGCAAGTTTCCTAGATTCAACTCAGAGATCTGGGCTGTTTTACCTGTTGACACCTCTGTCCTCAGAACTGGAACCCAGGGATTTGTCTCCAAGGTCTCCACGTGGCATCTGTGGAATGATGGAGTGAACCCACAGGGTGCTTAAAATAGAAACTGGCAGTCTGGAAGCTTCCAGAATCAAGGACTTCCATAAGGGCACCACAAAAATGTTTCCGAGCCCTGCTAAACACAGTTTGGGCACCAGGAGCCCTCTCTCCCTGGCAAGAGAAGACATGATAGTCATGGGTCATTGATAGTAGTTTATACCCTTAACTGTTTACTGAGACGAGGGACCAATCACCATGGCCCCAGTATTTCCCCCTGATTAGCTATTTTCACTCACGTTTTGGGACTATTTACTCTTTTTATTGATAGGCATGCACTATCCCCACCTCCTGTCAGTAAAGGATGCCCACCACATGCAGAAAATGGCAGAGGACGGACTCAGCTTTAGGCTTGCTGACCCTGGAGCCAGGCGTACTGGCTTTGCCCCACTGAGTCCCACAGAAGGGATGGTTTCAGGTAGGTTACAACAATAAGCACCAATAATCGGTTACTGACAGATCCACCAGTCACTTCTGAACCATTCACCACACCCTCAGAAAGAAACTTACTGTAGAGCTCCACACATACACACACACAACTGAGACACAGTTTCACAAACCTATCCAATTATATGTTCTATTATATCCCATTTCATTTAAGAAAAACTGCTAATTGAGCTTATAACCCACTATGGGTCTCAACCGAGAGTTTGAAAATAAAACAAAGTTACTGAGTCCATCTCACATACCCATGAACACTTCAGACCATGGTCAGAAGCACATGTCCATGTGACAGTTTTTACATGAGTGAGATACTTCTGTTCCTATAGCCATGCCCTGTCCTATGCCAAAAGGACACACACTGTCATATGCCAGGAAGACTGAATAGCTATGTAATGAAACTTATTACTTGGCCTTTTATCCAAGGTAATTTAAACAACTTAAAGGACAAATGGATGTTATTGGTGAACTTCATATGGGACTTGCTTTGTTCAAGGAGCTCTTATTACCTTAAAAGATCACACATCAACCCAGAAAACCTTGGGATTAAAAATTCTTAGATCTAGAGCAATTACATTGATGCTCCTTCCCAGTTCTTGTTTAATAGATTAAAGGTACAACACCTATAAATGGCTGAATTGGAATCCAGCATCAAGAATACAGTTAAATGCAGTAATATGAGTTGAATTAATTAACATGCTGATGTGGGCAAGGCCATGGACACATAGATTAAGGCATGAGATTGAGGTCCATACTTTTGATCTGAGGTTGTACATATGGGAAGTTCTGTTTTATACTCTGGGTTCCACAGTCTGAGATGGCCTTCCCTCCCAGAGAGGAGCTGCTCATCCACGGTCAAAGGTACTCCCACTAGAGTAGACAGAATTACAGACACTTCGAACTACCTGAAGATACTTGAGTAGTCTCTAGACCGCTCAGTTTAGAGATAAGATGGGGATTGTGGCTCTTGAAATGATTTCATCTTGCTCTAAACTCAGAGAAGTCAACCTACAAGTCTAATCTCATTTTGTTGAGGCCAGATTGGAAAAAACAAGAAAGTTGGGTTTTTTTCTTCCAAATTCACACCCATGAAATGGCATCCCCAAAGGAAGTTAAAATGAGACTTTGAAATGAAAATTGTCTAACAAGGGCCATGCAAATTATATAAAGCGTTGGGGCCCAGTGGGACCCTTCTGCCTACTTTCACTCACCCCTGAATGTGGTTGGGACAACTTTTCATTTGTAAAATCCAAGGTCATTTTAGTCACTGGTGACGTGCTTGTGAAGAATTATTAATAGAATTTGGAACAACACTGCTCAAACAGAATCATGATCTATATGCCTATGACAAGTGCCATGTTAAGGATTCTGAGAGGTTTGGATAACAATAGCTGGGTTTTCTCATATAAATGGAGCACCTGTCAGCTTTTCCAATAAAGAACTTTCACTCTGAGCATACTAAACTCTTCCTTACCCATCTGCCATCACCCTGCCAGCCGGGGAAAGGTATTTTTAAATGTCTTTCAATCTGTTTCATTACTTCTAAGTGAAGCAGGAACAGTCTGTCCACGGGTAAAACACTTCCTCCTGCAGCCTGACTCGGAGCCAGAGAGCGTTTGAGAGGTGGCAAGCCATCACCTGATCACTTTTGCCTTTTTTATTCAAAACCTCTTCATGAACATGCTGCAATCTGGAAAAAGGGATTCTTCTCAAGGGAAAAAAGAGGCCGGATTCTGGTTCCTAGTGCAGTGTATCCTGTGACCCGTGTGATATTAGGGACTGTGGTCACAGCTCCTCCCTAGCTCTGGGACAGGTGCCTATGCCCTTAGGGAAATCACATTCTCTCTGGAATGCAGTTTCTGGGGAGCCTCCCATGGCTGATGGAACATTAATGAATTAATGTTTGTAAAGTACTGTGAGGGTCTCGGAGATCAGGAATCCCATTCCTCCTCTCCCAGACTACAAATACATGGAAAAGAGACACGCAGACAAGAACCTGGCTTTCGAGTCCCAATTTCAATGTCAAACAGTTCCTTATTGGCCTAGAAAGGAACTCACTACAGACTGATTCATTTGCCTCTCAGTATGGCCATTATGACTTGTCTCAGTTTCGGTTCTTACAATGGTATTTCTTGGATCACATGATCTCACACATCTAGAGGAAATAATGAACAACATAAACTGATGAACAAAAACAGACCCAGAGAAAGAGAAGCAGCAATCAGACTCTCAAACCTCAGAGGGAAAGTAGGGGAGGGTAGGGATAAGGAGGAGAGATCAACCAAAGGACTTGTGTGCATGCACGTGGGCCTAGCCAGTGGCCGTGGACAACAGGGGGCTGGGGACATATGTGGGGAGGGGTTTGGGATGGGAATGGGGGGATGAGGACAATTATGTGATACCGTAATCAATAAAAAATATAAAATAAAATAATTAAAAAAGAACCTGGCTTTCATGCCATTGCTATGTTGTAAATTACAAACCCCGATGAATCACTCTGCCCTTGAGCCCTGCACTCCCAAGCATCCTGCCTAAAACAGGGACTCAGAAGTTCCTGGGCCCACCTGGGATATCAAAGCAAACAATTTGCCAATACTACCTTTCTACTGTTCTAGCAGCAAAAGCTCTAAGTCAGTGGAGTGAACTCACACAGGCTTTCTTTTCAGTGATATTCATCTGCAAAGTCTCTCTTCTGTCCACTGTCAAGAGAACATACCACCATTGGAGGGATGCATAGCTTTCTTTTTTACACATTTCCTTTCAAATTTGCAATCATATTCATGAACAGTATACCCAACATCTATTTGTAGTTTACAAGTTTTGTGAACCATTCAGGTTATTTCTCTAGTAAAAAAATTCTGTAAATAATGTGATAGAGTTAATAATATTCAATGTCTTGAATAAGATACAAAATAATTATTAAAGTATTATAAGATCATCTGATTTCTGTGTGCTTCACATGTATTTTATTTTAAATATAACCTTTTCTAAAGAAAATAATTTCAAATTTGTTACTCCAATGTTAGACTTCTCAACCAAGAAAAGTTGTAATGAAAACATTTCATTCGGATAATAAATTAATTGCTCTGTTGTCTGATAATTGTTAAGTTTTATAGAACTGTCTAACAGACTACAAATTGAAAAGTAAATGGAGTCACGGAGTTTCTTAGGAGTGGTTCTGCAGGACCCTCTCCGGGCAAGGTGAGGCGGTGAGACTGGAGAAGTTGAAGGATGTGGCTGCTGGAGCTGCAAGGTGGGTTGTATGACTCTACAGCCAATCTGCCCTTCCCACAGCTTCTCAGATTATGAGACACCAATGAATATACATTTAAAACACAGTGTTTAACATATTCACTCTAACAGTCATTCTTTTGAAACGCATGCCTCGCACTGTGTAGGAGAAGGGAGCCACAGGGTTGGGTGGTGGGCAGACTCTCCTGGACACTTACAGAGAAGCCTACAGGGAAGCTCACTATGACCCCTGGGCCTCCAAGGGGGCTCTTAGGGAGGCCAGGAAGTGCAGCAAGGGTCCCCTTGGTGAGGATGGCTCCCACTAGTGGCCAGTTGGGGGGGGTGGTGAAATCACACAGCCAGTGGTGGGCACACATTTGTAGGAGGATGTGCTCAAGAAGAACTGACCACACTTCTCCTTACTATTTCAGAAGCAACTTGCTTATTGACCCTCAAGCAGTGCCTTCACGATTCATCTTAAACTTGAGATGTTTACTTCTCAAAACCTGGAGATGAGCACCCACTGAAACTCGTCATGCGGGCACCTCTTGCCCAGCTCTAAATATATGTGAGAGAGACAGCCTAACGAAAGGAAGAGGGGCTCCACTGTGCCTTGCAATTTCTCCAGGCAGCTGGTGCTAGACAGAATGTGCCAACTTGCTGACTGGTGATGAGTGACAGTCCCAAAATATTCCTGAAATACGCGGTCAACTTAATATGTCTTGCTTAAGGGTTGTTAATCCATGTGAAATAACGTAGACATAACTCCTGCTCCAAAATTAGATTGTGCAGGCAAAGCAGGAATCACAGGGGATGAGTCTCAGTGTGCAATTAGGGGAGCAATGCAGTCTCCTCCAGGAACTGTGAGTGTGTGTGTGTGTGTGTGTGTGTGTGTGAGAGAGAGAGAGAGAGAGAGAGAGAGAGAGAGAGAGAGAGAGAGCACAAAAGGCAAATATATTGTGCATGATGTTTAAGACTTAACCGACTTCAACTAATGTTTGAGCCAAGCGAGCTCAGTGGAAAAAAAGGGAAAGAGTTTAATAGAAAGTGCGAGAGATGGGACATGCTTATGTGGGTTATTCCCTCAGTTCAGTATAAGTACACCTGGCTGGTGTCCCATGGAATCAAGTCAGCAAGAAGCCAACAGTGCACTCATTACAAGAGAGAAAATTAAAAGAATGGTTGGCATAAGCCACAGCTCTATATAGCTCATTTCGCTTTCAGATTTTGAGTTTTTCTTAGAAATTTAAACTCTATGGGCAAGGGGAAAGGTAGGTAGAAGGAGGGTAGAAATAGAGATAGAGAAGTTTATAAAATCAAAACAGTAAAAATCTCAGAAAAGAAAACGAGGGCTGAGATTTTAGTTTCAGGTTCCAGATGAACCTGAAATTCAAAGTACTCAGCAAATGAAGATTAAGAGTACTTTCTTAATCTTCACTTGCTGAGCTCTGAATGAGCCTGGGGTCAGTCCCAGAAGTGTCTCTGCCCCAACCAGCACCTATATATGACAGAAGGTGGCGGCCACCTGAACCTGACAGCTGAGACACTGGTCATTGCTACCTTTTTGCTTAGAAATGGTTTTGGATTACACAGTTTGCTTGGTTTTGTTTTGTTTTGTTTTGTTTTGTTTTGTTTTGTTTTGTTTTGAAATGCTAAAGCCCTTTTTGTAAACTTGCATGGAGTCATTTAAGAAGGACTGATGCTAGCAGCTAGCTACTCTAATCTACTGAAATCAGAAGAGACATTCTGCCATTCCCTATCTGTTGCATGTAGGGTGGAGTTTGTGCTCATTTTCCATTTCTGTGCGTTCACACAAAATTATAGATGGACATTTTCTGAGAAGATTCCCATTGATGATGATGAGAGCTTGGGAAATCCTCACCCACACAACCCGGGGCTGGTCCTGGCCCATTGTCTTCATCTTATCTATGGCATTCATTTGCCCAAAGGCTAGTTAGCAAGTTAGCTTGGGGCCTTGAAGGGTGGGGCACAGGGAAGGAGCAATCTTTGGAGGAGCAGACTTCAGGTGAAGGTTTAGCTGGGCTGTGTAGGAAATCTAGAGCCTGCCTAACCTGCAGCAGAATCCAGAGCAAATGCTTTGCCCTTGGTTAATCTGGGCAACTTCGCAGCCTCAGTTTTCTCACCTGTAAAATGGGGATTATAGTCATCTCTGTGCAGTAGCACTGCTGTGAGTATTAGATGAGATCATCCATACTAACTGCACACAGGAAGCACTAAGTGAATGCTGGTAGTGACTGCCTTGATAATTAGCTGTGTGTCCTTAATCGCTCAGAGCCTCAGTGCTCTCCTGTGTGAAGGTGAAGTAACATCAACCCAGACACATCAGGGATTTGTATGAAGTTTATATGAGACATGGATGTGATGTGCTAAAATAATCTACTGCTAAATCTTGGCTGATCCCACAATTTGCATCAACTCTCGGTCTGAATCAATACTGTTGTGAGGTATCTCAAGCCAAAAGCCCCCTCCCCCATGCAAGTTACATGAGAGAGACCCTGATCGCTCTTCTAAAGTGATGAACAATGCCCAAGCTTCTTACTTTTGCCCTGACCCCTGGAGTTAACTCAGGTTTCCACATTACCTATAAAACATGTGTGTTTTTTAAATGAGTGGTCCTGTCCAGCCAGTGTGAGCATTGGCTGAGCATTGATCTCAGTGGCTGAGCATTGATCCCTGAATCAGGAGGTCATAGTTTGATTCCTGGTCAGGGCACATGCCTGGGTTGTGAGCTCAATCCCCAGTAGAGGGAGCACAGAAAGCAGCAGATTTATGATTCTCTCTTATCATTGCTGTTTCTATCTCTCTCTCCCTCTCTGTTCCTCTCTCTCTGAAATCAATAAAAAAAATATTTTTTTAAAAAAATGAGTGGTTCTATATGGGACAAAGAAACCATGACATAACAAATGATGGAATGGCTATGCCCACCTGTGATGTGACCATGGATCCTGAATGAACAGTCTCTCTCATCATTGGCTGCTGTCAATCTACCCATCAAAGATTCCTCCCTCCACACCTGCTAAGTCAAATAAGCCCAGAGCAGACCCATTAGCAGAAGTACAACTTAGTTCTATCATAATTATGCCTTCCCACATTCCAAAAAAAAAAAAACCCACCCCAAAATAAAATGTCATTGGAAACCAAAACTTAAACATGAGTATAATATATTTGTTCCCCAGCCCACAGAATGCTGGCTCAGTTATGATACAAATGATGTTTGTAGCCACTAATTAAACAAATAAAATACTAGGCTGAGAGGAAATTTTTCAAATGCATTTATCTATTGAACTACTCTTTCAAGGCCATTCCTTAAAATTAATAGCAGTTAATGTTCATTAAAATGATTTTGAATTTCACGAGTTTCTTTTTCATCTTTGAGTCTCCTACCCAATCAAAAGGTCTCTGCGCTAAGTCTTATGGGCAGGGAAGAGGGTCTGGAAAATGATACCATTCTTCCAGGGGAGAGGAAGAATTATGCACAGGCAGACATGCTCATGCTTGCACACACACGTGCACACAGAGAAGAAACATACACAGTGTTCCAGCCCACTTTAAATTTTTGGCTATAACATATACATAATGTATTTATAAGCATAGTTTTCAACTTAATTGATGTCATTGCTAAAATGCCATCCCTTATTCTGTGGCAGTTAAAAGCCCATAAGTTCCATGAAGTAGTAATTAAACTTGTTCTACCAACCCAAGTTCCCTTTGCATATGTACCTAACAGGGATTCAGCACTTCTCACAGAGAGTTTTACTAGAAGACATCTCAGTTAAGAAAGCGTGTTTTTGCTCACTTTCTGCATAACGAAGAGCTGGAGGCACCACCGAGGTGGCAAGTTAATTAACTGTGAGGAGCTGTCAGCAAGTAGAGGGGCTGGGAATCGAACCCCAGCTGCTGTTTCTCCCCTCCCACTGCTCTCTGCTCCTGTCCTCCTCTGCTTCTCACCCCGCACATATTTTAACCAGTGCATGGCATTTCAAGAATCCTTGATTATTTAACAAGTATTTAATAAGAACATATACCTAGAATAAACTCTAATCGTCTGCAGCTAATTTAAATTGCACTTAAGAGCAGTTGAGCCAATTTCATATGAACAGGTCCAATCCCATTAAAAAAATATTGCACAGATTTTTTGAGAAGACGAGAAGGACAAAGAACGTGAGTCTGAGGGTCTAGCCTCCTGCACCTGACTGTCTACACAGCCTCCTGTACCTGACTGTCTACACAAATCTCTTGAAGTTATCTACACAAGCTTCCTGCAGTTGACCTTCTAGACAAGGCCCCAGAAGGTGGTTGTCTACACTGGGTGCCTGCTGCTAGCGGTCTGCACAGTATCCCAGCACAAAGATGTGTTTTCCAAAAGAACCAGCCAGAGGAGATGAGGGCAATTATGCAAGAGGTTGGCAAGACCCATATCCTGCTGCTGAGGGCCGAGAGTCTGATTCTGCAGGCAGGGGTCCTCCTGAGCCGCTCCATCAGGCTGGTGTCAGGCCTGCATTCTGCTTGAGGAAGATGTTTTGGAATCTGGGTGTGGAATGGCTTGGTGAGGGAAAGGTTTGGAGGCGGGAGACCAGCGTTTGGAGGCTGTAGTGGGCAGGTAACAGAATGAAGGCCAAAGGGAGGGTTATATTGGGAGACTGAACAGGCAGGGAAAGGAGGCAAATATCTAGGCATTGCCTTTTCAACTATCACATGCCTTCCCTTCAAAACAGCTAAAATGTAAATGTTCCATTTCATGTGGGTTCATGGCTCAGTGTATCTCTTGTGTTTCCTTGGTGTAAGTTTTCTGCTTAGGACATACTACTTGAAAGTCACATTTTCTATGAACAAACTCATCTTTCCACAGACCACCGAGCAGGCACAGTAAGTGAGGAGCAAGTAGAGCATTGTGCTGTGTGGGGGACCAAAACCAAAGTTCAGCGGTCTTCCAAATACATAATCTCAAAGACACAGAGTAATTCAAACCACTGAAGCTGACAGGAATCTCTTAAGGATGCTGTGTCCCCTGTAGGATGTTAAGAAGCTCATTGATAACACTTCTGGCTTCATGAGTGGCATTGCACAGCATCACAATGAAACAACAACAACAAAAAATTACTAAAAACCCCAGTTAGCATCACTGGCTTTTTGTTATTGTTGAACTGAAAAAGTGGGCACTCTAGCCCAACCAGTATGACTCAGTGGTTGAGTATTGACCTATGAACTAGGAGATAACAGTACAATTCCTGGTCAGGCCAAATGCCTAGGTTTCTAGCTCCATCCACAGTGGGGGGCATGCAGGAGGCAGCCAATCAATGGTTCTCTCTCATCATTGATGTTTCTATCTCCCTCTCCCTTTCTCTCTGAAATCAATAAAAATATATTTAAAATCAACTTGTGCACATGACTACACATCAAAACTTCACATTTCAAAGAGTACCTTATGACCAAAGCTACGGCATTGATTGCATCGTATTGCTTCTTGCCTTCTCCATCTGCAAACACTTGAGCTCACACATATTCCCTGTGTGATTTCAGATCACTGCTCACCCAGCAGTGTCCCTGCCCACTGAGACACACAGTCTGATAAGTTAGCCCAGATTCAGAAAACAGGCCAGGTCCCAGATTTGGATACTATCATTCCTTCTTCCTGCTGAGTGTGGGGAAAGGTGGCTCTGGGCCCACAGCTGAGTCAGGGCTAAGAAGGTTTCCAGTACCAGGAATCACAGCTTGAAATAGATGTCTTCTATCTTATTTGGCAATTATGTTATTTAGCATATTTGTATATTTATGTGTTCATTGTATTATATTTTTATTGTGCATATTTGTTGATTGGATCAATTATTTCTCTCAGGTGTCTAAGAGACACCTCTGAGGTCAGGAAGAGGTCTAGTTCTGTGCTGTATAAAATAAAACATCAGGACATTATGCATTTGTCAAAACCATAGAATGTGCAACAAAAGAATGAACCTTACTGCAAACCTAAGGGCTTGGGTTAATAGTAATGAGTCAATGTTGGATTGTCAGTTGTAACAAAAGCACCACACTAATGCAAGAGGTAAACAAGAAAGGAAACTGAGGGGGTGGGGGGAGGTTCTGCACTTGCTGTGTTGTGTTTTGTAATCCAAATATTACTGAAAATATATAATCTATTTTAAAAATTAAACATATAAGATGTACACATGCTAATATTTGATTTTTTTATGTGATATGAGCAGTACAATGTGAGAGTAGGGTCCAGCTTCCTGTGTGTGAAGTTAATAGCAAACTGGGAATTCAGCTAAGGAGGCTGCCTTTGGAATCACACCTCGGTGAGCTGGTGATAAGTGCTCCGGCAAAGGCAGTGGCCCTTGGTCACCACCAGAGAAGGGGTTCAGAACTCAGAAGCCTTGACTGTCCCAAAAGGCACTCCTGAGTGTGGCTGTACTGCACCCAGGCCAACAGCCATTCACCTCCAAGGAAAAAAGTGAACTCCGGGCCCTCTCCATGTGACCCTGTCTCCTTTTAGGGCATTATTGGCCTCTGCTCTTTGGCCTTAGACAATCTGAAATTACCTTGTTGCCCACCCAGCCCACACCCATTGATGACAAACCCCTGGTGTCTTTGAAACCACATTCCCAGTCTTGCTCCCAATTTCCCCACTACACCTTGGCATTTAATCTTCCTTACAGCACGGTGACCTGGCTTCCCATATTCAGAAGGGCAGAAGGAGGCTCAGCAGGGATGACCATGAACTTGCTCTCTACTGGGCTCTAGTGGAATGCTGCTGCAGAACTTGAGGGCCAGACCCAGGTCCTTCTACCCATGTCATCTCCACTACCTCCTGTCCCTCTGTGGGGTTCCTCAGACCTTTCCTTATTGGGGATCAAATGCATCATTGATTTTAAAGTTTTTCTTTAAAATGTTGATATTTATTAATTATAATACGCACTTTGCCTTTAAATTTTAATAGATAGGTTAGAATATTTTAGAAGAAATTAAATTTGGGGGGGAAGGACAGAAGTTGTTTATTTTTATTTCTTACATCTATCTGGTTTACCGTACAGTTGCTGTTGAAAATATGCAGGGTGTCTCCCAAAAATGTATACACACTTTGAATGATTATAAAGTTGGTGTTTATAAGCACACAATTTATTTTCAAAATGTAAAAGAATCTGCAGAAATGAATAACTTTTTTGTCAATGCCTGTTTTCAAATTGATGACCCTTCTGGCCCAGGCACTGCTGATAATGCAGAGCAAACATCAAGAAACATTTAAATCCATATTTATTCGCCCTCAATTTGTCAGTTGTTGAGGTGTTGCACTGTAAACTTTATCTTTTATGTACCTCCATAAAAAAGAAGTCTGGTGGCAATTTCGGTTAAATGTTCTTTGTTCAAAGCTTAGACTGGCTTCACCCATTATTTCAAATCAGTTAAACCCCAAAAGACGCGAAAATTGAGTTAAAGCATGTATACATTTGGGAGGGGGGCACCCTATATGTAATGTACACTTTCAATGAAATTGCTTTTGAATTTCTGAATAATTATTTCTGTGGAGCACAAATTATATGGGCATCTTGATTATTATAAGATAAGGAGTGATTCTACTGACAAGAAAACAGGAAAAAAAATCAATGGAATAAATACGTAATTTATGAATTATTCTGTCTTTATTTTATTACAAATTCAAACACTGCCCCCTCCCAGAAGAGAACGCTCAGACATGCACAGCGATCATTACAGTCCATCCTCTTCCGTATGTCAATGACTTCCATACAGATCATATTTTGTAATTTTGTCATTGGAAGGTATATTTTCCCAAGTAAGTGGATAAAGTACATCCTACTGAGCAGTTTATAAGCCTGAGTTCCAGATGTTCACTATTCAGACTCTCGGTGTGGGGCTCATTTGTCCTCTAGGCCTGGATCTGAGTGGGTATCCCTGGGCCTCGGTAGGGTGAGGTCTGTGAATGGGACAGCAGGGCCAGTGGGTGACGGGCCTGGGCTGTGTGGGTCTGCAGGGGGTGGGCTTTGGGAGGAGGGCCACTTGGTCCACTCAGAGAACCACCCAGGGCCAGGGGTGGGGCCAAGCCAAGGCATCACGTGGCCTGTACAGAGCTCACACTCCGTCTCGCTTGGAACACACTCCAGGTGATGACCCCGCCATAGGAGTCAGCACCTGCCCCCCAACATCCTCATCCAGGTTGCCAGTGCCAGGAGCACATGCTTCTCTGGGCCTCTCACACCAGATGGTTTAGATCTAGATACAGGGCTGGGCAAACTACGGCCCATGGGCTGGATCCGTGAATAAAACTATTGAATTAAAAAAAAAAAAACCACAAAAATGTAACGATGTTTACTTTGAATTTTTTTAAAATATATTTTATTGATATTTTACAGAGAGGAAGGAGAGAGATAGAGAGCTAGAAACGTCAATGAGGGAGAAACATCAACCAGCTGCCTCTTGCACACCCCCTACTGGGGATGTGCCCGCAACCAATGTACATGCCCTTGACCGGAATCGAACCCGGGACCTTTTCAGTCCGCAGACCAACGCTCTACCATTGAGCCAAACCGGTTTCGGCTACTTTGAATTTATATTAGTTCACACAAACACTCCATCCATACTTTTGTTCCGGCCCTCCGGTCCAGTTTAAGAACCCATTGTGGCCCTCGGGTCAAAAAGTTTGCCCACCCCTGAACCATCACTGGGTTTCTGTCAGTAGCATTTTCAACCTCAGAGTCACAGGCTGAGTGCCCTGGCCTGGGGGTGCCAGCCCTGCACCCCTAGCCCTAGGAGCCAGCCTTCCTGTGCACTGTGCCTGGTGTCACTGTGCACCTGAACACTTGGCGACCATACAGTCAGTAGAAACGGTTTACAGTATTGCTCCCGTGAGGGTCTGTCTCCAGCTTTAACTTCTTTCAAAGCACAGCGTTAACCCAGCCCCTTTCTTTAGCAAGCATAACTGTCTCTCTCATCCTGGCTTGGGCTCAAATCCACACCCCACTCCCACCCCCGTCCGCAGCCAGACGTCCTTCTGGGGGAGGTAAATACACAGGGCTGGGCCCTTCCAGTGACCCCTGTTTATATCTGGGCCCATTACCACCAAGGGCACTTTTATTTGAGGGGTTGAATATCACATAATTATGAAACAAATGGTTTTTTCACTGCTTGAGAGCCAGGAAGAATAAACCTGGGAACCGCCTGGGCCTCCTGTTTAAATAAACTAATGTCACCACTTGGTAGGCAAGGAACCTGAGCTTGCCCCCACATTTGGGTTGAGTCCCCCCCCCCCCTCTGCCTGCCAGCGTTGGGGAGCTGGTCCCAGGGCACCCTTCTGTCCCCCATTCGTCCATCTTGGCTCTGTGGACCCCCAGGGATCTGTTACCCCCAGGTATAGTTGGGGGTAGGACAGGGCTGAGTTACTTCAGGCCACAGGGCTCCCCCCAAAGGTTACAAAACACACCACCACCGCAGATCCTCTCCTCACCTGCCCTCAGCCCCAACCCAGAGCATCCCTGGGGGCCTCCTTTAGGTCCTGCAATCAAGGATCCTCTCCTCCGACCTGTGGGAGATGTAGCTCCTGGGGTCCTGCACCTGACTTATCAGCGCTCACCTCCCTGTTCAAAACCACCAGTGGCCATCCGAAGAAATGGCCACCGAGTTCACCTATCCGGGTCCCCTGAAGGAAAAGGGTGGGGAAGGGGCTGGGTTGAAGAAAAGAATCAGATGTTAAAATAACATTTCCCCCCCTTCATTCTGTAGCCTGCCCTTGGGGGCTTGTCACAGGGAGAAACCCAGGCGATCTAGAGTGCTCGCGGGCGCCCCCATCCGGGCCTAGGACTGCGCTGCATCCACCACCTCCAGGAAGTCCTCCAGCCGGTCTTTTTTAGGAGGAGCGCAGAGAGTAAGGGAGTGTGTGGAGGTGACTGCATTTGTGCTGTCGAGCCCTGGCATGTCTGGAAAATTTCCTGAAAAAGAGAAACTTCCCTGGCCACTCGCCTGCGGAGACGCCAGAGGCTTGCTCGCGGCTCTGGATCGTTTGTCTAAGGGCGTCCCCGCCGGACGCCGCTCGCAAGGCCGGCCTCCAAAACCGGCCCCGCCGGGTCCCCGGGGTGGAGGCCAAGGGTGCGGTCCCCGTGGTCACTGCCGCCGCGGGGCCGTCGGGGCCTTGCAGAAAGGCCTGTGGGCACCGAACTGCGGCTACAAGAGTGTGTGTGCCGCTACCCCGCTCCACGAAATGGGGTGCACGCCAGGGGGCCGGCGGGTAGGAAAGGAAGAGGACAAGGGGAAGGCGGGAGGAAGGTGCCCCGTCCCGGACGCTTGGAGGGCTGCAGAGGAAAGCTGCCTTCTTCCCTCCCAACCGGCGTGATTGCCTCCATCGCACACTAGGGAGCCGCGGGGCTTTCGATTCGCTGCGGCGGCCGCTGGGTCCCTCCACCGCGCACCCCCCCTCTCCTCCCCGCTTCCGCGCGCAGTGGGGTCCGTACCCAACCGGCACTCCCGGGAGGGGTCTGGGTACCCAGAGCCTGCCCCCCGAGACTGGAGGCCCGGAAGCCGTGAAAAAAAGGGAAGCAGGGGGGCTGATGAGGGGAGCGCGCCAGAGAAGGGCACGGGAGATGCGAGCACCGCAAAGACTGGGGCCGGGAGCTGAACTGGGGGAGCCTGGCAGCCTGGGGGTCACTTCGATGCAGCCTGGGGCGGAGCGGGGCCTCCTCCAGGAGCTCGGTCCCACAGGCGGGTGGGTGGCGGGAGCTGGGACCCCAGACGCCCTCTCCCTTCGAAGGGCGGGAGACCTGACGGGGGCGGGAGAACACCAGCAGGCGCTGGACCTGGGCCTCAGGCCCGCCGGGCCCTGCAGGGAGTTTCCCGGTGTCCGGCTCTGCCCCCCCCCAACCTCCTGGCCAAGCGCTCCCAGCTGCGACCACCACCACCACCACCACCACCCCCGCCACCCCCCCCTCAGGCAACGCGAGCCGGACTGTCCACTCTCCCTGTCCTGCTGCGGCTGGGTCACCGCCTTTCAGAGCCCCTCAGGACCAATGGGGCGCACGTGGAGGCGCTGCGCTGGCGGGGGCAGGACAGGACCGGGTCTGGGGTGTGCGCTGAAGGGTGTCCCCAGCTCGGCCGCTCCAGGGCACTGGAGAGCATGGGTGCGGGGCAGAGTGGGTTGGGGGGGGGACAGTTCCCCGTGGAAATGATTGCAGTTACGTGGGAACAAAATACGCGCGCCCGGAGCCCAGCCTGGCGGGGCTGTACGCGCCTTAAGGAGGCTCTGGCATTAGGGCTCCCGGGGTAAGGTGAGCGGGGAGCAGGCCCACCGTGCTCCGCGGGTCCCTCCGGCGCCCGTACCTTTGCCCAAGGCCGTCGGCATTTGGAAGGCGAAAGGGCGAAGCGGTGACAAACCTCGGTCTTCCTTCCACGCAGCGGAGCAGCTCCCTGGGCTGCCACTGCCTCTCTCCTCTCTCCTCTCTCCTCTCTCCTCCACCGAGCGGCTGCTCCGCCTCCCGGGCCACGTTCTAGCCCCTGGCTCAACCCCTAACTCACCCCATAACCTTCCAAGGAATCCCTTCCCCGCGGCCCGGGGCGGTAGGTGATGGGTGAGCAGAGAACACTCGGGACCTGCACCCGCGCTGGGCGAAAGCATAGCGCCCTTCCCACCCATCCCCGGGCCAGACCGCCGCCCTGCCTGAAAAACCGGAGTTTGCGGGGTCCTCCCCCGGGCCACCCCACCCCCCTATTAGAATAAGTCAGGGGTTAAATGTCCGCTTTGCCCTTTCTCTTGATCTTGGGGGGAAGGCAAGGACTGCTGGCACCTTTCTGGACCTCAAACCTGCGCTGCTGCAAGCAGTCCCAGCCGCGCTAACTTTGATCAGCCTTATTAATTCCAGCTGCGCCCTATTTGTTTGTCAGTTTCCCCTTTTCCTCTAGAATCATTATTTATGGCAGGGAGGGGGGGGGGGAGAAAGGTGCCGTGTGGTAGAATGAAGACAGGCAAGGGATGTCTGAGAACAGGAGAGGGAATGGGCGTGTTTTCCCTAAAGGTCATCAAAAAGGAGGGGGCCAGAGGGCCTGGTCTCCCTCCAGGTTCATTACTCAAAGGCATTAACTAATTACCGGATCAGAGAAAAGAAAAAAATAAATATGAAAATAACCAAAGGTAATTATAGCCCTGTTGTTGACACTAAAGATTAATAATTGATCAGGAGTTACACTGGATAAATTGTCAATTTATCTCCCCACAACGATGCACGTGCTTGTGCAGCATTGTTTGGTTTCCTCCCCGTGGGCATTTCCTGTGGAGATCAGCTCCCTTCACCTCGGGAGTCAGCCCCAAAGCTCACAGTGGCTTCTTGAAGAATATTATATTACATTTCATTTGTCTTCCAGTTTCTTATAGAACGAAGTTACTTTGGGACACCTGAAAAACAAACAACTTTTCCTTTTTACCTTGGGGCCAGATTTAAACAAAAAACATTCTTCCTCTTTCCTTGTTCCTGGGATTGCACAGAACAGAGGACAGTGATTTCATAACCCATTTCATTTTCATCAGGTTACCAGGGTAGTCTTCCTTTATAACATCTTCAACTTCTGCCTTTCTTAGAAAGAGGGAGACCGCTCTGTCCTGGGGGGGGGGGGGTGGAGAGGGAACACAGGCCTATTCTGTGTGTGTGTGTGGGGGGGGGGTGTTAGTGGAGACTCTCTTGGCAGGAGTAGCAGGTGAAGCATGCAAATGGGGGGGGGGGTTGCAGGTAAAACTGGGGTTATAGGTTTCTTCTCCCTCTCCCACCAAAGGCTGAAGTCCAAGCACGTATCATCGGATACCATTTCCCTGGAGTTCCAACTAAACCAAAGGGGAGGGCTGGCCTGTGCTTTTATTATGGCCAATAGAAAGTAATTTTCAGCAACCGGAAAACTATATTGTCATAGATTACTTCTCCTTGTAATAAGCCTTTAAAATATCTGCAGGGATTTGTCACATAAAGGTTTGAAAAATACATCAAAGAGACATGTCTCCTTTGCGATACGTAGATATTCAAATGCTGTTAATCATAATAGCCACATAGCACAAACGTGTATTGTTACCAAGATTGCCTCTTGGGTTAACACATTTGAGAAATGCTTGAAATGTTATATTTTGTAAAAGCAGTTAAAAACACATATTTAAAGATCTATTTAAATTCTCAATTTGTAGTAAAAAAAAAAAAGACGTTTTCCTTAGGATTTCAATGCACTAAATAACTAAAGAAAACCTACACGGTGGGTAATCATTGTATATTGCTTTGCTACTCGGGAGAACTTCCTAAAAATAATAAAATCAGTGTATTTAAATTTGAAAAGGGTTGACTCTGAAAAGAGAAATTGGCTCGGAATGGTGTTTAAACTTATGTCCCTTTACCTCAACTCTAGCAGTGGAAGTTTAGGGCACGTTCATAACGAAACATTAAAAAGTGAAAGGTCCGCTTTACTCTTAGCCTTTTTAATAAATAATTTGGTGCAATTTTAAATGACCCTGAAACTCAGGCGGGTTTTGGGCGCGGCTGCTGCATTCCTGTGTTTTGTGAGATTTTTTTTCCCCCCAGTGGTTTGCCCCGCGCCGAGTCCCCGGACACCTGATAAACGCGCGCAGAGCGCAGCCCGCGCGAGCTCCGGCGGCCCGCGAGGGGGTGCGGGCCGGCGCCCCCTGGGCTCCAGGCAGCGCGGACCGGCCCCAGTCCTCGCCCTCCGCTCCGCCCCTCCCCTCCTGCCTCGCATCAGACAAAGGTGGATGAAGTTCTTTTCAAGTTTCAAAGGCAGTGGTTGGGCAGCTTTGCAGAAACAATAACTCTTTTATTGGGAACAAATGTTGACATTTGACGGGCGCGGGAGGCAGCGGCCGCCGGGCATGCGCTCCCGGGGCTCTGGGCAGCGCAGGGCCTCCTGGCCCACCTGAGATTAAAGCGCGAATTCCGATAAATCAGCTCTAATGAACCCCGGACTGCAGAGGGCAGAGGGGCCACGGAGCCGCGAGTGTGACCAGGCCAGCACCCAGCGGCTGGCGTGGCTCCGGGTCCCCCGTGTGCCCGCCTCCGGGAACAACTGCACACGGCCGGCGACTGTATTTTTTTTTAATTAACTAGATTTTAAAGCAAAAATAAAATTAGACCCCATTAATCCTTCCCCAATGAAAGATGCCTCCTCACCCCCACCTCCCTTCATCTTAACTAAAGATCTGCATGGCGGAGAGCTCATAAATCACTCTGCATTTCTTTTTAAAAAAAGATCCCTCTAAACACCTGCAGGTTTTATGTTCTTAGCGTACATTTAAAAAAAATCAAGTTCTCCAGGAAGAAATCCAGGTCAGGAGGCAGGGTGGGTAAGTTATGGAAATCTCTGATAATTTGTTGGGCATATAAACATCAAAGAAGATTCGTTAGACTGGGCTAATCTCCTGAGCTGCTCTGAGTTTTCACCAATTGAAAGGTGCAGTTGTCCCTGAGAGTGGGGTCTGTCTGGGGTGTGTGTCTGTGGGGGGGATGTATCACATGTCCAGGTAACACAATCTTCTGTTCCAGAGGGAGGCAGCTTTTATCCGGGCTTCAATTTCTGAACATATGCACGGAGATCAATTTTTGCTGGGGTTTTCTGCTCGCACTCGCCACACTTTAGGAGATGGAGTGTCTCCAGTGTCTTAATGAGGCCGCGTGGTCTTTCGGTGTTTAATTTGTTAAATTATCATTAACTTTCATCCTTTCCGCGGCAGTCTTCAAAATACTCGACTTAGAATATTACATAAAACAGAGATATTGCCGCCATGTGTGTTGTATTCCTCCCCCCTGATTTAGGAAAAGATGGCTAGTATTAATGAAAGCCAACGACTTATCAGCTTCATAGTGTAATCTAAAAATGCTATCGGCAGGGCGGGGGGGGGGGGGGGTCATTATCTTCACAGAAATTCTATGAGGTTTTATGTCTCAAACAAAAACAAGCAAAGACGCCCCAGCAGCTCCCTGTAACTTCCACAGATGGGCATTTGTTTTCCTCCAGACACACCGCCCCCGTGGCCGGGCACCCACGTGAACAGCCTTTCCTGTCCCTGAGAGAGAGCTCAGCTCCCAACCTCTCCTCATCTAATACTAGGGGAGGCAGGAAGGAGAGAACGAGTTCTGGACCCCAAATATTCCCGTTAAGTCTAACCTCCACAGGGTTATATATCCAAAGCCAACAAAATGCCTAAGAAGTCGCAGAAAACCGAAAACTGAAATCGGCTCCTCTCCTCCACAAACCGCAACCACCCTTCCCACGGCCCAGTCAGTGTCCAGTTCACTAGCTTCGCCTCAAGTACCTAAGATTACTTTCAAACACCCTTTCTAACAAGACCCCAGCAAGAGGCCACTAATTTCTACAGCACAAAAAAGCCACTGGAGAGAGATCCGTTTGTCAATATCAACCGGTCCAGCAATTTCCCATCCTCAGACACATGGGCCTATCTGAGCTGGCAGATGTTTAGACAAGATTTTATAAATTGTTCAATATCAGCCCATAATGAACCCCAACTGACCATTCCAAAGCAGCTAAAAGCACCCGGGACGTCCCCCGCTGGGATGCAATAATGTGCTCATGCCGCAGCATTATTAATCACGGAATAAAATAGATGAACCTCTTGAAAAATAAGTGTATGATTGATTAAAGGGCAATCTGAGGAGCTATTATTCTTGTTTTATAACCGTAAGTTATATTCACTCAATTTATCTTTGCAGGGGAAATAAATGATTGTTCATTTCTTTTCTGAAATTATATTATATGGATATCCATATAATTTTGCTGAAAATTAAAGTGACAGGTTTCCTGCTTTTATGATACTAATCAAAGGAAATATGTTACTTGCCTACAAATTCTAGACTTGTCCTATAATTAGATAGTGAGTAACACAATAATGAGGCAATAGTCTAAGGGTGTTTAAGCTTTTCTTTTCCCCCAGGGCAAGGGTGAGAGAGCCACTGAGAGGAAAATAAATCTCTCCTCCCAGTTTTCACCTTGTGTTTAAGGGAAGTTGTACGAAAAGGAGAGTTAAGAAGTCATTCAGTAAATCTGAATAATCTATGCCAATTTGGATAATTTAGGCTTTAAAGATATCTTAGAATAAATAATCATTTCCATCAGTAATTTACGGTGGGGGTGTAACTCTTTATTACCCATGTTACCACAATTTTCCAGTTTACTGAGGAGGTAATAAATAAATATTAAATGGATCCTAAGGTTCAGGGATGTCGGGTCATTTTATTTTGCCAAGCTTAAATTTTTTTTTTTACACTAACAAGTATTTTGCATATTCAGAGGACAAGATTTTAATTTTCTTGCAATACGTGTGTATATAAATAATCTAAAAATCACAGGTATCTCCCTACTGTTTATTTCTCTTCCATCTGCCTTTTTTTTTTATGAGCAGAAAGTGGAGGTTATCTTACACATTATTTTTTAAAAAGCCTGAGGTCAGATCACCTGGGTGGGGACTGCAGTCATTGCTATCACTGGGGCTCTCTACCCAGAGCACTCTTTTAAGAAAAAGGAGCCCCACACACCATCTTGCTGTAGTCTAGTCTGTTTTTATTTACAATTTAAGATATAAATTAGTAAAGAATTATTGTTAGACAACCAACAAAGATTGTATAACCAGCAATGTTCAAATAAAAACCAGGCAGAATTTATTTACAAAAAGTTTAGATTCCATTGCAATACAACTTGCATAAATTACTAGAAGCTTTATATCATTATAAAAATAAATATCAAATTTGTTTCCACTTTTTAAGTACTCAAGTTCTTCAATCACGTTTTATTTCTACTGTGTACATCTTTTACAAATAAATTTTACAGTAAGTCCTATCACACCTATAGCATATATACCGTGGCAATGAAGTGATCAATTCAAGATATCCTGAGAAAAAAGATTGTTTTTCAAAAGTCACACATACATTGGGGAAGCTATACTATGCCAACAAATTCACGTCTAATCCAACAAAAGTCTGTTCGGTTCGGTTAGTCTGAGTTGACAGTGCTCTGTGGCTCCTTCCTTTACAGTGGCACGAGATGCGGTCCCGGTGAGCGCGGCTTTTTACGTCTGTGTATTTATGAACTTGGGAAGAAAGAATGGCCTGCTGACTTTTTTTTTTTTCCAAAGCAATTGTGACACCTACCTGTGGACCAAGGAAAAAACCAAATCATCCCAAATCCTTCACTTCCACACCAACATCATCACATTATTAAAAAAAAAAAAAAAAAAAAAAAAAAGGAGTCATCTGAAAGGGCTCAGCCTCTTTCCCACCTTTAAGAAGTAAAATAAGTAATTTTGCCCATTTGTAAAATAGGCATTTTTTAAAAAAACTGCTGTGAGCCAGAGGATCTGCAGGGTCCTACTGAATCCATCTGGACTGGGGGGGGGGGGGGGGGGCAGGATGGGCCTGATAACACAGGAGTGCTTCTTGCCTCTCAGTCTTACTATGCAAACATCATCTAGAAAGGTTTCTGATACCAAGTTGCAGCAACACTAGCTCATCAAAGCCAGTGTCTATTCCGTGTCTAGTGGAGCAAAAGCACTCCATATTGTACACAATTCCCAGGCTGAGAAAACAGCATATATAGAGAGAGCGAGTGATTCTTCAAAGCAGAACTTGAGCAGAAAAAGAGGGACTCTATGCAAGAACACTAGTCCTCTCCCACTTAAAGGGAATCAAGACCAAGAAGGTGGCAATGCTGTCTTCAGACCCCATGACAAGAAGCAAGAAATAGACATTAAGGAAGTGTTCAGAGCAATCGGTGCAGGGGGGCTCCCCGAGGGCGGGCAGAAACACCAGGGGGCCCACTTACTTGTATTGCTGTACACACGCGGCCCTTCTATAGGTAGGACTGCATGCCCCCACCAACCACGGTGCAGCCCTCACTGGCATCTGTCAGGGGAGGGGGCAGTTAGTCAGAACCAACCCGCAGCCATCTATCTCCCACACACCACACAGCCACCAGCCCGCACACCCAGGAAACCTGCTCCCGGGAAGGGAAGGGGCGAACAGTATCGGGAGCCTGAGTGGCCGCCACGGTGTCAGAGGCAGATTTCGGTCACATTACTGAGTTCGCATTGTTCACCCCCTGGAGCTCCTTTTTACAGGTCTTATCAGCCCAAGTCTGAATGATGAGCAACAGAGGATATAAAGAGAAAGGGAGAGGAAAGAATAAAGCTCCTGTTTTTCTATGTTGAAGAACTGAGGCCTCTGGAAATAACGGGGACGTTTTGTTTCCTTCCGGCCAAAGGCGGGAGAGGAGAGGCTCTTAAGGACAGAACACACCAAAGCCGAAGCTCGGTCGGCGGGGAGGCAAATTACAATTCGAATTTCGTGGCAGTCTGTATTTGGCAAACTAAAACTAGCTTGCCTTGGCCATCATAATAAGTAAATAAATAGTAAATAGTAAATAATAATGAGGTGGGTCCCATGGCAAGGCAGGGATCACTTGGTCCTCCCCACCTCTTTTTGGAGTCATCACCCCCCGCCCGCCTTCGCTTCTCCTAACTTTCAGTCAAAGGGAGGTACATTCCGTGTTCTTTCTCCTCTCTTCTAAGTGACAAAGGCTCCCCCCGCACATCCACAGGTCTCCCAGCCCCTTCTCCCGGTCGCTTGGCTGTGCTGACAACGCGGCCCCGCTGGCTGTCCCTCCCAGAGGACCCGCGGCCCCAGCAGCCTACCTTTCTTGGGCTCATAGCCGCCGCCCGCGGGCCGGTAATGGGGCTCCAGCGGGTGCGCGCCCGCCTTGCCCGCGTCGCTGGCCGCCTTGGGCGCCGCGTGCAGCGCCTCTCCGGGGCCCGAGGAGGCGGCCGCCGCCGCCGCGTTGTAGCGCAGGAGCCCCTGGCCCTGCAGCGCCGCGTTCAAGTTCCCGTAGTTTGTGTAGTTGCCGTAGAAGGGCGACGTGTAGTAGAGGTGGCGGCCGAGCAGCGGGGACGCGGGGTAGGGAGAGCCTCCGGGCGGCGCCCCGGACGAGGCGGGCGCCGCGGCCGCGGGCAGCCCCGGCGGCGGCGCGCAGCCCGGGCCCCCGCTCGGCTGCTTGAGGTCCGACGTGGCGATCTCGGCCAGAGACCACAGCTTGGGCTTGCTGGCGGGCTGCGGCGCGCCCGGCGACGTCCGGTTGCCCAGGGGGGTCTTGCCGCCGCCGCCTCCTCCGCCGCCGCCGCCGCCGCCTCCTCCGCCGCCACCGCCACCGCGGGGCGCGGCCTCGGGCGCGGGGCTCAGCAACGGCGCCTCCACGCCGGTGAGAGGCGACGAGGTCACGGCTTTGGATGGCGCCAGGTCCCGCTCGCCCTCCTCCTCCTCGTCCTCCTCCTCGTCGTCCTCCAGGTCGTCATACTTATCCTTGCACTCTGAGCCCGATTCGCACAAGGGGTCCCCGGCGCGGCAAGGCAGCTTCTCCCCGTCCGACTCCGCGGAGCAGGAGTGGTCCGTGAGCGAGTCGACGTGCAGGCTGATCCCTGCAGGGACGCGGGCAGCGTCTTGGCGTGTGGGGCCCGGGACCCCTCTGCCCCCACGTCCCTGTGCACCGGGCTCTCCCCGCGATATCCCTCACCTCCACCCAGAGCCTCCCAAGGCCTGTGGGGGAGCACGGCCTCCCTGAAAAGCACCCCGAGGGATCTCTGGGCCCTCCAGCGGACAGGCCCACTCCCGCTATAAGGCCTGCGGCCTCCTCCCCTCCCGCAGCCCTGCGCCCCGCCTGGGAAGAAAACTCCCGGGCCTCGCTCCTCACCTTCGTCCTCCGCGGACGTCTCGGTGCCCTCCTGCGCCTTCTCCAGACTCTCCTTGCTCCGGGCCGCGTCCCCCTCCTCCTCGTCCTCGTCCTCGCTTTTGTTCCGCGGGGCCCACGTCATCTTGTTCTCCTTCTTGAGGCGCCGGCGCGCGTTGGCGAACCAGGTGGAGACCTGCGTGAGGGTCATCTTGGTGATGATGGCCAGCATGATCTTCTCGCCCTTGGTCGGGTAGGGGTTCTTGCGGTGCTCGTTGAGCCAGGCCTTGAGCGTGGCCGTGGCGTCCCGCGTGGCGTTCTTGCGGTAGGCCGGGTCGTTGAGCTGGTACGGGTAGGCCGCGCTGCCGTACGGGTGGTAGCTGATGGCGCCCGTCATCCCCGTCGTGTGCGCGTCGTAGGGCGCGCCCTGGAACCGACAAGAGCCCGAGTGAGTGGGGTGCGCGGGCGACCCGGCAGGCAACCTCCGAGGGCAACCCACCCCCTCGGCCCGCCCGTGGCCGCCTTTCCCACGGTGAGGCTCCCGCCCTGGAGCCTCGCTTCCCGCAGCAGCAGAGCAGAAAGCAAAACGAAACAAAACAAAACAAAACAAAAAAACGCAGCGGGTTATTAAGGCCAGCTGTTGATAAAAAAAAACAAAAACAAAAAACAAAACAAAAAAAAACGCTGCAGTTTTATTCCCGAATTTTTAAACTATTTCACTTCCCTAAAAATGGTCCTCTGTAGTTCCCTGGGCCGCGAGTGTAGTCGCGCGCAAGCACTCGGGGCCGAAGGTACTTTCTTGATATCTAAATTTTTTCTGGATTCTCCAGCCCTGAAACCTCCCCTCTACCCCGCCCTTATATGGTTAAAAAATCACCCCGGCCCCAGCTCCGCCATTCACCGGCCCAAAGCTCCGCGAATCCCATTTGCAACTCAGAAGCCAGCCACCTTTTCGAATTCTTCAAATACGCGGCAATTAGCATTTTAATTCAGCCTTTAACGTTTAAATGTGAGGCTCTTGCAGCCTTCGCCGAGGCCCCAGCTACTCGGGGCGCTGCCCCGGAATTCCACCGAGGGCGGGCGGTGTCGACCTAAAGGCTACCTTCGCCCGAAACGCACTCCGCCTCCGGGCCCCGGAGCGGACCCGGGGCGCGCGGACCGACCCCGGGTGCGCGAGCTGGAGCTGCTTTCGGCGCCCGGGGGACCGAGGAGGTACTTGGCGGGCCGCAGGCCCGCGGACACGTTTTTTTCGAAAGCGCAGCCTTGGAGACAGTTTAAGAACCAGACCACGTCGGGCTAGGCCGGGCCCCAGAGACCCTGGCGGATGCTTCGCCCCTCCCCCAACCCAGCGGACCCCCCCCCCCCAATCCCCCTCCTCCCGCCCCTACAAGCCCCGCAAGTAACTACTGAGCGCCCGCAGCCGCCCCGGAGGTGCTCGTGGCCCTGACCCTCGCTCCCCGCGCCCAAGGAAGCGAGCCCCGAGCCCGCTCTGCACCCCGCGCCAAGCTTTGGTGCCCGAACTAAGGGCAAATCGCAACAGATCCCGATCCCGGCGCGCTCGCCCTTCCCAGGCTCTCGGGGAAGTAGCCTCAGGAAGGCGGCGCGGGACGCGGGTCCCAGCCGGGCTCAGGAACGTCGCCTGCCGGCCGCGTTGCCTCTCAACCCTGGACTTTTGTCCCGCCGGCGGCACGGCAGCCCGAGCCGGCGACGCCGGAGCCACCGCCCACGGCACGCTCCCCGCGCCCCCGTTCGCGGACCCCCCCCCTCTCCCCAGGCCCGCTCGACTGCGCTCAGATCGGGGTCCCCACGCGCGGCGTCCCGCGTCCCCGCCCGCCCGAGCGGTTACCATGTAGGACGGGAAGCCGGCGGCGGCGGCGGCGGCGTCGGCCGAGTACTGCAGCGGGCTGCCGAAGCCGGTGGCCGCCTGCGCCGTGAAGGCCGCCGAGCCCGGGTACGGGCTGAACGCGGAGCCCGACGCCGAGCGCGCCAGCTCCTCGCTCCGCGGCGCCGCCAGCGCCGACGCGCCGTACGCCGGGCAGGAGTACAGCGCCAGCGAGCCGGGCGCCTGGTACAGGTAGCCCTGCGGGTAGGACATGGTGGGCGCGGGGCCCGCGTCACGCCGAGCAGCGGGCAGGGCTCACGGAGCCCTCCATCCACGCCCGGCCCGGGCGCGGCGCGGCGCGGCGGCGGCGGCGGCGGCGGGCGCGGGGGCCGCGGGCCGAGGGAGGTCGGCCCGGGCACTGGCCGGGGCCCAGGGGCCGGGGGAGCTGCGGGGCGGTGGCGGCGGCGGCGGAGGCGGCGGCAGCGCGGAGCCGGTGGGCGCAGCCGCGCGCCAGGCCGGCGGTCGGGGTTTGGGGGAATCTCAAGTCGGGAGTGCGGAGTTGAGGAAGGAGCGCTCGAGTTTCCGAGGGACATTGGAACGCCGAGCTGTCCGTCACGCGCTCATCTGCATATTCGGGCGCCCGCCCCCTCCCCGGCTCCGCCCGCCAGGCCTCCTCCAGCTGCCCGGCCGCAGCTGGGGGAGGAGCCGGGAGCCGGGAGGGAGGAGGAGGAAGGAGGAGGGGGGGGGAGAGGCCGAGAGGGAGGCGGGAGCGGGGGAGGAAGGAGGAGGGAGAGACGCGAAGGCTTTTGTGGCTTAGTCGCCTCTCGCGCAGCCCCAGCCCGCGGCCGGCGGCCCCGCAACCTGGCGGGACCGAGCAGCGCGACCCGGCGCGCACCCACCCACTCCTACCCGCACGTCCTCCCGGCCCCCCTCCCCACTCCCGCCCTGGCCACCCTTCTTACCCCACCCCTGCCACCCTGTCCCGATCCAGCCACTGGCCCGCCCCCCAGATCAGCTCGCAATGATTAGGCTAGAGGCGGCCTGCATTCTGGCCGGGCCGGCCCGCTTGGGGGACGAAGGGCCTGAACCCCTCTCTTCGCCGGGAATAGGCCCACCCAGGAGACTTCCCTCAGGACCCCGGTGCGCCAGCCGACAGCTTACGGGGTGCTGGGGGGCGCTAGATGGTGGCACCGGCGGCCCGAATCTTCCTGGGGGTGGCGTGCGCGGCTCTCACTTGCACCTCACTTGCCGGGTCTACGGAGCCTCACTGTGGGAGGCGCCCCGCGTGACCTCGAGTCCGGCCGTCTACCCCGCGCCGCCGACCAGCGTGTCCCCGTGGGACCCGGATCCGGGGCGCCTTCGTTGCGACCTGCCAGCCAGGAGAGCCTAGAGGTGAGCTTTCTGCCCCGAAGTCCGTGGAGAGGACGAGGTCCCTGGGTGTTAGCCCTTTGGGATGGGAACGTTTCGTCACTCGCTGCCAGTGCCTCACCGTCTAAAGGGTTTTTATTTTGTCTTAATAACCTGAGTTTTCTTTCGGCCTTGTGTTGTAAAACACTCAGGGGATGGCTGTCACTGGATAGGCGACCTTCTCTGAGAGGACGTGAACGAAGGCTTGCTGTCACTTGGGCAGGAAGGAAGGAGAAAGCTGGTGGCTCCGGAGCAGTCGGCAGCGCAGGTAGATCAGGTAACACGCGGCCCCCGAGGCGCCTCGCGGTGCGGAGAGAGGCTTAGCTAGGGACCGCAGCCTCCGACAAACCCCGCTTCCCATCCCTCTGCTACCCTTCTCCCGCCGGGTCCCGCAGAAGAGGAGGCCAAGAATCAGGGAAGGACACTCCCAGGTGCTCCACAGGGAACCCGGTGTGTGCAGGCCCGGAGGTCGGCGCCCACCCAACAGGTGCCTCTTCCTCGGGGCCGGCTCGGGTGGGTGACCTGTAAGGGTGGGGGGGACACCTTAGGTGGGGGCTCCGGCCTACCACTCCCCTCCTCCCACACCGCTTCCGCCCCCACCCCAGTCCTGCTGGCTCTGCGGCCCTCGCAAGGACCTCTTTTATCGGATCCGAGTATCCCTGGGACTCGGAGTCTCTCGGGCGCAGAGCGAGTCTGCTGCGCACGATCGATCGATCGATCGATAGGCTCCAGTCGCCACCGGAACCTTCAAGGCACAGGCAGAGTTGGATCGTCGTCCGGTCCAAGGGAAACCAGTTGCCGATTGTCCTCCTTGGCCTGCAGGCTTGTCGCTCCTGTTAGTTACGCCAGCCCCTTCCTCGGCTAACCCCAAACCCATTCTTCCTCCTTTCAGCCCTCCCATCCCGGCCCCCCATTGCTCCCCACGCCAGAACTCCTACAAACCACAGCCCTGCCCCCTCTACCCATCAATCTTCACTTTGCCCCCCCCCCCCATTCTCCTCCACACACATCACTTCCCACGCACTTCGGGCCACTGCAAGAACCCAGCAGGGGTGCGGTTCAACAATGCTTCCACCCCAAGTAGGACCTCCGAGTCCAGTGCAAGGCCAATATTTTATATCAATTATTGTAGAGTGAAAAAGGAAAGAAAGAGAGCCCGAGAGAGGCCCCAGCCACCCTGTGGAGCATGCCACCGACTGGATCTATGACATTTTTTTGGTCTTTCTAGAGGGAATTCAGCCAGGGGAAAGCCTTAAATGAGTCGCACACACTTGGATGACAAGCACTGGCAGCAACAGATCAGATTGCAGCCATTCAATTTGCTTCCAATTAAACAGTTTAAGTGAAGAGAATCAGGTCTAACTTTTTTTATCTTCTCGAAAGACAGGCCTTGAGAGAATTTCCATTTCTAAAGACCAATCCCTGCTGTGGTTTTATTAGCATGTGGGGCTGGGCCCCCCCACCCATCCCCTTTACCCCCACTCCATCTCTGCCTCCGGGCAGAAAAGAAAACAGCGAATCATTACAAAAACATCCCCAGTTTGGAGCAGGAGCTTAAGCTGGGAATACAGTTGATTTTGACATCAATTAACTATCTAACCAGACAAGTGCACGTGGCTTCGGAGGGTCTCTCCCTCACCCAGGCAGCGCCTCCAGAAACACCGCCTGCGCCCGCTCTGCTCAGCGCTGCTGATTCTAAAGACAGCCTCTTCCTGAGTGTATTTTTCCCCCAGCAATTACACTCCTCCACCGAAATCTAAATTTTCCATACTGCTGCCTGCTACTAATAAAAACCGTCTACCTTGCACTATTAAACAGTCGAATCGCACTACATGCCGTTTTTATTGGTAGTGACTGTAGCAAATTAAAATGCCTACGCAGAGACATTAAAACTCACGGTCTGCATTGTTACTGGAATATATAACTCGGTTTCGATTTAAAGCTCCCTGATTTTGTAAAAATCACTTTTCTTTTTCTTCGATTAAAGTTGGCTTGGCTTTCCTCTTTGAAAAAATCAATCGAAAAGACATGCTGCACGGCAAGTGGCCAGGCCAGACTCAGTGGCTCCTGGCACGGCCACCTGCGAGGGTCGCCTGGACCCGCTCGAACTGCGTGTCCCCTCACTGCGGGGAGCGTCACTCCCGGGAAGCAGGGGCCTGGACGCGTCACTTGTGGGCGCAGAGGGGTTTTGGGCGTGCGGAGAGCAGGGGACAGTCCGGCACTTGGCTACTGCTTCTTTCCAGTCGCCTTTCGAGCCGGAATGGGAGAAATCGGGCAGCCAAGAGGGGCGAACTTAGGAACTCCCTCGACAGCTCCAGTTTTTGCAGTTGCGTGGGCCATGTGCACCCCCAGGTTTAGGATGGGCCCTCCCCTCCCCCGTGTGTGCATTTTTAAAACAAGAGTTTTAACTTGGTCACGTTTTTGTTTCTTGTCCCCACAGCGGTCGGGGACAAGGCGGCATGGACATGCGCGTTTCAAGAAGCCGACCTCCCCACGAGGCCAGGCGCTGAGAAACGCCAGAAACTGCGGCCAGGACTTCAGGGCCAACCGGCGAAGCGGCGGTCGCGGGACCAGGCGCTCTGCAGACGCGGACCTTCCCGGCGCGTCTGGCCGCGGGGAGGCCGGAGCGGCGCGGGCCGGAGTCGTGCGCGCGGGCGGCGAGGGGGCGCTGTGGCCCGCGGCTGAGGCCTCGTCCCCGCTGCGGTGGCCCCAGCAGCGTTCCAGGCCGCCGACGGGCGGCGGGCGCCCTGCCCTGGCGAGCGACCTACCCCCTTTTCCCTTAGGTTTAATCCGGGGAAAAACAATTAATATCAGGCATTGCAATAAAACTTACTCCGCATTCGATCTTTGTCTTATTGCCCTAACCTTCGCTGGACTTTTTGTAAGTTTGGTGACTATTTGAGGGCGTGTAATTTTTGTGTTTTGGGTTTTCTTGTCAATTAATACATAGCTCTGCCGATGTGGCTTGGTGGTTGAGACCCATGTACCGAGAGGTCAATGGAAGGATTCCAGGTCTGGGCATAAGTCTGGCTTATAGGAGGGCTCCTTCCCCATACCTGGCTTGCAGGAGGCAGCCCGTCAATGTTTCTGTCTCTTTCTTCCCCCCATCTCTCTCAAAAAATCAATAAAACCATTTTTTTATTGTTTAAAGCATTACATGTGTCTCCTTTCCCCCCAGTTGACCCCCCACCACTAATAAAAGCATTTTTTTAAAAAAAAAAGATGAAAGCACAGATTTCACATGGGTTACCGTTCATGAGGTAACATTTAAAATATGAGTAATTTCAATGTATCAAATCGACTGCATTCCCAATGAAGGCCCCTTTGGTCCTGAGATCCTCCTAGCTGTTTGTAGAGGGCCTGACAGCAAGAAAGAAAAGGCAAGGAGAGGGAAAAGTGTGTTTCTGCAATTTCCTCTCTCTCTCTCTCTCTCTCTCTCTCTCTCTCTCTCTCTCTCTAATAGAAGTTTGTGGTCATAAATTGTACAAAATTTAAGTCCAAATGAAAAGTTTCTTTCAAGCATGGCATTCCTCACTCTTGGCATTCCCTGAACGTATTTTTTAGGGGTTCCAACACAGTGGTACTCCCAGAGTCCCCAACTTCAGATGCTGCAGCGTGAGCCTGGAAAACTTGTTCAGAGGGAATACCCTTCCCTCTCCCCACCAACAGGCTGTGTGTTCCCCCCCCCCCTCCACACACACACCCCTCCGCCGCTCCTGTCCTGGAACCCCAAAGGGGGACCTAGCTCAGAGGTTTTAAAAGGGCCCGAAGGCCGGAGTGCCCAGGGCCTTTCTAGGGGACCCAGAGCTGGGGAGGCCCGGGAAGTGTCGGGGCGCCAGGTCCCTGGATACCGGGCTCGCTCCTTCAGGTTCTAAGACCAGCTTCCTCACTTCCACGGCTCCTCCCCATTTAACTGACTCTGTAGCTCTTAATTACTGTGATTTCTCTTCCTCGCTGGCTCGTCCCTACCGGTTTCTTTAGTGGGCAGCACCCTCCCAGCCTCTCCACCGACGATCCGCCTCCGACTTGCATCCTGAAGCTTCTCTCCCCACTGCGCCCAGGGAATCCTCATCTCGCCTAGTCTCCGCATCTCCCGGACTGTCTCCCTGCCTCTCACTTCGCCCTCCTCCTCCTCCCGTCGCTCCTCTCCTCGCCCCTTAACCGAGTTTCCCGGCCGCGCAGGACCCGCGTGCCCTGACCCCCAGCTCCCGGTCCACGTGGGCCCGCCGGCGCCCAGGGCCGGGAGGGGACCCGGAGCCCCGGGAGAGGGAAAGGGGGACCCGCGGGCCGGGTCTGGACAGGCCAGAGTTTTTTTACGGGATCGGAGTCTTAGGAGACACGTTTCCCCCGCGGCGAAGACCTGAGCGCTGTGTTCTTCGCCTGCGGCTGCTGGGAGGGAGAAAAGTTAGAGGTGCTCAGCCTTTTCCCTTGCACACCTCGACACTTGGGCAGGCCCGGACCCCCAGACAGAGCGACGGGCGCGGGCGCGCGCCGCTTCCCGGAGAGGTCCGCGCGGCGCCGCTGCAGCTATTCCGGGCGAGTGGAAACAGATGAAGAGTTGTGAGGTTTTTTTTTTCCTTTTCTTTTTTTAAAAAGTGTTTCTGCAAGACAGTCTTTGGAAGAACTTAGCTCACCTCCGTCCCCCGCCCCTCTGGCAGCTGCTGCTCGGAGGTGGCCGCGGCGACTTGCGGGCGTGAGCGCCCAGGAGGCCCCGGAGGCCGCGGGAGGCCGCTCTGCCCCGGCGGCGGGAGCAGGTAGGACTCCTCGCTCGCAAGAAAACATTGGAGACGGAAGATTCCCTCCAGCCTTTCGACAATTGCGTCTATCAAACAAGCGAGGCTCTCTGGAGCGTTTGTCTGAGGCCATGTTTCCCGTCCTTTGGCAAACACTGGTTCGGTGTGAGCCCCGCAGACCGCCAATTCTGCAGCGTGTGGCCACGCGCGCTTTGCCCCCTTCCCCTTTCTGAACCCCCTGGCACACTCTGTCCCACCAGGGATTGTGTAGGTAAGAAAAGGGTGTGGTTGTTGTTCCCCCCTTTTTAAAAATGAGGGGAGGCAGAAAGAAAACTTTGACAAATTTGATCGCGTATTTAAAGTAAAAACTCGAGTTGCACAGAAACTAAGTTACAGAAACCGACTCAGAGAAGACATAATGCAGCACTTATAAATGCCAAAGACTGCCAGGCAGAATCGCGGGGAATTATAACAGTCTGTGAAGACGAGACCCCCAATGGAAAATGGGTCAGGGACAGACCCGTACCCTCTGCCTAAGCTGCGCACACTCACTAGTGGTGGGGAACTTTCCAGACAGCGTGCAAGATGCCACTCTGCACCCGCTCGCTCGCTGACATCAACCTGGTCCCGGTCCCGGTCCTCGGTGCGCAGAGCCAGGCAGCTCTCCCCGGGGCTGCGCTAGTGTAAATGGCCATCAAGAAGTTGGGAAGACGCATGGCAACGAACGAAAGATCAGGCGATGCCCGCATCCTGTCATCCTGCAACTCCTGGGCTCATTGTCCACCGCGGAGGAAATGCCAGGCACAGCGCCTGCAGCATTGTGTGCAAAGTGCAAGACTGGACACCTCCTGAATGGCAATCAGGAGAGGCCTGAGTGAAGAATGGGGCACACTGCATGCGGCAGAATGTTCCCCCGGGGGTGGAGAGTGAGGGAAGTAACTCCACTTGTATCAACACGAATAAGTCCTGAGAGTGTAAATTCGGGTGGGGAAACTAATAATGAAAAAGAAGGACGCAGAGAGGATTGGTGCGGATGATGGAGGTGTACAAACAATACTGTGCTATTTGCAGGCTCAGGGAGAGGGCTGTCCTCAGAAGTAGAAGGACTTTCTCCCCCTTTGGGCACACTCAGGGCCCTCGAGGAGGATTGTGGGAAAGGGGGGGTTGTCAGTTTTATGAGTAATACTTTATTTCTGAGAAATATGCCTGAAATAAATGACAAAAAATGATAATGATTATTAAACTTGGTTGATGATTACTTGGGCTTATGCCATTCTACATATTTCTAGTGTGTGAGATATTTTGTCTTGAAAATTAAAACAAAAAAATGAGTATTGGCATTTGAAAGGAGTGTCCTAGGACAGAAGTCTAATCTAATTTAGGAGTTCTTTCTTTTTAAAAACATCTTAAAAGTTCGCATTCTTCATCTCTTTCTTCCTCCCTCTGTTACCCCACCCTTCACAAAACATAAACAGTATGCTGGATCTGCAGTCTAGACCTTTAAACTCCTAGTCTCCTGTGTGCATGTCCTTGTGTCATTATTCAAAGCATGGCAGAAGAAGACAAGTGTGCTGGGCAGAGTGCAGGGGCTGGTCACTCGGCTCTTTTCACGGAAGAGACGCAGAGGCTCCCGGAAGAGAAGGACAGAGCCGGATGCAGCCGGGCCTCCAGTGGGCTGGGGGGTGATGTGCCTTTATTCTGTGTAGAATTCTGCACCTTCTCTTTAGATAACAATAAACATTTTATGCATGCAAATCAAGATTAGAAAGAGGGGCTGTGGAAAGACAGGAAAGAAAAAAAGGCTGAGAAGAGGGGCAGAACACAGTCTGGGAAGGAAAGGAAAACAGAGGCAGAGGGGAAGGAGGAGGACTCCAGGTTTGTGGTAGATCCTCCCCTCACACCTCCTCTGTCTCAGAATAAAAGGCCAAGCCTTTTGACCCCTTAGCACTTTCTAGAACCAATTCACTCTCTGCCCTCATCCTCCCCGCTGCAGCCTGAGAAATCCTGAACTTCAAATACAATCCTATTTGAAGGCCTTGCACAGAGGAAGAGGCCTTGAGGCCCAGTCCTGCAGCCAGGCCTCATTACAGGACTACATGGTCCCTGCGGGCCATTCTGTTCCTTAACCTGTTCAGAGCCAGGCTGACAGAAAAGCACCACTGCTTCTGCCAGTGGCTAAGGGATCTTTCTACCCTATTTCAAAACATTATGTGGCTCCAAAGTTAAGAGAGTGTAGTGTGATATTGGTGGAGGGACAGACACGTAGAGCATTGGAATAGAACCCAGTCCAGGAAGTTACTTTTCTTGACAATCGAACTTCCATAATAATAATAATAATAAATCCCACAAAAATATCTCAACCCAAATTTTACATCTTAGATGATAATACTAAAAATGGGTCACAGACTTAAATGTAAAAATTTAAAACTTTTAGAAAAAACATAGGAGGAAATCTTCAAACTCTAGGCCTAGACAAAGTATTCTTAAGACCAGACACCAAAAGCATAGTCCCTAAAAGGAAAGCTTGATAAATTGTATTTCATCCAAATTTAAAACTTTTGTTTTGTGAAAGATCATGTTAAGAGAATGACAAAAAAGAAAAAAGAAAAAGAGTAGCAGACTGAGAGGAAATATTTTCAAACCCTAGATACCAGCAAAGGACTAGTATCTAGAATATGTAAAGAATACTCACACCTCAACAAACAAGACAACCAAAACAATCCAATTAGAATTTGGGCAAAAGATACAAAAAACCATTTCACCATAGAGGTATACAGATGGTAAATAAGCATATAAAATGATTTTTAACATCATTAGGCATCAAGGGAATGCAAATTGAAACCACAATAAGATATGTGCTCCTATCAGATTGGCTAAAATAAAAACACAAAATAGTGACTACATCAAAGGCTGATGAAAATTCAGAGAAACTAGATCATTCATACATTGGTGGTGGGAGTATGCAATGGCACATCTACTTTGGAAAGCTGTTTGGCAGTTTCTTATAAAACTTGCAACTACAATCTAGCGATTGCATTCTTGGGCATTGGTCCCAGAGAAATAGAAACATGTTTACACAAAGCCATGCACAGCAGCTTTATCTGTAATGGACAGAAACTGGAACCCCCTCCATGTCTTCTAGTAGGCCAAGGGTCAAACTGCTGCTCAGCTGAGCCAGGAGGGAGCTATTGGTCCACACAAACTAAATGATGCACCAGAGAGGGAGGAGGAGGGACAAAAACAATCCCAAAGGAGTGCATGCGTGTGTGCCTGTGTGTGTGTGTGTGTGTGTGTGTGTGTGTGTGTGTGCACGCGCGCGCGTGCTCGTGGGTGACAATTCTGCATATAGAATGTTTTCAAAATTACAAACTTTTAGAAATGAGAATAATTTTGTGCTTGCCAGGGCTTAGGGGAATGGTGGGGGAGTGGGGAAGTTATGGGTGGCAAGAGGGAGGTGGGCTTGTTTATAAAAAGCAACAGGAGGGGTCCCTGTGCTATTGGGAGTGTTCAGTTCTTTGACCTTGTGTTTTCAGAGATCTACAAGAGATAAATAGGGCATGAGGCCTGAAGAAGATGTGAGGTCCATAATATATGATATATGATGCCCCTCTGAGCACAGGAAGACAGGCACGTCAGGAGCTACCTCAGTGTCCATGCTCTGAGGGGACTGTGGTATACACAGGAGGAAGCTGATCAAGTTCAAGTCAGACACCGTGACCCATGGGCAACTCCACTAGGGTACATTTCTGCATTGTTCTTTTGTTTTAAGGTAGGCCTGACAGAGAGATGCTCCTCCCAGGGCTGGCCAGTTCTTAGGGAAAGAGGTTTGGCCAGAAGCACTCTTGTATGTGCAAACTATCAATCCTGTATATACCCCCAACCTTCTTATCTGAGGCTCACACACCAAGCTAATGTTGCTCTGTCCTAAATCACTCCTAAGCAACTAGAGATCACCCCAGTGCCCCAAAGCCCACCAGAATTGTTCAAACTAGCCAGCCCTAAACTGTTGAGTCTGCCCAGCTCTGTTCTCTCACAGGATTGTCAGTAAAAGCTCTGCCCTAGGCCCTCTCACCATTCCTACTTCTGCCTGCTGACCAGAAACTGCATGGCGTGCTCTCTTTCTTTAAGGAAAGGTGAGTAATACATTCTTCTTTAAATGACATAACCTCTCCAAGTTGGCACTCAGTCACCTTCATGAATTAGAATCCCACAGGTATGTTTCAGAACAGAGTGGTATTTCATTGTGGCTTAATTAGAATTTTTAAAACAACTAATGACCTTAACCATCTTTTCACATGCTTGTTGTTCATACATGCATCCTTTTTGAAGTGTCTGTTCAGTTCTTATGATCATTTAAAAAGCTGTGATTACTACACATTTTATTCTTTGTTTAAGCTACTGGAATTATTTATTTTGCAGTATATTTTCAAATTGTTAACTGTAAGTATATGGAAGTATAAGTGATTTTTGTATATTGACTATGTGTTCTGCAATCCTGCTAACTTCAATTATGAATTACACTAGAGGCCCAGTGCACGAATTCATGCATGGGTGGGGTCCAGCCAGCCAGAAGGAGAGGCAAGGGCAGTTGGCAACTGGCCCGCCCCCGATCAGGGTATTGAAGGCTGATAGGGGGAGGGGCTGGCCAGAGGTAGTGGGAAGAATGATCAGGGCCCAGATTAGGCTGGTTGGCTGCCACAGTGCACATCATAGCCACCAGTCTTTCTGATTGTTCTGCCATTCTGGATGCTGGGGTTTTATATACATATTAGTTTTTAAAGTCTACATAAATGATTATAACTTTTGTGAATGAACAGTTTTCTTTCTCCCTATCAAACATGTTTGCCTTCTGTTTGATTTCCTATCTCTATTGCACTAGCTAGACCTCCAGTACTATGAATGAAATAGAACTGTGGGAAAGCTGTCTTTGCCTTGTCCTGACCCTAGTTAGAAAGTGCAACCTTTCTTCATTAGGTATGATGTTGTTTTAAGTTTTCACAGTGTCCTTAATCAAGGTGAGAAAGTTTCCCTCTATTCCTAGGTTGCTAACAGTTTAAAAGTTTATAATAATAAAAGCATAGTATGTTAATTAGACCAGACAGCTGAACAACCTTCCAGACTTCATTCCGGATGTCCTTTCAGATGAAGTTGCCATGGTGGGGGCTGAGGTAGAGTGGTTAAGAGAGATCAGCCAGGAAGGCAAGTGGTTAGGGTTGATCAGGCAGGCAGCAGATGAGTGGTTAGGGGGTGATCACACAGGCCTGCAGAGTGGTTGGGGCAATCAGGCAGGCAGGTGGTAATTAGGGGCTATCAGGCAGACAGGCATAGTGGTTAGGCATGATCATGCAGGCAGGAAGAGTGGTTAGGGGCAATCAGGCAGACAGGCAGGTGAGCAGTTAGGAGCCAGCAATCCCAGATTGCGCAAGGGATGTCTGACTGCTGGTTTAGGTCCAATCCTGCAGAGATCAGGTCTAAACTGGCAGTCAGACATCCCCCAAGGGGTCCTGGATTGTGAGGGGGTGTAAGCCCAGCTGAGGGACACCCCTCCCCCTGTGCACAAATTTTGTGCACCAGGCCTCTAGTATAAGAATACAAGTTCTTTGGTTTATCTCTTCTCCTCCTTCCCTGCCCCCCCACCCCCAACTCTGAGATATGTCAGTCTGTTTCATGGCTCCATGCCTTAGGTCTTATTTTGTTGGTCAATTCATTTTGTTCATTAGAGTCCACAAATAAGTGAGATCATGAGCATCTTTCTCTCATTTAGTATAATAAACTACATGTCCATTCATGCTGTCTCAAAGGGTAAGAGGTCCTTTTTATAGCTGCATAGTATTCCATCATGTAAATGTACCACAGGTTTTTTTATGCATTCATGGGTGTTTGGGCTCTTTTCAAATCTTAGCTATTGTTAATAACATTACTATGAACATAGGGGTACATATATTCTTTCTGATTGGTGTTTTGGGGGTTTGGGAATATATTTCCAAAAGTGGGATCACTTGCTCAAATGGCAGTTCCATTTTTAATTTTTTGAGGAAACTCCATACTGTTTTCCATAATTGCTGCACCAGTCTGCATTACCACCAGCTCATCACTGATGACCCAGGTTTCCTCTCATTATCTTTCAAGTCTTCAGAACACGTTACTCTTTCTAGGATTTATAGTTTGCTATAACTTTTATTTTTGAAAGTGTCACAGTGTCCTCTCTGATGATGTAAGCATGGTTCCTCACCTTTATCACAATCTCCTTTGCTGTTGGAACAAATAACATTTCAGTGGGCATATAGCTTAGGGCACTGGTCTTCTTAGCCCATTTGGATTTTCAAGCTTGTTCTTGAAGAGTTGCATGAGGACCTGGGTCTCTATCTCAAGAATTTTCTGTTGGGGGATGTAGAAACATCTGTATGTCCTGGTATCCAATCAGTGCAAAGCCGGGGTTTTTCTTTGTGGTAAAGTCCCTCTTGTTGTTATGAAAGGGACAGGTAAAGACCAAGTAAGCAATGGACTAGAGAAGGGGCAGGTATGGGGTCAATGTTGGCTAGGATGAACTGAGGCCATGAGAAATATCTGGTGTTAAGAAGACACAAATCTAATATGACTTTGGCAGGAGAATCTGAATAATTATATTGTTTTTCATTTTGTTTTGTTTTGTTTTTAAGTAGTGAGAAAAGCTAGGGAGAACAAGAAACAGGGAGAGCCATTGGAAGTCTATCTTTTCAATAGACATGAGAGAAGGAAGGTCATATTGAAGAGATGACATTTGAACAAAAACAAGGTAGAGAAAGAGAGATGTATGTGGGCACAGACTTCCAAAGCTATGGGGAGCAGAACATGGATTCTTACTGTATTTGTCTCAAGTGGCTGATGAAAAAATGACCACAAATGGGGTGGCTTATGATAATGGGAATTTACTGTTTCCTAACTCTGGAAGAGAAGTCTGAAGTCAAGCTCTCAGAAGGTCTATGCTCCCTCCTGAGGCTCTAGGGCTGGGTCCTTCCTGTCTCCTTCAGCTTCTGGTGCCCCGGTGTCCTGCCCTGGACTCACAGCTGCCTCTCTCCAGTCTCTGCCTCTGTCTTCACATGGCTTTGCCCTCTTCTTGTGTCTCATTTTCTTAGGATGACACCCATCCTTTGATTTAGGCCTCCCTAATTTAGGTCGATCCTTACCTTAATCACATCTGCAAAGACTCTTATTTCTACAGAGGTCACATTCACAAGTACTGGATAGAGGTATCATTTTTGTTGTTGTCATAGGAAGGCACTTTTCAACCAACTACATATGTAGAAAATACAGATTTTAATTGCAGATGTAATTAATTCTAGAAGAACCACCCTAGAAGAGAATAGTTATTGGTTGCTTTTCAAAATTGGGGAGAGCTGCAACACCCAGGCAGGTTGACCCAGGCACAACCTCATGGACAAAACATTCACACCAAGAACAAAACAACTCTGATTCTCTGAAGAGACAGGGTAGGGCATCCTGGCTAGAAGGGGCAGGAGACAAGCCAGGCACACTGGTCTCTGGTCTTCTCTGACTTCCCAGTATTTACTCTTCTAAGATCTCTAATGACCTTGTTCTCCCACCTTCCATTCCCAGGGTCTCCATGCTGCCCTGCGGCTGCCAAACTCAAATCTCATCTCCCAAGACATGGCCCTCCCTGTGCCTCAGCTGAGGAAATGCTCTTATCACTCCCTGTTCCCAGTGCCCTGACCCTCAGGCCGGCAGTGAGGGTGAAACCTGTCCCTTCACACCATTCTAGAGGGCATTATTGAAGCTGTCTACATTAAGGAACCTCTTGGTTGTGGTTGGGTTGCCTCTGCCTTGGATTTTAGCTGATGCATGGTCACCTGGAGTAGAGACTGCATTTCCTAGACTAGAATGTGTTGCAGTTAGGTATGGTCTCATGACTGGGTACTTGCCAATAACATGTAAGCAGAAGGGATGGGTTGACTTCCAGCAACCCTTAGAGCCTTAGAGACAACCCTTCCAGTCCCTTGTCCCTTTCTCCTGTCCGGAGCTGAGGAGATACCTTGTCCACAGATGAAAGTGCAAGGAAGAACCCACAAGACTTCTACACCTGCTGAAGTAGACTGAAACACATCCTAGCTTGCCTTCAGCCACTGCTGTTCTGATTTTCTGACTTTCCCAGATGAACCAAGTCTAAATTAAAACAAATGGGGTTTGATATTTTGTTTACACACATGAACATATTGTTCCTTTTAAAAATCAAGTTTATTGATAAAGTTAAGATACCTCTAGCTGCTGATAACAAATTACCACCAACTGGGCAGTTTAACACAATAGTTCTGGAGGCCAGGAGTCCCAGATCAGGGTGTCAGCAGGTTCATGCTCCAGGGGAAGATCTGTTTTACCTTCTTCTCTCTCTTGCATATGCAGGTGCCAAGTGGCTGAGGGCAGGGTGGTAGCTACAACGTTCTGCACCACTCAGCTGCTCCAGGCCTCTAGGCAGCATGGGAAGGTGGAAGGGTGGTTCTGGGCCAGTGTGAAAGGTAGTGCTGGCAACCAGGGGAAGGAAGGCCCATTCTTGCATGAATCTTCATGCATCGCACCTCTAGTAATTCCATATAAGTTTTAGAATCAGCCTATCATTTTCTATAAAAAAACACCCTTTTGGAATTTTTATTTGTATTGCAATAAGTATAGCAATTAATTGGAGGACAATTGCTACTATAACAATATTAATTATTCCAATCAATGAATATGATATATCTTGCTATTTATTTAGGTCTCTTTAGTTTATATTTCTCAGCAATACTATGTAGTTTTCCATATATTTTGACATTTTTATTCCTACATAATATTTTTTATGTTGTTGATAATAGGTATTTTAATGGTTTCATTTTTCAATGGCTTATTGCTAGCATAGATAAATAGAATTAATTATTGTGAATATTGACTTTTCATTATATAACCTTACTAATTTCATTTCTTAACTCTAGAAACTTTTGTAGATTTCTAAGGATTTACTGCATACAAGGTTATGTTATCCACAAATAAAGAGACTTTTATTTCTTCTCTTGCAATCTGTATTGAGTTTGCTTTTTTTCTTGCCTAGATATTGACTCGGAGTAGTGGGAACAGGCACCCTAGTCTGTTCCTGATCTCCAGGGTAAAGCATGCATTCCTTCCCTATTAAATATGATGTAATAGTAGGTTAACCTCAGATGGTCTTTATTAGTTTGGGAATATTTCCAGCTTCCTTTAGTTTGTTGAGAGTTTTAATCAAGAATGAATATTGAATTTTGTCACATGTTTTTCTTCATCTATTGAGATAATAGTGCCTGGTTTTTCAAATGTTAAGTTGGTCTTGAATTTTTAATATGAATGCCACATGATCACAATATATTTTCTTTTATTTTTCTTTTTTTAATTTAATTTACTAATATTCTTTCCTTATGATGTCTTTGTCTGGGTTTGTTGTCTTAATAACAAGGTAATTCTAGTCTCAGAAAATTAATTGCATAGTATTTTCCTCCTCTATTTTCTGAAATATTTTGTCTATTATTATTGTATTATTTTATTATTATTATTATTATTATTATTATTAATTTTCCAAAATGTTGATATCATTTATCACTGATGTCATTTGGGCCTGGAATTTTCTTTGTAGGGAGACTTAAAAATATAAATTTAATTTTTAAGCCAATACAGACATACTCAGATTTTTAAATATTTCTTACTAGAGGCCTGATGCATAAAATTCATGCATGAGTAGGCCTTCACCACTATAGCAGCTGCCTCTATCCTGTGGCTGCAGCCCCACATCATCTGGAAGGGGGGCTTCCTGACGGTTGTTCTGCTGTCCAGCAGTTCAGTTTATTTGCATATTAGGCTTTTATTATTATAGATATTTGATACTTTTCAAGAAAGGTCTTCATGTTTTGTTAATCCTCACCCAATGATATTTTCCCATTAATTTCTAGAGAAAGCAGGAGGGAGTGGGAGACATAGGAGAGAGAGAAATATTATTGTCAGAGAGACACATTCATTGGTTGCCTCCAACACGTATCGGGACCCGGATGGAGCCTGCCACAGAGATAAGTGACTTTACCGGAATTGAACCTGGGACTTTCAGTCTGCCAGCCAACACTCTATTCATTGAGCCAAACCAGCTAGGGCAAGAAATGTCTCCACTTTATCTAAGTGGTGGAATGTGTTGGCATAAAGCTCATTATAATACTTCCTTATTATATTTTCAGTGTCTATGGAATCTGTAGTAATGTACCCTCTTTGGTTCTTTTTATTGTTGTTGTTAATCCTCACTCGAGGATATTTTTTCCATTATTTCTCAGAGAAAGTGGCAGGGATGGAGGGGACGGGGAGAGAGAGAAAACAAACAAACAAACATAGATGTGAGAGAGACACATAGACTGGTTGCCTCCTACTTACTCCCCTACCAGGGATGGGGAGCGAACCCAAAACCCAGGTACATGCCCTTGACCCAGAATTCAACCTGAGATCCTTAGGTGTGCATTCTTATGCTCTAACCACTGAAAAACACTGGCCAGGGCAAACCTCCTTGATTCTTGATATTGATATTTTATATTTTCTCTTTTTTCATGTTCAATCAACTAGAGATTCATGAATTTTATTGATTTTTTTTTTAATGAGCATCTGGCACTGGCCTGTTTGGCTCAGTGGATAGAGTGTTAGCCTGGGGACTGAGGGGTCCTTGTGTCAATTCTAATTAAGAGCACATATCCAGAATGTGGGCTTGATCCCCAGTAGGGGGCATGCAGAAGGCAGTTGATCGATGATTCTCTCTCATCATTGATATTTCTCTCTCCCTCTCCCTTCTTCTCTGAAATCAATAAAAAAATATATTAAAAAAAATGACCATCTGGTTTCATTGATTTTCCCTACCGTTAGGCTTTCCCCAATCCTATTGATTTCAACTCTGATCTTTAATATTTCCTCCCATCTCTTATTTTGGGTTTACTTTGATATTCTATCACATTTTTTATGCTTTTAAGAGTGGAGTCTTAAACTATTGATTTTTTAGACTTTTCTTCCTTTCTAACACAAGCATTTAATACTATGAATTTCCTTTTAAGCACTGCTTTTGTTGTAGTCTGTAAAATTTTATATGCTGTGTTTTTATTTTTATTTAGTTTAAAATATTTCTAATTTTTTTGTTTTTATTTCCTCTTTCTCAACTCACTGGGTTATTTAAGCATATTTTGCACACTTTCCAAATACTTGGGTCTATAATATATGTATCCTAATTGTTTCTTTCCAATTTAATACCACTATGTCAGATTTTGGCCTCATATAATTAAACACCTATTATTAGGAACATATGAATTTAGGGTTGTCATATCTTATTAATAATTAGACAAATTTATCATTGTAAATTATCTTCTTCTTTATATGGTAATATTTCTAGTCCTAAAGTCAACATTGTCTGATACTAGGATAGTTATCTCAGCTTTCTTATGTTAGTGTTTGCATCAAATACCCCTTTTATTCCTTTTATTTTAATTTAGCTATTTTTTATATTTGAATCTTATTTCTTATAAATAGTATACAGCTGGGCCTTTTCTATCAAGTGCAACAACCTCTGCCTTTAACTGGTGATTTTAAATCTTTTATATTTAATGTAACTATATTTATGGTTTGACTAAGTCTATCATAGTTAATTGTCCCATTTTCCCCCTTTATTGATCTTTTTGCTGCCTTTTTATATTAATAATTTAAAAATGTTATTCTAATTTATCTTCATTTTATTTTTTAATATATTTTATTGGTTTTTCACAGAGAGGAAGGGAGAAAGTTAGAAACATCGACGAGAGAGAAAACATCAATCAGCTGCCTCCTGCACACACCCCACTGGGGACAGGCCCCCAACCAAGGTACATGCCCTGGACCAGAATTGAACCCGGGACCTTTCAGTCCGCAGGCTGACGCTCTATCCACTGAGCCAAGCCAGTTTTGGCCACTTTATCTTTATTATTGGCTCATCCATTATATCTCTTTTAATTATATATGGTAGTATTTAATGGATTTTAGCTTTTATAATATGCAATTCAATAAAGTCTACCTTTAGATATTATATCTCTACATATATATGTAGGACCTGTATAAGAGTGTGCTTCCATTTTTCAATGTCATGCATTTTACTTAAATATATACTATAAACCTAATAATACAATATTATATTTTTGCTTTAAATGACCAATTTTCCTTTAAAAATGTAAAAGTAAGAAAAAGAACCTGATTATATATCTATATATTTATACTTTCTGGGGCTCCTTAGTTCCTTTTGTAGATCCAAGTTCTCACTCACTATTGTTTAACTTTAACATGAAAAAGATTTTTAGCTAACATTGCTTTTAGTAAATGTCTACTGATGATAAATTGCATCAGCTTTGATTTGTCTGCAAAAATATTTATTTTGCCTTATTTTTGAAAAATATTTTTCTGTACACAGAAATAGGTTGACTCTTTTTCCTATTTGAGCACTTTATAGATTTTTTTTCATTGTCTTCTGGTTTTCATTGTCAGGAAAAGTCTGTTGTCATTCCTATCTATGTTTCTCTGCATCATGAATTTCCACCCCCAACCTTTGGCTGCCTTGTGTGGTTTTCTTTGCATTTATCCAGATTGAGCTTTGATGAGTTTCTTCCATCTGTGTGTTCAGCCTTTTAAATAATTTTTTAAATGTTTAGTTATTATTTATTCAAATATGTTTCTGACACTCTCCCTCTTTTAGTGACTCCAAGTGTATTTTTATTAGATTGTTTGATATTTTTTTCATAGATCACTGAGGCTCTAGTCTTTGTTTATTTGTTTAGTCTTTTTATTTCTCTCTGTGCTTCTTTTTGTATACATTATATTGCTATATATTTTAAAATATTTTTTTTATTGATTCCAGAGAGGAAAGAAAAAGGAGAGATAGAAACATCAATGATGAAGAGAATCATTGATTGGCTGCCTCCTGCACGCTCCCTATTGGGGATTGAGCCTAAAACCTAGGCATGTGCCTTGACTAGGAATTGAATCATGACCTCTTGATTCATAGGTTGATGTTCAACCCTTGAGCAACACCAGCTGGGCTATATTGCTATGTCTTTACATTCTCCAGTGTTTCCCTCTGTGATGTATAGCTTTATTTCATTTGTTTTGAATGGTTGCATTATAATCCATGGCAGGAAAGTAACATCCCATAATTGATTCACCCATTTCCTTAATAAAAGGCATCATAGTGTTTCTAGTTGTTGGCTCTTTACAATGATCCTGAAACAAACATTCTTGTACATATATTCTTATAATTTTACTAATGGTCCTGTGCATGAAACTCATGCACAGGTGGGGGGAAGGTAGGGGTGTCCCTCAGCCCGGCCTGCACCCTCTCCAATCTGGGACCCCTCAGGAGATAACCAGCAGTGAGACACCCATCTCACAGTCCAGAACAGCTAGCTCCTAACCACTTGCCTGCCTGCCTAATTGCCCCTAACTGCTCCCTTGCTGGCTTGATTGCCCCTAACCACCTCTGCCTCGGCCCTGCATCTGGGACCCAGGATTCCCTCCTCCAGCTGACCATAGGCACCTGGGATCTGGGCTTCCCTCCCTCTGGTCAGCCATAGGCGCCCAGGCCAGCTGCAGCTGCAGGGGATAGTGGGATGGTGGCTTCACCTGGGCTTCAGCCACAAGTTCTGGTGCCTGGGACCTCGGGGTGGGAGGCTTCTCTGTCTCCCAGGCCACAGCCAGCTGCAGGTACTGGTGCCCAGGACTGCAGGATGGGCAGTTTCTCCGTCTACCAGGCAGTAGACAGTTGCAGGTGCTGGTGCCTGGACCGCAGGTGGATGGCTTCTCTGTCTTCCCTGGGATGTAGTGTGGGTGACTTCTCTGGCTGGCTGTGGCCTGGGATCACAGGGCAGGTGGCTTCTTTGTCTTCTGAGCTGCACCCAATCTCAGGTGCTGGGGCCCAGTTTCTGTCTCTACCAGGATGTGGGGCAGGTGGACGTGAGGCTTTTGCTGCTCTCTGCAGCCTGGGATCCCGGGGCTGGTGGCTTCTTTGTCTCTTAGGCTACAGTCAGCCCCAGGCACTGGCACCCAACTTCTCTGACCCCCATAGGCCTGGAGCCATATTTTTAGGTTAATTTGCATACTCACTCTGTTTGGCTGGTAGTGTAGTGGAGTGATGGTAATTTGCATGTTTCTCTTTTATTAGTGTAGATTTCTGTGCCACATTGCCCCAGGTCTGTGATTTCTGGTTCAGAAGGCACATGTATTTTTAAATTATTGCCAAGTGTTGCTTTTTCAAAAATTGTCTCAAATGTTATTATTTGATTACAAATGTATAACATTTACACAAAATAATTAATGTGATCATTTATACACTTTATTGTAATACAGTTTTTATTATTTTTCTTCTCCTAGTTGCTTGATTCTCCCCTCCAATTTTCCTCTGCCCTTGAAACTATGCTTTCCTTTGGCACTTAATCTGCTAAGTCTGTCTGGTGATTTTTCATTTCAGATATTAACTTTTTACTTAGAAGTTCAGTTTGGGTCTTGAGTAGATCTTACTAGGTACAGAGTGAGAAAAGATCAATGTAGTAAGTTGAAGATAAAATAAATCAATGACCAAAACTTCACAAACAACCAAACCTGCATGCATTTTTATCTAATAATATAAGTGTATTTGATATGAAGTATGTCATAGATTGCCTACGGAGTGGAAAGGCATAGAACTACCATAATTAATACTAAATTTAACATTTATGTATGAGATATATGTGCATACATTTCTCTATAGATTGAATTAAGTGAAACTCCTAGTTTGTAAACTACAGCTTCTTAAACTCCACCAAATGTACCATCGGAATTGGGTGATGGTGATGATGACAAGGAGGCTGCAGATCAGTATTTGACCCCTGGATCAGATTTTTTTTTAAAGCTTATGGGTTTATTTGTAATTGTTAATTCCTTCTAGTCTCTGTTTTAGAAATGGATGTTATTCTTGTAATTTGTCCATTTCATTCAAGTTTTACAATCTGCTTAACAAATAGCTCAGTCTAACATAAGCAGGGAAGACAGGAAGAGCATCAGTGGGAAATATTATCTAGTACATAGATCTGCCCCCGATCAAATATTCAGTTACTACCTACACGTAGTAATTGTCATAGCCGGGGTACTTATGTTTGATGTGCTATGCTGGAAGTTCACCAACGAATTAGATGTGCAGAGATTCTTTTCTAGGAAAAAAGGGAGGGATTAATATAGATGAAATTGGGTAATTTCTCTCTATAAAGTCATATTTTAAACCTTTTGGCAGATCTCAAGATCCCATCTGCCATGGGAAAAAGAATACATTTGAACATAAAAATGTTCAAATCTGGTGTATAAAGATTGTACTGTTAAATTTCAGTCTCCTGGAAACCAGATATTCAAAGAGTTCACCTTCTTAATACCTATTGAAAAGTGTGTCCATGATTAAATGTTATCTAAAAGAGAGATACTGAGCATCTTCTGAGGGTCCCTCGGAAGGCTCACGTGATTGATGGGCTCAGCCCCACAAGGTAACACTTGGTGTCCATCATGTATGTGCTACCTTCACAGCTGCCTTGTGAGTCAGGGTCTGGGATGGTGTTTGGTAGCTTTTACATGACTTTCTCTGAGTCAGTGTCACCGGTAACCTATTTCATGATTTGGTATGCAGTGCCATGTGAAAGCTGACGTGATATTTCTTCACTATCTAAAGGTTTGTGTTTAGGTTCTGAATCAAGCAGATAACAAGAGCTGTTAGTCATTTCTATAAAAGAAAAGTTACAGTCAACAAGTGGAGCAACTTCACAGAGATCATTCTACTCCCAGCACTAGGACAAGTAAGTACCCACTGTGAGAAATTCCCTGGGTGGGAATTTGGAGGGAAGATGCTTCATGGAGGTATCTAGTGAGTGAAAGAATAACAAAGATTCCGTTTGTGATTTTCTGCCATCACAGGAGGCAGCGGTTTCTTCATCTGTTCCAGCAGTTTTTCTGAGCCTCAGCCTGGGCAGTGGTAGGGGTGCCGGGCTCCAGATATGCCCCGCAGGAGTGTGTAAGAGGCCCCTGCCTCCTGGTTTATATTCCCAGGAAGCACACATGCTTCCTGGAGATCTCTGCTCTGTGTGCTTCGTCAGCCACTCTCTCTGGAAACATTTATCCGAGAAGAGTAGGAAATTCACCACCTGACAAGTCAGGATCCACATAGAGAATTCCTTGGGGTAGAGCAAGGAGCAGGACCTAAGATCGCATCTGCTAGAAACAAAATGTGAGGGCAGGCACCTAGGTTAAACAGAAGCAATCTCACTATGGTAGACAGCTGATGAATCATGAATCTCTAAATAAAAATATGTGTGAAAATGATTTAGGCCTTTTCATTAAATACAATCTCCCAGGAAATCTGTGGTGATCTGGTGCTATCTCAGTTCTTAGTCAGAGTACCTGGTGGTGACAGAGTTTTAACCTGGGGGTGCACATGTAAGGAAGAGAATAACCGGGGTCCTGGGGATGTTTCAGTGACTGGGACTGAGGAAGAGAAAAACACTACGATAGGATAAAATACGAGGATTGACCCACGATCTGACATAATGTGGGATTTATTCTGAGAGATATTTATTTGGGGGTCTCTTCAAGGGGTTACTTATCCTAGTGTATAGGAGCTTCTTTATGAAACAATCTGGTGCATAAAAACGCACTGAGAAAGTTCTGAGGAAGCCTGCATATTAAGCTTTCAGTATAGGTAACTGTAGGAACGCTATATTAGTTTCCTGGGACTGCCAAAACAAAATGTCAGAGCCGGGGACTCAACCCACAGAATTCTATCTTCTCCCAGTTCTGAGGCTGGAAGTCTAAGATGAAGGTGCCAGCAAGATTGGTTTCTGGTGAGGCCTCCCTTCTAGGCTTGCAGATGGCATTCTTGGTATCTCTTCCTCTTATCAGGGCCCATCCTCTGACCTCATTTAACTTTAATTACCTCTTTATAAAGGCCCTATTTCCCAATAGACACTTCATAAGTTACTGGGGGTTAACGTTTCAACATCAGATTTTGGGGAAAAGGACAATACAGCTTATGGTGAATGATATGAGATAGAAATGTCCTCATGAGTCTGAGGACAACTGTACCTCAGTTCTAAAGTCTTGGGTCCATCATTCCTGGAAAGTAATTTTGTTTCAGGGATTTTGTGTTTGTTTGTTTGTTTCTGGTGCTTAATTACAGTGTGTGTGTGTGTGTGTGTGTGTGTGTGTGTGTGTGTGTGTGTGTGACAGAGGTGAGACCTCCCCTAAGAACAGCAATGGCATCCCAGTCCAGAGACAATAACATTCAGGCTAGACTTTAAAACAGGGAGACCTTGTAATGTAGGGAGGGGAGTCAGTCCATTTGGAAGGCTTCTTCCAGCCTTTTCTCCCACGAATTCCATGTCAGGCTCAGCGGCCTTATTTCCCAGCTGGTTCCTGCTCACGTCTATGAGTTTGCCACTAGGAAAGCCACCTGCTAGGATGTCCAGGATCAGGCAGCTCTTCCCTCTCCCAGAAAACAGATTTCTATGGACTTAGCATCCTACTCTTTCTACTTGAGCCATTGTGAGCAGAAAGAACCTGTCAAAACACAGTGTCCTGGGAGGAGTTTGTGTCATATGACAATAGTGCGCCCACGTGATTTCATAGCTGGAAACCACGAGGCTGCATAAATGAAAGAACAAATGAATAAATAAGTGAATAAATGAATGATCAAATAAATCAATCGCATAACCGGTATAACTTTCAGGGAGCATGGAAAGCTGCGGTTTGCATTTTTATTTTGCAGAGCTGGTAATTGCTTCCTTGTCATGTCCTATGGCTACAATAGATTTTCTCCCCCAATAATCATAATTTCAGCAAAATTTTGCAATTGTAAAATGCCGCATTTTTAAGAAATTCCAGCTGTCATTCCCCATCCAGCAGAGCTTCGTTTTGTGTTGCTAATTCATTGTCTTCCTCACTCTGGGCACCTTCACCGGGTTGGGTGTATGATGGATGCCATCTGGTCTGATAGAAGGAAACAGATATTGATTTTTAATATTTTCTCCCAACTTGTTTACTCTAGGATAATACAGCAGCTGTGTGGCAGCTTGTCTCGGAGTGGAAAGGATTATTACCACTGCCTTTTGATGAGATAAATTACCTAGGATGACTTGAATGGCTAAAGGGTATACTTTGATGTTATGTCGCTTCATTTACCCTTATGACTAAATGATTATTGATTTTATATTTTTAAGCTCTTGAAACATGAAAATAAGTTGGTGGAGGAGCCTGGCTGTGTTAGTTTTATTAATTTATTTCTGCAGGGCATAATTCACTTTGGACCAGGTTGTGAAGGTTTTGGGTTCATGACCGGCTGTAGATACAGTTGCAAAGAAATGGCTTATTTATATAGTCATTGCAAGTAGTCCCAAAATCAATACAGTCTGGGATTGGATGATTAAACTCAGTCCCTTTGTGGGATTCATTCCTGGAGCCGCTGCTGAAATCATCTTGACCACAGCACATCCATGTGATCAAGTCTACAAATAGCAAGTTTGTTCAAGTTGAAATATTATTATTTTTTTGCTCATCATTTTTTTAATCTGCAATGTTCACTCAATGACAATGTAGCAGCCTGGGAAAAAAAGAGGTGGGGCGAGGGCAGTTGATTGACTACTTCAGTGAAATTAGTAATCAGCATGCAAAGAGCCGTCTCCCAGGCTTTCTAGAAAGTCTCTGATTGGAGTCAGGACAGACTTTGGTCAGGGTCTCAGACTGTGTGGAATTTAGTCCCGGGCGCTTCTGAGCATCAGGAATGTGGGGTGCACCTAACAATCTTGGTGGCCTGCAGGGTTTAAGCTTCTGAGTGGCTCCAAGTTTTTTCTATTATTGTTGAACATGTACTACCGTAGTAAGCGCGGTTCAGTGTCTATCCAAGGCACCACTGTATCATGTCATTCCTTATCTGTTACTCCTGGTCAAAGGCAGACACATGTTATAGATAAACTGGATTCCTTTTGCTTTTATTTTTCATAATTTCCCCTCTACTTACTTCTATAGATTTTTAAAAAAACAAACACAATTCATGATGTCACATTTATTCCTCATTGGCAATAAATTTTGGTTTGATTCCTGAGCATCCTGGGAAGCTCTGGAGTTGAGTTTAATGCTTGCAGTTTGGAGTTTCAGTTTTTCTGTAAGCCTCTGATTGTCTGGTATTCCATGACAAGAGTGGCTCAGACATTGTGGCGAAATGTAAGCAAGAAAGACTGGTTTTCTAGGAAGATTTTGGACTTGTTTACTCAGACTGCCCCAAACTGGAGTGAACCAAAGCTGGCACTGCATGTGAGTGATGGCTTTATTTCATTTCAGCAAGATGCCCAGTATAGCGATTTCCCTTTCCTATCCTCCATCCTCACCCCAATTGCTGCGTTAAGTGATGGGTCCCCAAAGTTTACTAATGTCTTTTGTCCTCGGATGATATTTTAAAAGCCAATACTTTATATACCAATTAAATTGGGTAATATCACTTTTTGCCTTGGAGATTTATTTCACATGGAGCCACATGTTTATAGAAATTAAAACCCCCACTAACCAAGGTCCCTGTACTGTACACAGGCAGGAAGCACAGTGTAAGACATTTCACTCCAATCGGGACTTCTCAGTGCTGTGAGTAACAGTGGCACGTGTTACAGAGTTTAAAAAAAGGTGTAAAACACTTCTTCTTACTTTAGTCAGGATGTATGTATAATTAATATGTAGTAAATTATATGGCTCCATTTTAAAGCTTGTTTAAATGCATAGAATCTGAAGCCGAATGAAGAAATAAAATAACTTTTGGAGCAGTGTAATGTAATATGTTGATCAATTTTATAGGGGAGTGGTGAATATTTAATTAATCACCTTTTGACAATTATTCACAGTGGTCGGAATCAAGGTCTCCATTAAAGCCGAAGAATAGCTTCATTACAAATGACCCATAAAAGTGTCAAGTGCTGGCTGCGAGGACAAGTAATTTCCTTTGCCTTTAAAACCATTAGATGGAATGATGGGGGTGGGGAAGGTGATGAAGTGCATAATTGTGTGATTACAAAGAAAAGCTTAAACAGTAAATTTGACAGCTGGGCTGGAGAGGGGAGAGGATAAGGGTTATAAAGTGATGGCTGTGTTCTTTCCAAGAGCTTTTAATTTTCTAAGAGGACCAGAATGGCGTCATTCTATTTTTTTTGCTGGACTTCTCTCTTCATCCTGTAGTATTTGCTTAGGATTTAGCGTGCCAAGCTGTTGGTACGAGTGGATGTAAATGGAGGAATAATGCTGACATTGTCAAACTCTCTCTCTCTTTCTCTCTACCCCCCCTCCCTTTCCCTTTCTCTGTCGATGGCTCTCAGCAGAGGGAGAATACATTGGCTGCCACCTTGATTAATGCCCGTGAAGGTTGGCCTATTGGAATGGCATCTGGACAGCAAAAAGGGACCAATATGTCAGTGGAATCAGCACATGTCTTTCCAGGCTTGCTTTCAGGACTCAGAAGAGATTGATCATCGTGGCTCCTCTTCCGCCCGAGAACAATCTGGGAAGTTGATAACAGCTTGCATTTCACTGCATCCATTGCTTAAGTCCTTGATGTTGGCCAAGAGTCCATACCATTCATGACCTTCCAGGTGCCACAATAGGTCTCTGGGCTTCAGGAACTCTTGCAGATACTTTCATGAGTGAAAAGTATTTTATTTCCCAAATGACTCAGTGGTAAACATTCACTTATGAGAATGTCAGGACCCCACCACCGCCTTGGAGAAAATGATTCAGAAGAGATAGGTTCCTATGATTTTCTCCCCCAACCTAGTTGAGAGAAGCAGATGGAGTTGGGACCAAAATCCAGCTTTCAGGAATCCTGCTAGATGCCAATGCATGCAGGTTGAGTTCTCTGTGTTGTAATAAGTGTTTGGGACACTGGAATATAATTATAATTGTACATGGTCTCTTTAGCTGTTAGAATTTTCTTTAAAATTGACCAAAATGCAAAGGGCTTTTCCTGGCTTTCATAGAAACAAAACCCAATGATACTTCGCTTTTCAAAAGTTCAGCAATTCTTCAGAAAACAGGGGGGCTACTCTTTACCTCTTTGAACTTCATCTATTTTAAGACGCTCCAGCCATGGGTGACCTGGCTCCAGTGCACACACCCCTACACACAAGTTCAAGTGGCCACTCTTAAAAACTAATGGCTATTGACTCTGGTTGGGATTTCTGTGATGTTATCTCGCCCAGTAAAGACTTTGCGGTATGCCGTTTACATTGTATTTGGCGATTGTATAATCATTATTGATTTTCCTGCGTGTAGTACCTATGTCAAACAACCTAATATATTTAAATGGTGATTATTTCAGTTCTATATCTGCTGTGTGATAAGATCAAAGGTAGTTAAATGTGCCGTAGATGGGAGATAGCATAAGGCACTGCGCCTGGGCCCTTGCTATCATACAACTCAACAACAATGGGGAGGATTTAATAATTAACTTCCCGAAACACTTGGCATTGTTGGCCTGCAAGAGAATGAGGCTGGCAGATGCAGAGAAAGCGCCCCGACTTGCCACCGAAGGTGGCGTGGCCCATGAATGCCAGCGTAGCACGGATTGCTTTTCAAAGGTCCTGGGAAATCATTCTGCTTCTTAATTTAGTCCTTGTTTTTGTGCAAATGCTCCTGAAGAGATGAGAACCAAATGGAGGCCGATGTGTGATTTCCCCCTGGATGTAGGCACAGTGAAGCCCAGGACTAGGGTGCTCCGGGGCCCCGCCTGGTAGTCCTCAGAATCCCAGGCCAGTCTGAGGGGTGGCTTTGTCACTGTACCTTATTACCCGTCATGGGGCACTCTGCTCTCACCCTGGGTAAACATGTTCACTTGGGGATATTTACTTGAATGCAAAACGAGCTGGTTTTCTAGTTGCAGAATTTAAAAAATATATATATAATAGCATTTTCTTTTTTCAAAATACATTTTAGCTTACAGTTTTTGGAATTCTTTGTAATATAACTAAACAAATACTTGTTATTTTGAAAGGTACTGACACTACATTTAAGAAATTAGAAATAATAAGTATCACAAAAAATAAATCTTTGGGTGAGCCTTGATATCCACACACACCAGCAGACACCTTTGAAAATAATTGTTTGCATCAGTGTCCCTGCACCGTGACTCATACTGGATGCTAAGCCTTCCCTCCCTCCCTCCTCTCTCTGGGACGCTGGGTGGTGGGAGCTTCAGAGGATCCTGGAGGACTTCTCCTCCTGGGCTCTGAAATGCTCTGTAGCTTCACTTATTCAGAGTGTCTTCTTGGACCATGTAACCTCTTCCTTTTCATGATGTTCATTAGAGGTTATCCTGCTTAGTCAAGGCAGTGATTAGAACACCAAGAACATGCACAAAGCCAGAGTGAGGCAATGTTTATCCAGAAATTCACAGATTCCATTTTAATGGCAGGTTCAGCAGGCAGGAAGATTGTTTCAATGGACAGGTTCACATTTGCAGATGAAACGTTCTTAGAGAGGAATGTGCTGAAACATCTTTGAAGCTTCCCAAGATGCCTTTGGGTCCAGTTTTGCATCATATAGAATAATACCCAAAGAAGAAGGGAACACCGACAGCATTGGTCCTGTAGTTCAGGTGAAAACAATGAGGATGAAGCAGGTGTCACCTGACCCAGGAGGCCCAGTCAGCCAGAGCTATGCATGTTCCTATGGTTTAGAATATTCTAAGCATCTGTGCCCTGGCCTCCCTCCCAAGCCCTCCCATCCTGGATGTGAATGGCACAGTCAGACTGTGCCTTCTTGGATTTCTCATCTTAAGATCCTTAACTTGATCATACATGCAAAGTCCTTTCTGCCACATCAGGTCACACTCACAAATTCCAGGGATGAGGACCTGGATGTCTTTGGGAGTCAGTATTCAGCTGCCAGACCTGCCATCTGAAATGTGACAGCCATGTGGGGCACTGCTCAGATCTCCCCCCAGGAAAGAACCTGCCCATCAGCCTTGGGTCAGTCAGTGACCACAGGCTGCAGACCTCAAACTCATCCATGCTCACCTCTTCCCAGCTATCAAATAGTCATTTCTGTCCAACCTGGGACCTCTCCAAAGCCATTTTTAGTTGGTTGGCTGCTGGGAGGGGGTTCCTGCTCATAGGATGTGAGGCTGTGGTTGCCCAAGTGGGCAGAATCCAGGGCAGGCACAGGGCATCACTCAGCACTCCCATTTGCCACTGGAGTGCCCAGGTGTAGCTATCCCACACTGAGGAGGTATGTGACTAGGCTCTAGCACTCTCACCAGAGAGCCACAGGGATCAACAGGTTGCAGTTGGTCTCAGCCTCCTCCTTCTATGTTCCTGTGGATACAGAGGTCCACTGGGGAGCTTCCCCAGGCTGTGGGGAGCCATGGGCAAGGAGCACAAAAGGAGGTTCAAGGAAGAACCTGCCATTTGGCTCCGAGGAATGCAGCTGGCAATCAGCCTCCAGCTGTGGTGCCTGGGTCTCCACCTAGAACTCCAGCCTAGAGAACAACCTTCTCAGACAACCACACAGCACCCGGGGCAGGTGCTGGCCATTTCTTCCAGCCAGCGGTCCTGTAATGGGCTGTTGTTGGGCTGGAAAAAGCATGACTTAGAAAATGTTTCTATCTTTGAGCAATGTTAGAATACTCTAAACCAGTGGTTGGCAAACTAATTAGTCAACAGAGCCAAATATCAACAGTACCGCGATTGAAATTTCTTTTGAGAGCCAACATTTTTAAACTTAAACTTCTTCTAATACCATCTTCAAAATAGACTCACCCAGGCCGTGGTATTTTGTCGAAGAACCACACTCAAGGGGCCAGAGCTGCATTTGGCTCTCGAGCCGCTGTTTGCTGACCGCTGCTCTAAACCAGTGAGTACTTGTCCACACAACTGACAGGGCTGATATCCTTCCAAACCCCCACAATGCTAGTGAGTATCTCAACTAGATGCTAAATTGTCTGTCCTGAATGAGATGGATGAATTCCATCTGTGAGATGTGATGTTGGGGATGAGGATGAGTAACCGTTGGCAGGTCTGTGGCATTCAAACTGTCTCAGTGCCTCTACACTAAAGTTCAGTAATTCTGAATACCTCTTCAAATATTTAAGAAACATTTTCTTTGCTTATTATTTTAATATATCTTTACCCAAATCACCAGCTAACTTCCCAACTGTTGTCCATAAAAGCTAATTCCTTGTTGGCTACACAAAAATAGATCACACATGATGTCACCTTGCGGACTGAGAAGCTATGACAAAACCTTCCTCCTCACTTGGTGGGTGCAGTGCCCGCTAACTTGGTTGAAGGAATTTTCTGAGTCTTCACATTTTTCTATTTCAAATCCAGCTTATAATTTTATACTTTTCCTCTCAGTCTTTATTGGCACAAGAAAGGAAACAAAAAGATGACTCAACCAAAATTTTGCTATTGAAAATTTAACACAGAAACCATAGGTCACCACTGGGCCTCTGTCCATGCCAGCTGCTGGTTGGCCCCCAATCCAGGGTCTCTCTATCTCACGGCACTGCAGGGTTGTCCCTCTACTATTAAAAACTTCTTATGCAATATCATTTTTTGGAAAAGTAGTTTTAGCACTGAGGTATTAAGAGGCTGTTTCAGGGACCGGAAGGTTCTGTGTACTCTAAGAGAAGAGAGTCATAGAAGCTACACGAGCTGCCAAGGCCAGGCTTCCTTGCTGAGGAACGGCCTTTATCACTTCCTACTAACAATCGCTTCTCAGGCCATGGAAAAAGTGCTTCCTTGTAAATTATAGTTCACGTCCTTGTTTGAGTCCATTTTAAACAACCTGGGAAGCAATAGGGGGAAATATTTTTTATTTTTACTCGTTCCCTGTGATTTCTGCCAAGTGATTCCAGTGGTGACTTTTCAGCTGGAAAAACTGAGCAAAGATGCCTTGTCAGCTATGATGTCCATAAAGTTGGAGTCTCATGATCTTGAGGGATGTTTTGGTTGTTTGAAAATGTGGGCATGAACATTTTGATTTTTAAAATTTAACCCGAAATGATATAATCCTCAAATACTCAATACATTCCTGTTTCTTGAAGTTGTGAAACTAGCTGCCCAGAAGAGTATTTTTTATTTTTTACATTTATGTAGATATTTATTGTGATTCTTTCTGGACAGTCTCATGAACAAGATAGGAGATTAAAATCTGTGGAGGTTTCCTGGCCTCGGCAGAAAATGTGACCCTGACACTGCAGTGCCGGCCACTGCCACAGGGGAGCTCCTTCAAGCCATAGCCGCCTGCGGGGAGCCTCTCAGGACACCCCAGCTCCCACCCAACCCTCCCTTCCACACCCTCCCTCACTCTAGTCCACTGCTCTCCAAGGTCACCGAACGCTGAGCTCAGGTGAACACCAAGCTCAAGAGGAAGGAGGATCTCCCTAGGCTTAGGGGGCAAGGAAAGAAGACTTTGGAAGCAATAACTGGTTTAAATCAATTTCCAAGGGTTATGTAGGGTTTGGTTTGGTGGCCATGAGAGGCAGGGTGCTCCTGGGACATGGAGCCACAAAGACTAGAAGAAGTGAATCATGTTCTAGCCCACAATGAAGACAGTTTGGGGACAGAAGTTCTGATTAGAGAGGAGCAAAGTGCTGAGGTCAGCCCAGGCATGGTTTATCCAAGCATCTTTATAAAGGAAAAAGCTCATTGGAAAAGAAGGAAGTCGGTGAGCCAGGGCAGGGTGGGCTCCCTGGGCCCTGTGAGCTGCTGGACTCTAATGCCAGCGTGAAGACCAGCAGGAGACCCCTGACCACCAGAGTTCAGGGCTGGATATTGGCTGCTGAGTGTGTTGTTCTATTTATATAATTTAAAAATATATGTTGTGTGTGTGTGTGTGTGTGTGTGTGTGTGTGTGTGTGTGTTTTAATGATTTCAGAGGGGGAGGGAGAGAGAGAGAGAGAGATAGAAACATCAATGATGATCGGGGAGGCATTCTGCATTTCACCCACTGGCGGGCGATTGAACCTGCAACCCAGGCAGGTGCCCTGATTAGGAATCAAATCATTACCGCTCAACCACTGAGACATGCCCACCAGGTACTAATATTATTTTAATTAAAATAGATTTGGATTTGATAAGTTAAAGATAATCAGGCAACGATTTTAGTGGATGTGATGCTGCTATGAAAATAGGAACATACAACAGTGTCTGCAAGCTTCACACTGAGGAAATGAACTGGGTACAGAAGCTGGTGGGCCCCCCCAGCAGCCACAGGTGAGTTCACATCTTCCACGTGGTCCTCAGCTTTTACTCCTCAACGTTTCCTACGCAGTTGTGGGTGAGACCCGCGGGCGGTTCATGGTGACCATTCTGCAAGCAAACACCCTGACTGCCCGGCTGCCCATGGGAGGCCCAGGGAGGCCAAGACGAATCACTCCTGCCTCCCGTACGGATAATGGCATTTCAATAATCACATGCTTGAGATGCTGGAGGCCTAGATTTATTATTATTGCTAATAATAATAAGAATGGAGATTGTGTATGCGCCACCACAGAGATTGATTTTCCTGAGGTCTGTGGGGTGGAGGATGGGGTTGGAGCCTCCCTCTTCTTTAGTCTCCAAGGTGGATGGGTATTTCATTGCATGTAGTCCCTCAATTCCATACGAGTAATTGACATAATATTGATACACTCAGGAGAGGATGGTTTCAATTCTCATATCTTTATCTAATGACTTTATGATGTGATCAATTACATATTTTGAGCAGGGCCTTTGATTTTTATGAAGGAACTCCTTTTAAGTAAGGAAAACGTCTTTTCCTTCAGACCATCAAGTCCTGCTTTTTCCAAGCAGGTTTCCCTCGGGTTGAGGAGGTGGGTCTGGGTGCTGAGCCGGGGATTCGCGTGGCGTGCTGCTCCCAGCAGAGGGCTCCTGACAGGGAAATTCAGCCTCGTGTTATTAAACAATAATTAAGTCCTCCAGGCCGAGTCCTTTACGCTTGCTAATCTTGGTGACTGTTTACATGCTACTATTTGTTAAATGGCAACGTTTATTGATTTGGCAAATTCAGTCCCACATTGTAGATTTTTCTCTCAGTCTGTGTTGCTACATGTGGTTCAGCATTTTTAAATGTCAACTGCAAAGTATTATTGATCCGTAATTAAAAGTGGAGAGAAAAATTAGCATAGGAGAAGTTTGTGGTCATTAGTACAAGTACCGTGGGGCAATGATTTAGCATGTTTTAACATTTATTTTCCTTCTGTTATTGACATAGAGTATGATGCTCACCCAACAGTTTTTGTTTTGCTAAAAAGGAAACTTTTAACATCAATAAGAATTAATGACATACAATTCTTTTTGAAAATGCGCTTGTCGGTTACCCTGGTGCATAAGTAAGCTAATCCAGAGGTTCTTTTGTGCTCACAGGAGAGTGAAAGGGAGGAGCTGAGCCCGGTGGGCCACCTGGAGGGACAGGGTGGCTTTCTAGGACCAGATGACAGGGTCCTAGTTGGAACTGGACAAAAAAAAAATCTGTAAATGTGGCGAGGGAGGTGGCATTTTACAGAATGTCCTTCCCAGATAGGCTCACACATCACAGACTTGAATTCTCTGCACTGCTTCCTTGTACTAATCAACTCACAGGAACCGATTTTTATTCTGAAAACACCGTCACCTTACATTTAGATGTAACCAGTTTCCTCAAAACCTTATTCTTTAATCCTGTTTAAAAATCTAAAGCATGAAGCCAACAGCAGCAGTGCTGGCCCCTGTGGCCTGATGTGGCTGAAGGCGGGCAGCCCTGGGAGGGACAGGGGAGGCATTGGTGGTGGCTGCGGGGCTCACTGGGTCATTCTTTTGACCCAGTGGAGTTTCATATTCAGGAGCTGAGCGACAGGCCTGAAAGTCAGAGAGGAGGGTCAGAGCCACAAAACCACTTCATGGGGCTTTCAGAGGAGGCTGAAGGGAGAGGGCATGGAATCCTGGCTCCCAGACTGTGTGGTCCTTTCATCATCTGTTCCTTTAACCTTGGGAATGTTTGTTCACTCTCTTGCCATTCGTGCATTTGCTCATCCTTTAGGGGCAGAACACCTTCCAGGTGGGTCCTGAAGACACACTGTGATGAGTCGGCACCCTCCCCACTCCGGGCTGAAGTAGGCAGCCTGGAAGAGGGGATCTCACCTGGCTGTGCACAACCCCTCAGGGGCTGAGGCTGGAACAGAATACCGATGACCGGACCCCTGACTGGTGTGACATCTGAAGCTCTGGCCCTGGGTCCTTTTGAGGAGCAGCTGGCAAGAAGGATTCCAGGGGCAGGCTGATGGGACAGGCAGGGGGCTTCGCTCACAGGTAGGCCCCGGTGGACTTGGGCAGAAGGCCACACAGTTTGTGGTGGGGACAGAGAGGGGGGATGCTGAGGTTCAACATGTACCACCTGGCTATCTTTAGAGGGTAGGGGAGATTTCTCTGAAACTGGGGGAGGGGAGGAGAGTGTGTTTGAAAGAATTGTAATTAGGAGATTTCTCAGACCAGGTTCAGGGGAGATAGGCATCAGCTGCGACTGCGGGCATTTTGACTTTCTTTCCCCATAATGGTCTTTAGGTCTCTAGTTATGTTTTCCAAGACTGGATATTGCTACCTAAGGCCCAGAAATGGGTGCGCTTAAGAATGGGGAAATTTGAAGGCTGAGCTGCTGTACTAGCCGGGAGTTCTCAGATCTCTGAGTGGCTCAGCCTGGGTTGGGGGTAGGGGTGAAAGTCTCAACCAGTAACTCTCAAAGCAGGCCTGATACCCTCCTAGGTAAAGAAACCTAAGGCTTCATTCAGCAAGGGCAAATTTAAGGATTTAAAATTAAATTAAGTATACAATAATCAATAGAAGCATTGCTACAAATGAATCTGTAGTGAGGTTCTTCTAGTCTGAAAACGTCTCGGAAACCCACAAAGGAAGGTGGCTCAGACAAGGACAGGGCTGGGAGAGTGTCAGCAGAATGCCGATCTAAGGGCGATGTTACCACTTAATAATTTAGTGGGCCATTTTTTCATGGAAATGAAATCTATTAAAAGCTGATTTTCATTTGATTAATAAATGCTATATAGGAACAATAAATAACCAAATAATTAAAGCAAATCCAATCTCTTAATGCAAACATCCTTTAAACAATCCTTAATTTGATTTTAAATATAAATATTAAATAATGCCTAACCCTTCAAAGAATCCTTTCCCAGCGGTTCTCCCCAGACTGGTTCTTCTCCTTGGTCTCCACAGCAATGTTCACTCTTTCATCCGGCAGCACCCATTGCCTGCCTCGCTACACCTGGGATGTGAAAGCTCAGTTTTTCCTTGCTAGTGATTGACTTGACACGGTAAATTAAATGTTTTGTCACTTATGGTCACTAATATCTTGGATGGAATTAAAGCTTTGCACATAAGAATGGACATTAAGCATAATAAAACATTTTCATTTGATATACTCAATTTATTTTACATATTTAATTTTTCCTTTTTTATTGCACAGTCTGCTATTTGGGCATATTTAAGAACTTTTCCACTGTTAACAGCAGTTTCCTTTATTAATAATCCCTGAAAGGAAACATTAAAAAGAGAAAAACTTTAACTGTCTTCTTCTTCTTCTTCTTCTTCTTCTTCTTCTTCTTCTTCTTCTTCTTCTTCGTATTACTACTCTGCATTTCCGTTTCAAAGACTTGCAGGTAGAACACACTCATTCTCTCTAGTATAATTTGTTGACTCCTACCTGCCCTCTGGAAGAGGCAATGGAGCTCTGTTTAGCTCACAGGAAGTGACAATGAGACAGTGAGAACTAAGAAGCTGGTTCAAGTCCAGTGAGAAAGACTGGAATGTGGCCACATGGATTTCCATCTGGTCATGGAACGCTCCTTGTTGCTACATGAGACAAATACCTGCAAACTCATGTCATGAGCATTACCCACATAAGAACATCTTAAAAATTTTTTTTTCATGGACAAGTACATCCAGTTCCAATAAAGATGGGGGAGAGATATTTATTTGTTTGCAAAATACTATAAAAATGTAATATATTTCTCAGACAATGTTCTAAAGTGAATAAAATATATTCATACTTATTACCTGAAAAAAGTGTTCTTGCATTTTCTTTTAGAATGTATTTTCTATTTAATTGTATCTTTGTACTTTTTGAGCATTTTTTTAAAAAAAACATAATCACAAAGGAGAGCCCATTGCCCTCCCAAGCTTTTGGAGTAGAATCTCATGGTGTCTCTGGGAACTGGGGAGGAAGAGGCAATCTATTGGGTGATTAAAACAATGTGTTTCTTAAAATGCCAAAGTATCCAAGATTTCCATACGATTAGTATTTTAGCAATGGAAAAGCCTTTCTCATGTAGGACTTCTGAGGACATCTAAAAGTCCTAGACTGATTCCCATGGCCAGTTAGTCACCCTACAAATGTCACCTTAGGCATTGTACAACAGCACATATATTTCCTAAAAGAAAGAAGCTTGGTGCAGAAGGCATTTGCAGGACATCAAGAGTGACTGAGTGTGAGCCTGACCTCTTAACTCAACTGTCTAATGGTGTTAAAATCAATCCCTCCCAGTGGAATAGTTTATATGTCACCCCAAACCATATGTTAGCATAGCCCCCCCAGCCAAAGACTCCACTGGGGGTGTGTCCCCCAAAACACCATCCTGCCATTCTGTGGCTGTGTTGGATGGGCATCAGTTGAAACCGCGGTGGTGACAGGACCTAAAATGAAGTGACTGTTCATTCTTATTGCTGTGTTGACAGTGCAATAAGCCATAGAGGTTATGAAGTGGGTGATGATTTATCTCATTCCTATTGCTGGGTCATGTGACATTTCATTCCTCCCACCCAACACCCTTCATCTACTACCCACTCCCATCCAACTCTCGTATAATCTCCCCCTTGATTGCTGGCTATTAGCTTTTCTTTCTCTGTAGGTTTGATGAAATGGAGTTGCCCTGTAAAGACAGATTCTGGCAGATTTTAAAAATAGGGGCACGAGTTTCCCCTGAACCCGAGAAAGAACTCAGGTAGAACCATACCTGTGAAGCAAAGTGGCAGTGGCAGGGCAAGTGCACGTCAATGCTGAGGCCCGCCCAGCACATGCTGTGCCCAGCTCCATCCAATCTCCTAAAAGTGTCAATTTGTTGTAGTCTCTGCGGAAGAAATCCCACCACAACTACTTAACAAGGACTCTAAATATTTTTTTGTAAATTGAACACTGTTCTAATAGAACCTGAAGAATATTTGAAAAATGTTCATTTAATAATCAAGTTTTCTTGCTTCTATTGGGAAACATTTAGTGTTAAGACCCAGAAATGACCAATTCTGATGGTTTTATGAGCTAAAACAGTAACAAGAGCAAAAACCAAAATCACCCTTGATATTTCCTTTCAGCATCTTTACATTAAAGTGTCATAATATTTTCATTATTATGGACAGTATAAATTATTGTGACTCTTTGAAATTGATTGTAATTTATTTCCATATTCCAGTTAAATTTAAGCATTTATTGTTTTTTAAATCTTATTTATTTATTTAAAATATATTTTTATTGATTTTTTACAGAGGGGAAGGGAGGATAGAGAGTTAAAAACATCAATGAGAGAAAAACATTGACCAGCTGCCTCCTGCACACCCCCTACTGGGGATGTGCCCATGACCAAAGTACATGCTCTTGATCAGAATCAAACCTGGGACCTTTCAGTCCACAGGCCGATGCTTTATCCACTGAGTCAAACCGGTTTCAGCTAAGCGTTTATTGTTATATTTTTTAAAAATCAACTCTGTAGGGAGTTCCATTATTCCCTGTGTACTAGGCCCTGAGTAGAACGATAATTATGGAAGCCAGTTTAAATTCACCCTGTGATTGCTGCCTTAGCTTCATGCACCTTTCATCTAAAGTAATTTCATTTTGGAAAGAATTTACAATGGAAGCCAATGGAAAGAGGATGCATGCTTTTCAAAATGTTTGAATCAAAGATATCATTGAGAAATGTTTCTTATTATCTTAAATAAAATGTGAATAAATCATCTCTACCCTGAGCCATGGCACGGTATTGTGGAAAGTTACAAAGTGGGACCAGGTGGTCTTCACAGGGATACCTCTTCTTTTCTACACACCAGGCCCTGTGAGTCTGGTTCTGGATGTAACTCAGGGCTTAGCTAACCTGGAGGACAGACTCCTCACTCAGCAAGCTTTTCTGCTACAACCCGGCTCCGAAAGCGGAGGTGAGCGTCGCCCTGTGGTGAACAGATCGCATAGCACTTATGTTGAAAATTATTTTGATCTGAGGAAAACAACTTATGGCTTTCCTGCCAAAACATCTTTGTTGGCCATCATCATAAAGATGCTGACTCACATAAGCTAAAATATATAATATTTTCATCTTGCTCTTTTGGAGACATCTGCGACATCAATAGAGTGGTCACAATATTCCAAATGAAACACAGCACTAAATGTCAATACCAGGAGCAAATATGGAGGATGGTTAAGATCTCATTCAATTTCTCTGGGGCCAAATAGCATGGCCCCCAAGTCTATTCCAGCTCTCCCACTTGGCCACCAACAACAGAGACACTCAGGTTTGCTACCTGTCAGGCTATCATCAAGCTCTTCAGAAAAACATCTCATTTACTCACACAGTCCTATGTGGTGGATACAATTGCCTCCATGTGATAGATGCAGAGACTGAGATTTCAACAGGATGGTGGACTCAAGGGCATGTTTCAAAGGGACATTGATGTGACTCTAACTCGGGTCTCTGGAGGGAAGCTGCAGGAGCCCTCTGTCCTGGTGAGGGTGGTTTTGTCTGGGGATGGTCTCCCAGCACCAGGTGGCTGTTGGGAGATCCTCCATGTTCTAGAGGGAACGCTCTGCAGTGCCAGAGGGGTTCCTGCAGAGCCAGCAACTGGGAAGGCTTGCCCGGAGCTCCCAAGTCCATTAGGAAATTGCTAAGTGGTGTGTCTGGTGTACTGAGCTCCCCTGCAGAAATTCATACAAGGTGCTGTGCATAGAGGCTGTTTTGTTTTGATTTGTTTTTATAGAGTAAAACTATAAGGATGTGCGTTTTGGCTTAATGGAGGCCACACACACCAAATCCTTGGGATGTGGAAACAAAACCTGCTGGGTGACTGGGTCTAGGAGCCTCTGGGATCAAGAGGGACTTTCCTCTTCTGTCTGCTGTGGGATGGGGAGTGAGCAGAGGGGCCGTGGGCAGGTCCCTGGCCTGGGAGAAGCCTGCTCACCCCTCAGCCTGCACTGCTCAGAGAGTGAGTGGCTGTTCTAGATCTTCCCTGTGTGCCAGGAGCAGCACTGGAAATTAGGTTCACTTTGATTCTATCCCCTTCACTAAAAGTTTGCCTCAAACACTGTCCTGTACTTGATCAGTTTCCCCGCCATCACAGAGGTGATGCAATAATAGACCTGCCTGAATGTGAGCAAGTGAATATGTTAACTCATTCCACTCCTAAATGGCATTTCCTTACACACTGTAAAACCAGAGAGGAAGCGTCTGTGTTGGCTCTTATCTCCTCCAAAATTAAGATATGGTTTAAATTGAAAATGTAATTTAAATCCTTTCCGACATGGAATTCGTGCCTGTGGCCCCTCGACAGAGCTGCACAGAGGCCGGGGCCGTCCGGATGCTGCAGGAGCTGCTCCCCAGTCAAAGGAGAACTCAGAGCAGATAAAGACAAACCATCCCATGACAGGGGTTAAAAGAAACCTGTTACTATGACAACAGATAGGGTCAGATAACAAAATGAACAGCCATGTTTGATCTTCAAAAAATTCTCTTCCCTTTGCTCTCCCCTGTTATCTGGACCACTCCATCAAACAGTGCGCAGATAACACAGCTGAAAACCCAATCGACCTTCAAGAAAACGCAGACAAGTTGGAAAGTGTATGGAAAGGTTACCATCACAGTGGAGGGGCCTCTGATGCTATTTGCCTGTATACACAGAAACACACACACAGCCATTTTTCACGAAAGCAACAGGACAGGTTCAAAGGCATCCACACAAGTGCTTAACACATGTACATAATAGAAAATGTTTTCATATCACCGAGAATGGGAAGAGTAAGAGGCATTCAGAGTTAAAAGTCTCCAATGTCAAGACTCACTGCCACCTGAGTTAGGATTAGTTAGTATAGAAACGTTTTGACATAAAATTGACAAGTGAATAAAACTACATGCACATAAAATAGAAATAAACTGGGAGAGAGATTTCATTCATTCAGTGATACTCATCAGTAGGCTGATCAAAAAGCACATCCCTGTGAGAAGAAATAGAACTTTAAATCTTTCTACACCTTTTCTCATGCTACTTAGTCCAAAAGAAATTGAATTAAAACCCAATTATCTTGTTTATTTCCTCCCACTATTTCCAGTCAGCACTGTTACCTTTAGAATACTAGGAGCATTTTACATAGATTCGCACTCAACTATACATTCTTTCTACTATTAAGTTCTTTTTTTTTCTACTCTTAAATTCTTAACATAAACACCAGAGTGCCCAATATTGGAGTTGCAAGGAGTTAAAAGGTACAGTCTATTGCATTGATTCCCACAGAACCTTAAATATTTGCTTCACATTTGGAAAATTTGATGCATTTATTAATCTAATTTTCAAAGGGATCTTTTAGGATAGAATAAATTCTGTTCGCTAAAGAGCTATTTAAATTTTATATTTAAACCAATTGGTTAAAAAATACAACTTTGTGGACCTTTCAAATAGACTTTTAGAAACCATTACATATTCAGTCTCTTTAAAAAACGAAGGTGATTTCAATGGATTCATTTAGCATTTTGGCTGCTACGTACGCATGTTGGCACTCCTGTCATAGCCTGGTACGTAGCTGAACTGAGAACAGGCATAATTTTTCCTTTATTCTGTGGCTCTGTCATCCCCCTGGGTGTGCTGGGCTATGCATGCCGCTTCAATCCATCTGAGGTCAGAGCAGGCAAACAAGAAGCTCCTGGAGACGATAGAAATGGGGTTTTATTAATTTCCAAGGATAAAAGGGAGTTGTTTCTTGCAAAGTTGATGTCTTAAGATTCTGAGAATAAAATCCTCAGAACAGGGTTTTCTGGGGATCCCAGACCCCAGCACACGTGTGCAGGGCCAGTACCCAAGGAACTTGATCATCAAGTTGAGACACACGTAGGGACCACATCACTCAGCAAGGCACCTGTCTGTTGATACCAACACAGGTGTGCACTCTCCCAACTTAGAAGCTGCTAGGTCCTGTCCTACATGGCAGCTCTGCTATAGCATCCTCAAATGTCACCTTTTTCCTGAACATAGCACATTCTTACATTTAAACAATCTGTAGCTCCCTCTAACATTAGAGCTTCTACAATGTGTTATCAAACCTGTACTTCTTTTCAGCTATTCCACTCTTTGAAGCCACTTATAGTCAAATACTAATATATTAACAAGAAGATTATATGTTAAAACTATCAACTGTGGGTCACATCCCATCAATACGTTTTCTCTAAACCACAGAGATGACTTGGTTGAATAGAATTATCCTTAATAACTCAAAAAAATTTCATGTTAGTAACACAAAAATAAAAGCATGCAAACTCAAGAAAATCATATAAAGTTTTTGTTTTGTTTTTTGCAAAATCTATTTTTTTATAAATAAAAACAATTTCTAAAAGCCTTGCAAATACTTTAAAAATAGACCATTTGCCATCAGTGGAAAATCAATTATCAATTGCCTACAATGTATGGGACACTGGGCAGAAATGATGTGTTTAAACAATATGTTTTATAATATATTATTTTTATCCAATACCTGGATTCAGCATATATTTAAAAATGTGTAAAAAGGTCAAGAGAAATTAAAATTAATTAGTGGAAAAGGTAGAAAAGAAAACCTGGTTATTTTCCCAACTTAAAGCACACCTAGTAAGAGATTCCTTTTAGAATCTTAAGAAGGTTCAAAAGAAAAGCTGTCAGTGCCTCTTCAGAAAAAGCTATCACTATTGTCAATTGATTAAATAAACATAAACACAATAAACAAATAATATCTGGTAAGTGTATCAAAAGGAGTGAGTAGATGCCAACAGAAATTAACTTCATTGCTCATGATTTACTCTCATTCTTTGTGTTTTCTTTTTTATTCAAAAAATCATTCAAATAAGAGCTCGGTTTTGAACACGGTTATGTGTCTGTTCCCCTTTCATTAAGACTTTCCCCCCCAGAAAGCATTTTAAAGTAGTTTTCAAAAGCTCGCTCACCAGTCTCGTCTCTGAGAAGCAGGCAGGAGAGGGTCTGGCTTCCTCAGATCTGCAGACTGGGGCTCTCCCGGCAGGTCAGACCTCAGGAGAGGACTTTGTCATATGGAAATGTTTAACGGTCCAGCTCATAGCCTGTGGAGGCTGCCTTTTATCTTTGCAGGGTTTGAACATGATCCTTTCAAAGCCAGATAACCCAGGAAAGGCCTCACTGTGACTGCTCGCCGCTCACTCCTAGGCCCCTCATCGCAGTCCCCGAGGAATCAGTTATTAGAATTCGATAAGGAGGCTTTCTTGTCGTTTTCTATGTGGGCTTCGGTCTTTATGCTCCTGCAAAATAATAGGCACTCATCGTTTGTTTTTTTTATTAAAAAAATGCAGCAGCAATTTTAAGACTGACAAATAAAAGCCAACTTTGAGATTCATTTGACCATGCCATAAATGTAACCTTTGAGATTTATTTTGATGTGTGCATCTTTTAAATATATTGAAATACTTAAAATCACACTAAGTGCTCAGCCTTATCAGTTCCATCTGATGACCCCTTGCCTCTGTTTAAGCCTCGAGTCTAAATACTTCAGTTTCACAGCTAATTTTGGAAAATGGGGTATAGTCTTACTAATTTTTCACTAAGTACTTTAAATGATAAAGAATTTGCATTTAATATGGATAAAATCAAATGCAAATTGTTATTGACAAGCCTGAATCAGCCTATATTTTTTACAAATGAAAATCAATTGTTTGTATGAGAACAATCAGCTCCTGGCATAGCAGAGTACTCCCGGGGTCTACTACAGCTTCTCAGCTCCTCCAACTATCTGGCAGGAAGGATTAGACTTTGTTTTACTCCTAATCCACAGCAGAACCATTTTTAAACAAATATTTATTTAATAAACAATGAAATAAAAATAAATACACTTTTACATTATTAGACTCAACAGTTATAACATTGCTCTGTCACAAGCTGTTTCTAAGACTTACTTTCATTTTCTGTTCTTCACTCGTTGTGGACAGAGAACCAAGTATTTGCAAACTGTCACATGCATCTATGGTCCACTGGTTTTTAACAAAAGTTCCAAAACCATTCAATGGGTAAAGAAGAGTGTGTGTGTTTTTAATGGTACTGGGGCAACTGAATAGCCACATGCAAAAGAATTAAGTTGGACCTTTCACACCATTTACAAAATTTGCTCAAAATGAATCAATGGCCTAAAAGTAAGAATTAAAACAACATAATCCTTAATAGAAAACATAGGGGTAAATTTTCATGACCTTGCATTTGGCAATGGATTATCAGGTATGATACCGAAATCATGAGCAATGAAAGATAAAGTAGACAAATTGGACTTCATCAAAATTAAAAACTTATGTGCTTCAAAGGACAATATCAAGAAAGTAAGATGGCAATAAATAGGACGGGAGAAAGTATCTGCAAATCATCTATCTGATAAAGGATTTATATTTGGAATCTATAAGGATTCATACACTCAATCATAAAAGGCAAATAACCAATTTAAAAATGGGGACAGGATCTGAAAATACTTTTTTTCCCAAGGAAGTGTGCTTAGATTAATGAATTGATTGATATTTCAATAAAGCTGTCCAAAAACATCAGATGTCAACCCCTCCCACACATGTACTAAGTGGGATCTCCTACCCTCAGAATAAAACCTAGGCTCCCCCTCTGGATGGCTGACCTGGGGCTATGCGTGGCTGCCTTCAGCACCTGAGGTGGCCCCTTCACTCCTGGATAACTGGCATTCTGTAGTAAATCTGAAGGCAACGTTACAAGATGGTCAGGGCTGCCAAAGCACCAGCCATGGCCAGCCCTGCAGATGAAGGGTAGATAGGAGCTTCCTATTTCCCACGTGACGCCCCTGCTACCTTCCACGGGTGGCTGCTCCCGGGAGACTCACGCAGCCTTCTCTCCAGGAAGTAGTGTAGAGGGAAGCAGGGTATCACTTCCCTGGGATTTGGGAAGAGTCCACAGTCCAGCGGTACCTGACAGTTGGGAGGGGGTGGAGGCGCTCTGGGGCATCCACATGGAAAGATGACTGACTTCCCTCATTTCCACCCTTGCTCATGATCTCACTGTCTGTTCACGTCCGCAGAGATAACAGATCTTTCTTACTCAGAAGACAACTGAGATTTGGGCTGTTCTGTCAAACCTTAGGAAAGAAAGCGTGTCCCCAGGCCCCACAGCTCTGGCAGGGTGCAGCTCTGCAGTTTCAAATCTATTGAACAACTGATGCTGATCAGTGAGACAATTAGCCACTCCAAGCTTTCCCACCCCCCTAAACTATGCAACAGGATTTTCTACCATCATTTTAAAGACGCAAGGACCTGAGTGGATATAACATCATATCAGAGCAATCCCAATGGTCAATGGGGTATATTTGTGCATCTGAGCTTTTCTGCAGCCTCGCTCTGTGCACAAGGACAAACTCCTTCTAAGGGGGATGTGTTCAGGAACTTGACCAGTTTTGCCAGAAGCCTGATGTTGATTTGTTCTACCCCAGCTTTATAACGATAAAGAATGTAGAATATGCAATGAAAATTATAATGACCTACTTATGCAGACCCTGTTGTGGCTAATGAAAATGCAACCTCTTGGCCTCATATATAGACAAGATGATTAAAATTGTCTACAGAAAAGCTCCAAAATTTTTTAAAACAAACAAAAAGCAACAAAACAATAGAGCTTATTGGGTTTTTGTCCATCAAAGCTGCACACAATGTTGGTGGCCTTGGCCCACTTTGACACAAAAGCCTTGCTCCGGTGTCTGCTCTGGGTTCTGACACTGGAACTTTGCAGACTCATGGTGGTGATGCTTAATGACTGTGACAACCCAAGCAGGACTCCACACCAGGTGCCGGAGAGCCATGTTCATCCAGGGAAGTGGAGGTTGTGCAGACGGAATGGTGGTCATTTCCCCTCACAGGAAATTTTGCTCCCCATATGTATTTTGTTATTTCTCTGTGGATGAGTGCCCACCATACCCCCTCACCCATTCTGCCTTTAATCAGAACACTTGTTTCTGAGTATAAGCTATAATATTTGATGCAGGGCAAGTCCAGGTGTTTTAAAAATTAAAGGCGACCTTTCGTCCTTGCAGCAGTATTGTGTCAGGTAGTCCTGGGAAGCCCCAAACACCCTGCTTGGACCTTAAAACACAGATCATCTTGGAAAGAAGGAAAGAAATGGAAGAGGAAAATGGAAATGAATGTTCATTGCCCTGCTTTTGCTCCAGGCAGGGTGTATATCCGACCACTTTCAATTTCTTATAAACATCCTTTGGGATGGATTGTATTAATATTATTTTTATTTTCAATATGAACAACTGGAAACTAAAGGGGATTAAGGAACTCATCCAAGTTCACAAGGAAGGCTGGAAGAAGAGGCAAGAGATACCTAGAATCATGGTTCTGTGGTCCCCACAGCAGTTCCCCAATAGACAAGAGAAACTTCTACAAGGTGACTCTCAATTCCTTGTGGTTAGTGCCAGTGGCTGTGCCAAATGGTTGGAGTTCTTACCCCCGGTTGTATTTCTGCTTGCATCTCATGCTTCTCATTACCCCCACTTCTCTTGCAAACTGCATAACCCAGGGAGCTAATGTTTGGTTGGAGAGTTAGGTCTGGAATTTAGGATAACTGATAGGAACATTCAGGTATATGACATTGCTGCTAGAATTGACCAGTTAGTAGCTTTGGATAGTGTACCAGTTCAACGTTGGCACAGGAAATAGACACTTGAGTGCCTATCAAGCTTATTTTTTTGAAGCATGAAATGGGCATTTATATAGTGAGGCCACTGCAAGGCAGGCTGATTTCCCAGATGGAATCTAACTTCCTTACACAGTTTTCTGAGGTCCGGTCTATCAGGAAGGCAAGAAAACCTCTGCCCCAGGCATGAGCATGTGAGAGCACCAGGCCACCTCAAACTGGCCTGTGTGAGGAAGCACTTATTCATATGTTTTTGAATATTTTATTTTTTAGAGCAGTTTTAGTTTCATAACAAAATTGAGAGGGAGATACAGAGTTTCCCAAGCAGCCACTATGCCTACAACAGCCTCCCTGACTCTGAGCATCTCCACCAGATGGGACATTTGTTACAATAGATTAACCTACATTGACACGTGACCATCATCCAGAGTCCATAGTGCTTAACAGGGGTCACTCTTTGGTGTTGTACATTGTATGGGTTTGTACAATTACTTGTATCCATCATTATAGTATCATACAGAGTAGGGTAACTGCCCCCCAAATTATCTGCGCTCTGGTCTATTCACCCATCCCTGATGTTTTACTGTCTCAGTAGTTTTGCCTTTTTCAGAATAGTTGAAATCGTACAGGCTTTTCAGATTGGCTTTTGTCACTTAGCAATATGCATTACTACCATGTCTGTTCATAGCTTGATATTTGTTTTCTTTTGGTACTAAGTAATATTTCATTATCTGGACATACCACTGTTTATTCATTCACCTGCTGAAGGATATCTTGGTTGTGTCCAAGTTTTATTAATTATAAATAAAGCTTCTATAAATAACCACATTCAGGTTTTGTTTGTTTGTTTGTTTGTTTGTTTGTTTTTGTGTGTGTGTGCAGACATGTTTCAACTCTTTTGATTAAATACCAAAGATCGTGATTGCTGGGTCATAGGGTAATAGCATAAAGTTTGTTTGGTTTCATATTAAATCCCCAAACTGTTTTTCCAAAGTGGATGTACCAGCTTGCATTCGCACCAGCAATGAATGAGAGTTTCTCACCAGCATGCGGTATTGTCAGTATTTTGGATTTTGTCATTTTAATAAATGTATGCTGGTATCTCATGTTGTTTATATACTTGTTTCTATCCATTTTTTTCATGCCCTTGGGAGAGATTTTTCAACCACCCAAAGAATCTACAATGTAGAGCCTTCTGAAACTCCTCGTCTTGTTTCATTTATTTTACTCCTTGTGATGTTGTGTATGTGTGCATGCATGGGTGTGTGTGTGTGTGTGTGTGTGTGTGTGTGTGTGTGTGTAAGAGAGAGAGAGAGGTGTTAGTAAATTAAAGATGTCATTAGCTGATGTAGACTGTCCCAAGCATCTAACTACCATCTGCTCTAATGAATGTGCATACACAGAGCATCAATAATAATGTATTAGTGTCCTTCCTATTGGATGACTGCACACACATTGGTTAAATATTTGAGGTAAAAATCAGTTTAATATTTTTCTTTTTTATTCTTTCACTACAGAAGGCAACCTGATCAAGAACATCAGCATTTATTGAGCATTTACTGTGTGACAGAATCTGTGGCCAGTACTTTTATGTTATTATATTTGTGTCCCATACCACCCTGGTAAGATTCATTTTTCTATATTCCAGATAGTATGGATGGGTTCAGAGCTGGTGGAGCTCCATGTCAGAGTCCATGCTCCTTCTCCACCACACCTCACAGTGGAAACTCTGAAAAAACTAAACTGAAATCAGACATTGCTGAGTCTGACCATGTGCCAAGACTCACCATTTGCTATTTTTTATCCTGAGACTAATATGAGACTAACATGACTACTATCCATGTTTTTACAGGTAAGGAGTGAGGCTTAGAGAAATATGCAGTGAACTGCCCAAGGTTATACACCAAATTCCCATGACTTCTCAGACTGCTGACTTCACTCCTTCTAGCCACCATTATGCAGTGAAAGAGGGTGTGGGAAGCAGCTTGACATAAAGCTTTTCAAAAGGTTAGAGCTTCATAGAGATTTGTTGAAACATAAATTAAAATGGATTATCTCTTTTTTAAAGTGTCTTTACCAAGGTATAATTTACATACCACAAAATTTGCCCATTTCAAGTGAACAAGTCAATGGTTTTTGGCACATTTACAGTCATGCAACCACTGCCACCACAGTCTAGTCTAATGTTAAAGCATTTGCACCCCCCCCCCCAAAAAAAAGCAAGTAACTGCATGTGGTTCCACCCCAGCCTCTAGCAACTCTAACTCACTTTCTTTATCTGTAGATTTTCCCTTTGGGGGGATTTTTATACAAATGGGATGGTAGTATATGTGTATGGCTTTGGTGACTGGCTTCTATCACTTAGCGCAGTGGTTCTCAATCTTTCTAATGCCACAACCCTTTAATACAGTTCCTCATGTGGTGACCCCCAACCATAAAATTATTTTCATTGCTACTTCATAACTGTAATTTTGCTACTGTTAATGAATCCTAATGTAAATATCTGTGTTTTCCGAAGATTCACTAACGGTAGCAAAATTACAGTTATGAAGTAGCAGCAAAAATAATTTTATGGTTGGGGATTACCACAATATGAGGAACTGTATTAAAGGGTCATGGTATTAGAAAGGTTGAGAACCATTGACTTAGCGTGATGCTTTTCTGATTTATCCACGTGTAAATTGGTAGTACTTCATTTTTCTTCACTGCTGAAAATATTTCATTACATGGATATACCATACTCTGTTCATCCACTTCTCAGTTAATGAGCATTTGTAGCTTCCACTGTTGGGCTCTTATGTATAATGCTCCATCAACATTTGTACATAGGCATGGGTGTATGTTTTCATTTATTTGGAGAAGATGCCTAGTATTATCGCTTTAATGTTTGCACTTGTAAATGTGTGGATCTTTTTGTATGTATTTTAAAATAAATCAGTGTGTTTTGAGAGTGTAAATACTTCTGTATGCTATTTTTCTAAATATGACTGGGTTAATGAAATTACTATTTAAGAACTGATTCAGAATCTGTAAATTCCCCCTATTTCATCACCACATATTTTCTGTCCTTTTTGGTATTTTTAAACAATTCAGATAAAGCCTGAGATCTGTGTGAAAAAACCACAGGTGACAAAACTATGTTGAGTAGGAGAGCAAAAATGTTTTCTTCTAAATTCATAGGATTGCCTAAGCCAACAGTTGCTGAATTGGAGGAAATACTGCTCTCAGTACATGTCCCATCATTTCTCCAACTAGGACAGTGATTGTCACACTGATCCGTCAGGGTCAGGGAGGTGAAGTGACAGAGACCAGATCTGTAGGGAGGAAATCGCCGGGAGACATTTCTCCTGGGTATTACTGCAGATAGAAACCAAAAAGCAGGAACTTACAAATCTCACGTGGTACAAGTCCTAACATTACAAAGCAAGAAGAATATCTCAGGCACTAGGTTTCCAAGTGTAAAATTTGAGATAAAGAAGAGAAACAAGATTTGGATCAGCTCAATCACTCAAGGGAGTGGAGATTTTGTGGCTAACTATACATTTTCTACTTTTCTTTTCTGAAAACTGCATAGTTTAAATTTGGAAAATTGGAATACATATCTTATCATCTTTCAATAGTGAGAATTGCCACAGTTAATGTAAACATAAAAATATTGTTAAATTCATAAGTATATAACATATACCTAACTTTATGGCAGATAGGAAAAGCATGTTTGTAATGTTGTGAGTGTAAATTGCAAGTTAGAGATATGTTTTCTGAGCATCTATGTTTTTGCATTACCACTCTGATAATATAAGCGAGATGGTCTTTGAAAAAAATAGAACATGTTAAGTTGATGAAACAGTCATTCAACAAGTACAGCATTAAAAAAATTAAATACTATATAAATAATTGTTTATTCTTTAAATAACCCTTATATTTCTGAAATAAAATCTATCAAGTTATGGTATTAGATACGAGAATAAATCTATAGAAAGTAGAAAATATGAGAGAGATATAAAGAAAGGCTGAATTTATCTTTTTCTGTTTGCTTGTCCCCAGCAGGACAGAAATCCTGGAGCCATCCCAGGTTGTGGAATGTGTGCTCAGTTCTGCAGGACTTGGGAGAGCTACACCTAATTCCACCAAATCATGCTGATTCCTGGAGTCGTTGTTCCGATAAAAAACCTACACATCTGTATGTTCTGGGTAGCATGTCTTCACAGACCACAGGCCACAACCACAGAACCTGGGATGTGGATGAGCATAAAGCAACTTGCATGATCTTCATTTTGGGGCATCTGAAGGCAAACACATGACACCTATGCACTCTATAGAACTGTATAGACTGTTGAGCCCAGCTCAGCAAACCCTTGGAAAATTCAAACTATCTGGAGGCCAAAATTGGCACACACAAAAGCCTTCCTGTAATTCAAGGGCAATTTTTTATGGCCTACTTTCTGGTGAGCTACTAAATGGAATGAGTTCACAATTATTTTGAATAAGTACAGTAAAAAAAACCTAAAATATTTTCTGATTTTTATAGTGTTTGATAAAGTTAGGGAATTTTTTGATGTGCTTTCTTTTGAAGTGAATGAATGCTGTTTTGGCAACTTGGATATTTCATTTGAAGGGAGCATAATAAACTGCTTTCTTTGTATTGATTGAAGAAATACAGTGCTTATTTTTTTGCTGGGTTTTCTAGTAGTTATTCGATAGGTTAAAGGGCAACGCCATCTGTTTCCTAACAGGACATTTTGTGTAAGATTTGCAAGTCCTACAGGCACCTTTAAGCATGGATAAATATGCACTCTTGGCTTCCGATGGGTAGTTTTTTACTACCAAAGGATGATTATGTTGTGTGCCTTGAGACATTGGCTATAATATATTTCCTGTCCCTTTATTGCATTTTGGAATCATAAACAATGACTGTTTGGCTCAAAGCCATTTATTCAGCCCAAAAAGACATTATTTGCACAACAAAAATCAATAAAAATGTTACTAGGTCTGGCTGGATACTTTGCTTAACTGTGATATTTGTCTATCACTGATGGCATGCCATCTCTCGCAGGAGACTGGGGCCAAAACACAGCTATTGATCCAGTCAGCGATGATGGATACTGGCATTTGGAAAGGGCTGCCGTGGAGAATCTCGATTAAAAAAATATTTCTAGGTTTTGCCTGGAGCAGAGTCAAGATAACCCCGGTGAGGAGATTTTCTCTGTTCTGTTGGGTTTCTCCCTCTTGTGGTGGAGAAGTGCTTCAGACCAAAGTCATTATTGAAAGAATTAAGTCAATCTATGTTTAGCCAAAGGCGTTGGCATCACATCAAGCTCAGCTGATTTAGACACCGGCTCCTGTCCTTTTCATCACCTTAAAGCGCCGGGAAGGCAGCTCCGCACACGGAGGGAAGAAAGTGCTACCAAGTCGCTCCTGCCTGCCTTTTTCTCCTTTCATGCTGTTTACGTCTGAAAAGACAGGACAAACGACTTCCCCTCAAGTAATTAACTATGCAGTTGCACTTTTAAAATGAGCCATTTAGCTAAGACTAAATGCGTTAACTAAAGCGGAGCCAGCTTGAGTGGTACAGAAAACATACCAAATAGGTTAAAGACAATTTATTGCGCCGAGCTTGAGGAAAGAGTGATATATTATCCCCCAGTCTCATAAATTTAAAATATGAAATTGTTTTTCATTTTTTATTTGCTATCTCCCCACCTCCAGCATAAATCTGAACCACAGAGCCCTGGTGAAAGGCATCAGGCAGGAGGCGGAAAATACCTTCATTTTCTTTTACTCCATTTTATTTTATTTTATTATTTTATTATTTATACATGTATTTATGCCACACCTTTTCCAAAAGGACTCCATGGACAAATGGCTATTGGAATGGAGGTCTGGCACCCAGGACTGCCGAGTGCAGGTGACCTTGAGCTGCTGTCCTGTCCATGCACCCGGTTTTCAAACTCTGTGGCCCGTGTGGCTCTGTGCTGGGTGTGCGAGCTCCCAGGCACAACACTTTTCCGATCCAAGTTGCCACCACGAAAATAGTTCCTTTGCTTCTCCCACTGGCCTGAGGGCTGTGATTTCTCTAAATCATCGGACACCACTGTGTGAGGCCAGCAAAGTGGACTCGCTCTGTTTTACTTACTGTTGGTGTCAGACTGTCCTTTTGTTTGTAATCTGGAGGTACTGGTCATGAAGTCCATGCATGTGTTTGTAATGAATTATTATCATTTTTATCTTTGAAATGTTCTGGTTGAGCTAGAAATGATTAGAATTCACAATTAAAAATCAGCTGATGTTGCCAAAACCGGTTTGGCTCAGTGGATAAAGTGTCGGCCTGTGGACTGAAGGGTCCCGGGTTCGATTCTGATCAAGGGCATGTACCTTGGTTGCAGGCACATCCCCAATAGGGGTTGTGCAGGAGACAGCTAATCTATATACCTCTCTCATTTATGTTTCTAACTCTCTATCCCTCTCTCTTCCTCTCTGTAAAATATCAATAAAATATATATATTTAAAATCAGCTGATGTTGCCAGAGTTGGCTATTTTCTGGTGAGAACTGCTGCTCCGCCCCCCCCCCCCCCCCCCCCCCGCCTTCCCCAAGGCTGATGGTTCAGATCTAACTGTGACTTCCATGGCTGTGCTTCACTGCTGTTTGTTTACATAAGTTGCTTTGCAGCCAAGGTCCTCTCCCCCAGATAAACGCTTTACCCTAGATATAAATGATTTTTTTTTTAGTGTTTCCTATCATGTGTGACTTTCTAAATATGCATTATGGCTACATTTGTAAGTAGATAAAGCCTCATGTTGCAAAAATTAAAGCATATTTTAAGGAATTTAAATGAATGATAGGACTTAGAGCATTGTAATTACATTTTCTTGTTGCAAAAAGTATATTTTATATTATATACAAATACATATACCCATATGTGTGTATGCATCTATACATATATGTTCATGTGTGTGTGTGTATGTGTGTGTGTGTGTGTGTGTAGCCATTTCCTGGTCTGGATAATTGTCAGTGCCTTTACCACAACAAATTCTTAGTGTTCTTCATCACCATGCTGGATTTGTTCATTTTAACGCTTTCACATGACCAGCCCTTTGGAAGATGGCGTCTGGATGATGGCTCAGCTCTCAGTTACACATGTATTAGAACAGCCACCTCACAAAGCTCTTCCTGGACCTAGGCCTCCCTGGCGACTCTGGGTCCCCATGCCTGTTGCCATCTGCATCTGCGACTTCACTGCTGCTTAAGACTGGCTCCCTTCATCTCGCACAGAGGACAAGCATGCCAGGCTTCTAAGTGTGAAGCAGGTGCCCTTTACACACCGTGAGGCCAGCAAATCTGTGGCTCGGCCCTAGGTAAGCAGTTCATTCCCATTTAATAGAAGAACAAATAAGAAAAATTTTATTATAATGACCATAAGCCAACCAGGTCTGCCCTGGTAGATTTTCTCTTCTCCTGCTAGTTCTTTTCAAATTTAAGTGGGCTTTAAAATCACCTGTTTTGCAAGTTGAAGGACAGAATGGCTAATGTTTTTTTCTACTCACCATCATTTCACTTATACAGTGAGGCCATTTTTTAAATTCATTGTAATCTCGATTTTGCCAATTTCTTTTTTTGTTTCTTTCAGCAGCTGGTTTCATATGAATGTGAGATCGTAGTTTTCATCCCTGGAAAAATGGGCGTTGATCTTTTCCTCACAGGACAGAATCTCTGGGGCGCACTGGACAAGACAGGCTTGTGTTTGGTGAGTGAGTGTGGTGGGAGATACACCAGCAATAGATTGTTTTTGTTGTTGTCTTTAATCAACTGAGAAGCCAGCCTAATTAGAGCCCTTTATTGCATTATTTGTTGAATGTCTGTTGAAGTGAAAGTGTATTTAGTTTAAGTTTAATACTAAATCTAGTTAAGTTAATTGGAGTTAAATTGTCTTTTCAATGACTAATCCAGCAGGGTGTGAATGGCAAATTGTTTTCATTTGGACCACAAAAGACAAACAGTCAGGAATTATTTGGGGGAGAGCATGGACCACGGGTAACCATCTGTTCTGCAAATAAATGCAAGCCTACAATTGGGAGGCCTTCTTGACTTCCTAGCAATGCCATCCTTCACTGCCCTGGCATGCAAGTCTGTTATGATTACAATTCTGTGTTATTAGGAGAAAGCAATATTTTATGGCATTAAAACCATGTGTGTGTGTGGTGGGGGGCAGGAGGGGAGGGGGAGATGAGCAATTCATTTAGCATGTCATTCATTAGCAAATGTAGGGCCTTGACGAAACATCGCATTCAGAGGATGCTCCAGAAATCTGAACAGCCAGGGCAGCACGTGGTGGAGGCTGAGTAAATACTCTTCTTCCCCGGATCGATTCTATTGATTGTCATTAAAGCAGCGCGCTCAGAACAATGAAGTGGTCTCTAATTTCCAGGCTGCAGGTGGAGCCTGCCCTGGCTCTCCTTCTTTCCAGTTAAGAGCGTCATTAAATGTAAGAGCAAGCAGCACATTGAGAGGCCAAGTGTTTTATTAATTCATCATCAGAATTATCTCAGTGCATTAATATTAATAGCCTCAAATTGGATTTCATTTAAGAGGTGAAATAAATACGCAGATAGTAAAAGCCTGCACAGTCCAAGAGCCTTACAGTGGGCATTCACCTGGAGGGCCACGGACCTGCTTTCCTCCCTGGACCAGAGCTGCTGGGAGGGACAGTGATGCCTGGAACATCCAGCACAAAGCAGGGACGCTGCCAGGCTGGCCACGGTGCAGTGGGTAGATCTGCCCAGGCTGAGCAGGATGGCAGGAGGTTAGATTAGGGGTGGTTTCCCCTGCAGAGACCTCTGGTTTCTGCCTTTCTGATTCAGCAGCACAGAAACAATACCACAGCCCAATTCACACACAGCGACATGTGTCTGATGTTCTTCCCACACCTCCTGTGAGGAAGACAATATGTGAGTGCAGTATGTGAGCTGTTTCTAATATTCTGTGCACGGAAGAGCCATGCAAAGCATGAGGGTTCATTGCTGTAAAACAAAACAAAACAAAACAAAACAAAACAAAACAAAAAAACACTTCTCTGACATGTTTCATTTCCAGATGGAGATGTGAAGAGAGGAATTGGATCTTAGGGCTTCCAGGATGGACATCCAAATTATTTTATTTTGTTCAGAAAAGTCTTTGCAATGTTAAGTAGGAGGTTTTTGTTTGTTTTTAAGTCATATATGTAATTTTCCACCCTGGTATATGAAGTTGGTAGGGCTTCCATAATAAAGAACCACAAACTGATGGCTTGAAACAGCAAATACTTATTTTGCCCAGTCCTGGAGGGCAGAAGGCTGGGGTCAAGGTATGGGCAGGGCTGTGCTCCCACTGAGACTCGGGGGTTGAATTCTCCTCTACTTTTCAGCTCCTGGTGGTGGCGACAGTCCATGCTTTCCTTGGCTTCCTCCACTCCTGTCTCTGCCTCTGTAGTCAAATGTCCCTCCATGGTGTGTCTCTGTCTTCTTACAAGAACTCCAAGCATATTGGATTTGGGCCCAACATAAAGACCTCATCCTCACTCGACTACACTTGCAAAGACCCTTTATCTAAATACGGTCACATTCACAGGTTCCAGGGGGTAGGAATTCAACACATCTTGAGGGGCACAATTCTACTGATACCATCAGGATAATTTTGGAAGTGAAAAAGAAAATTGTTTTTAAATCTGTGTACCCGGAGGAGAAGGAAATTGTCATTGAACACCTGGAGTAAGGTACAGGTGCTGCAAAGAGGAAGAGGAGGATGGAACCGCTAAAGGGGACCTTAGGGTGCTAAAGGATGGAGCACATTGTGCCAACAGCATGACCAACCCCCTCACCAAGTCAGAGAAGGCCTACATCACATGTTACAACCTGAGGGGCTGAAAACCCTCCCTGGTCCTAAATTGTACACCCACACCTACTGACCACTCTTTACAGAGACCCACTGTGAGGCTCTCTCAGGGAAGGGGTTGGGTCAGGAGCATCACTTTGGACTCGTGCTCCCCTGCTCTCTGGGCAATCAAGAACACTGGGTTCCATCTCCACACTTCCTCATTGAAGGGCCAGGTTCCACCGGAGTGGAGCTGCTCAGCTCAAAGACATTTTCAGCATTCCTCTAGCTCTGTGATTCCAGATCACTGAAATGACTTTCAGCCCTTCAATTGTCTTTTTTTTAAAAAGCAAATTCTTGTATACCTAACTCAAAATGCTGAACTACTTTCATTTAAAGATTAATTTATTACATTATAATGTATTCTCCTAGTATAACATTTTAGAATAGATATACATAATCCAATATAATGGATAATTCATATTTCTTAAATTGTTTTCCAAATAAGAGTTAATGATTTCTGAGACTGGAAACTTAAACAAAATGAAATGAGCAGAATTCTATAATTAATTTAACCATATACACAAGTGGATTCTTTGGAAAGAGAAACTCAATGAAAATAAAAGTATATTGTTATATGTAATTTCTTTCTTTAATAATTCAAATTACTATTCTGCTGGGTAGAGGTGTTTTTAGGTAAACTGTCCCTAATCAGAGTTTCTATATGAATATCTTTGGGACCTGAAACTCAATTCAATTGTTATTTTGTTCAAGAAATCTGATCTCACATAGAGATGCCCCTTCAATGTCCACATGCTTTTCAGTTGCTTTACCATTGGTTGAAGAACCCAGTTGTGGTTATGATGACTACCTGAAATAAAGCAGAGTATTTCCTACAAATTGGTTTCATACCAAGTAGGTGAGTGAGGCTCCAGAGAACCAAGAATTCGATGGCAGTAGGGTAGTGCCTAGCTCACATTCAGGGCCTTGTCGAAGTTTTGGGGAAGATCTAAAAGAAATGGGGGTACATGCAACCACTTACCCAAGGACAGGCTCCCCAATGGCAGGCCCAGATCTGGACTGCTGAGTCAGCCCCAAATGCTTGGTGGGAACTGTGACATCACTCAGTTAAGAATGGAATCTCTTGGAGGTTCTGTCATTTTTTATCATTTGAAGCCATTCCTTAACTCTCTCCACTTCTAAAATATATTCTTATAGCATATATTCAAACTGTTTCTATTGGAATTTAAATTAGTTTTTAATGTATAAGAAATAAATCAGTTTATTCTAATTATAAAAAGTTTTAAAAAAATAGCCCTGGCTGGTGTGGCTCAGTTGGCTGGGCATCATCCCATGCACTGAAAGGTTGCCAATGTGATTCCTGATCAGGGTATACACCTGGGTTTCAAGCTCAATCCCCAGTAAAGGATATGCAGGCAGCAGCCAATCAATGTTTCACTCTCACATAGACTTTTCTTTCTCTCTTTCTCTAGCTTATTCTCTCTTTAAAATCAGTGAAAATATTTTTTTTAAAGTTAAAAATATACAATATGTGTGGAATGGAGAGAGCCATAAACACACCCTTCCATCCCCTTCCAGTGCTCTAGAGAAAAGAGGGACACATAAAATAACGGAACAGTCTGGGGAAAGATAAAGAGCTATGAAGAACACGATGAAATGCATGTAAAATCATTCGTCTAACTTTTCTTTTCATTTTATCCATTTCTCAACTTGTCAGTTTTCCAACTGTTGGCAAATTTCATCCAGGGGAGGAGAAGAGAGACACCATGTGGGACCCCAGGCCCAGTGGGCTGTGCTTAATTGATAGATCAGAAAGATGTTCAGTGCTACTCACACGGAGAGTTTCAAGACTTAAAGAAATATCTTTGTATAAACCAATAATAAAAATAAAAACTATTCAATTCTTGTCAGGCTTTTTTGAAAAGGGAAATATAACTTGCTAATTAAAAATGCCAATGCAATTTCAAATATGACGAACTGAAAACACAATTATTCGCCAAAACTTCAAGAATTCAAGCAATTCCTATTTGGTTTGATTGCTAAAGCCCCAGAGAGCAGAATGTTTTAAATCTCAATGCCTTTTGGATACTTTTTCTTGTGGGACTGATGGTGGCAAATGCGTAAGCCACAAAACACCCCGTACTAGAACATTTCTCCTGAAAGAACAATGAGATAAACAACATAAACTACCACTTTGCACATTTAGGAAGCTTGGTCAGTTCCAGGGGTTCTGACTGTGCCCTCAAGGGTTTGTACAGAGGTGGTGCTCACACCCTAGACCTTACATACATGGAGCGTGAAGGTAATGCATTGTGTGCATCCTTCATTTTGCTGAGTGAAAAATAATCTTAGAATATTAGATTTCTGAATGAGAGGGCAAAGCTTGTCCCCAGATGGTCTAATTGATAGAGCTAAATTGAAGTTCGAGGGCAAACACTCTGCCCAAGTATCTACTTAAAACAGGGAGGAAGATATTCTAGCCCAAATGTGCAGCTTTCAGAAATATACTATTTTTAGATAGTCAGTTTTCTTATTTTAAGCTCCCTTGAGATTCGCTCAGTTAATGCCTAAGCTAAAGATTAAAAAAGAAAAAAAAAAAGAAAAAAAAGAAAAAAAGAAAAAGCTCAACTTACCTCTGATCAGCCCTCATCTGTCACCTATAACTGCACTGATTATGTCCCTTGGTGGACCATGGACTCTGCTGACAGGGTCGCCACGGCTCCATTGTACCCTCCCCAGTTTTCCATGGGGAGAGGCTGGAGCAGAATTATAATTTGAGATTACTTACCTTCCAAGTCTGGTTAATTAAAACTCTCAAGTCTGTGCCTATTCAAGCTAAATAATGTAATTAAAAAGACATTTAGTTTCTCACCTGCTCATTATAACATTTACAGTAACAAATGTTTTTTCCTGAAATTATAAAATGGTTTCCATTTTTAACCCCCTGGTTCATGATATTCTGCTCCCAACTTTCTAATGAGTTTTCTTCAGGTGAGAAGTGGGTGAAACATTCAGCTTCTTTAGATGTAGCAGTTGCCCTGTTCGATGTGGACTATGGCACAACGTTAGCAGGCTATGCAGTTAGAGGTCAGCAGTCGGGCTGGGTGTGCAAGATTTGGGCCTGAAGGTGCCTCGGGCATTGACCTCAAGCCTTGCTAATTTCGTGTCTCCATTCCTAAAAACAACAACAGCAACAAAAAGCAACCAAATAAGCAAACAAAGCCTATAATCACAATATGGATCATGGTTTGTAGTCCACTTGTTAATAAAAATAATACTGTTAGGATTAATGAGACAATGTCTCAGACAGATGTCTTCGTTGAGACTTGTCTGGTTGTGCAAGCCAAGTGTGCATGGCCAGGTTGCCCACACAGCCTCGTTTTATTGAGAGTATGAATCTATAACCATTCAAGAACAATGTTTGGGTATTTCTCTATATATTAAGTTTGAAAACAAGTTCATATGAAGTTCATAGAAAAGGTAAATTTGTCATTTTGAACTGCAACCTTAAGTGAAAAGACAATGGAAAAAGCAAATAGCTGTGAGGTTACTGTAATGTCTTAAAGGGACAGCAATAAATTGCCGGGACGTTTTTATGGAGTTTCTTAACCTCTGGCCTTTGGAGGGGGGAAATCAATAAGATATTAAGAAAATCATGAATTAATGTTTCATAGAGTGTAGACATCAGTAAGAGCTCTGCGGCTTAGATAAATGTCCAAACCAGGAACTCTGTTCCTGTCTGAAGTCGGAACATCAGTGACATCCTGGATGGGAGCCGTGCCCATCATTGGGCTCTCCCATCAAGGAGGTCTTCGCAGTGTTAGGGGGACAATTAAAAACTTAGTGTGTTCTCTGGGATACAAGTGTGAAGAGTCCAGAGGAAAGGAAATGCAAATAATGAGAGAGACCATGTTTGTGACAGCTAGTATTTCATAAGGATTTTCTAATTGACTAACAATTTATTTAAGCAACTTTAGGCTATAGAGATTAGATGTGTGTTTGAAAATACACATATCCTGACCTCAAGTGACATATAAGAATATACATCTTTATATGAGGAGCAGGGATGTTCCCTGCCTCTCATCTTTTTTTCAAGCTCTCTCTCTCTCTCTCTCTCTCTCTCTCTCTCTCTCTCTCTCTCTTTCTTCTTCTTCTTCTTCTTCTTCTTCTTTTCTTCTTCTCTCTCTCTCTCTCTCTCTCTCTCTCTCTCTCTCTCTCTCTCTCTCAGAGATGCTCAGAGGAGCTGCTCAGGGTGTCTGCACAGCACATCAAGCCAAGCTGGATGTGTGTGAGAGGTGTCTTTGGGAATGCTCAATCTCTTTTTAAATATATATATATATATATATATATATATATATATATATATATCTCCAAACAGGTCCTAAGTCAGTCTCCTATTTGGTTATTATCTGGCCTTGTCCTCCCAGTGGGACCACAGACTGAAGGACAACAGTGGCCCCTCCGTTTGCCATGAGTGCTTCTTCCTGAAGGGCAGACATGGAAGCTTAGGACCTTGGTTTTCTCCTGCATGCCTTCATATTTGGCAGAGCCACCTGCCCCCAGAGGATGGTCCACGTGGAAACGAACTCCATTGTGCTCAGAAGTACAATTTCATGGTGCTGGTGTCTGCAGATGGATAGGAGATTGGGGTCCTTTGTGTGGACTTGCTGACCTACTGATTTAATCAAACACACAACAATTGATGCTAGTGGCTGATTAAACCCTTTGTTTCTCAGTTTGGAACCCAAGGGAGGCAACATCTCAGCTGGTACTTGTTAAGCAGGTGAGTCCCAGCTGTTTGAACCCTCAAAGCCACCCAATGTGTAGAGAACCATGCAAGATGCAGAGCTGTTGGTTGTCATGCAAACATCACATCCTTACAACCTAATGTAGATTATGTGACTACTGGCTCAAACCATCTCAGATTTCTCAAACTCACAATGAAACACCAGGGCCACCATGGTCTCTGCTCCAGCCCCAGCCACCATGATTCTGTCCTGCTGTCTCTTTTAGCAATAGCTCCTGTGCTGACTGTTCATGAGGAAGGACAATATGTGGCTATCACCTCACCTCTGGGTGTCATGGTTTGCCCTTCCCTCCACCTGAAATTGACCTCTGGCCCCTTTTCTGGGACCTCCTGTCTCTTCGCTCAGGTATGTCTGAGGGTAACCAATGGTGAGGGGGTAGGGCAGAAATAATACTCATTTATACAAGAATCTGTGTTGAGGTCTTTCCTTTCTCTCAGGAGTACCTGGTATGAACAACTATCACAATACAAGGGATCTACAGGTGGATCTCACAGAGCGTCACCAAATGTGAGAACTTGGTCAAGACACCAAGTCTGTGATTCCAGTGGGTTAGAAATTAGGCTCAATTTCCAGCTGGCCCCTGGAGAGGAATCTAGTATGAGCTCCAATTATCTTTCCACAAGCACCATTAACTAAGTCTGGAAAAAGCTAAGAGGTCCCTCTTTTCCCTCATCTAATTTGGCTATGTCCAAAACAGACAATGTATTAGCCAAATAGCCTCCTACCTTCCAGAAGTTACTCAGGGCATCTATTTACAATTACACTGCTCAAGTTGTGTATGATTGTCCTGCTAGTAAGCCATGACTACCTGTGTGTCGTTCTTTAGGTCGTCCTGTTTTGATGGAATTGTAATGTGGGTGGTATATCAGAGATAACATTAATGAGTGTGATGGCGAGCCCTACACTGTCCTTGGAGGTCGGTGGGGATATCTTATTTAATATGAAAGCAACCTGAAGAGAAAGGCATTATTCTTATCCCATGTATATGAGAAAAACTCAAAGTTGAATGAGAAGGAAACAAAAGGATGTGTGTGTGGGAGGGTGGAGGGTGGGGGCAGAAGGTGATGACACAAACACAGGCATGGGCCAGTTTGTCATCTGATCACGGCTCATCCACCTCTCCTCTGTCTATCATCGGCTATCTTGGAAATGCAGAGAAGGGGAAAGGGCGCTGGGCTGGTCACTCCTGTGGAGGAGAGGGAGAGAGTCAGCTCCAACGGTGAGTTATGTGATAGGTCAGCCAGCCTTCATTAAACTGGGGCACAAGGATGTCTCCTGGCCATGATCAGAGCCTTTCTGACACCAAAGAGGTGATGTTGCCTCCCAGCTAAGAGCCTGTGGACCAGCAGGAGAAAAGCAGGCCCACTGAGGCCAAATGTCACCCTCCTCTGGCCACTTACTCTGGCACATTCTGTCCGGGGATAGAAGACTTGCGTGTTTGATCAGCCAGTTTTGAGGTGCACCTCTCCTTGCCCCCATGTCAGCCTCTCTTCCTGCCTCAGTCCCACTCCTGCAGTTGCTCTGCCATCCTCAGCTGCTTCTCCTGCTGAGGAGATGCTCCTTGGCACCAGCATTACACTTTGATGAGGCACAAAATGGAAAATTGTCCAGATTTTGAACAAAGTGCCCATGAATAGTGTACTCCCAGGTGGCATTGCCAGCCAGCCCATGGTGGCTATATCTATAATTGTGGAGCAGGAAGGCACAGAGAATGACACTAATGTGCCTGCATTGCCCACATATGTTTACAAACAGGAGCAAAGCCACTGTGAGCTTCAAACATGAGTGGCCCCATCCCGACGTGACTTGCCTGCAAGGCCTGGGAAGAGGGTGTGCAGTGTTAAAAATTCATAAAGAACACTGCTTTTATTTCAAGAGCAACAGGAGCAGAAGGTTTCTTGGTGGCACCCAGGGACCTAGGAGGCTGGAATATTGAGAGGCTGCAGGGACAGATCACAGCCGTGCTTTCCCGCAAAAGCCTAGGGGGCAGTTCTTCACAGAGTCTCAGCCCAGACAGAGCTAGGATAACTGAGCCTGAGAAGCCAATTTGCTGAGCTTTGTTGGCCGGTAAAGGCATCATGTTGGTATGGAGTCAGCATCCATGAGAGGGTGGGACCTGAGAAACAAGAAAGACTTGGTGGCACTTGTGAGCTTCCTCATATTCTTATGAACACAGTTGTTCCTCCATCCTCCAAGGATTCAGGTCTTCTTCTCTGGAAGCAAAGCTTGAATGGTGGGACTGAACCTTCAAGGGGGTGGGAGACAGTGGAACAGCTTGTAGAATCTGATTCCCTCACAATGAATTAATCATCCTAGAATTGTCAGCTGATCACGGCTCCAATGTCTTCTAGTACGTGGAAGACAGAATTATCACTTTTCTCTGCCAAATAGTAGTGGCTTGGCTTTGCCAGCCTGGTTCAGAGACAAGCTCCGGCCTCTTGAAACAACATGCATAGTTTCAGGTTGAACACAAAGTGTTTCAAAACAAATACATTTGTGGTCACTAAATGTGCAGAACAGCAACCTGGAGTGTGATTGAGACCCCAGAGGCAGACCCACGAGAACACTTTTTCAGGGTCTTCGGCACAGGGGACAGTCCCTCCATTCTGTCTGCTATTTTGGCTTTGAGGAATTGACCTGGGAGAGGAGGCTAAATGCGGGGTGTAGAAAGAAGCCTCCTTGGCTCTCTCAGAATCAGGGAAGCTTTTATGAGCAACACTCAGGAGAGCTGGGTCCATGAAAGTCTTGAGTTCTTATAACCCATCTTCCAAGGGGACATCCAGGTGTCCCAACGGAGACATGTGGGCAGAACAAAAATTGCTTCCATTTTTTGCTGCCTTTGTCTGTCCTTCAGAAATCAGGACTTTTGAGTCTAGCACAGGGCTGAGCAAACTATGGCCCGTGGGCTGGATCCGGTGAATAAAACTATTGAATTAAAAAAAAAGACCATACCCTTTTATGTAATGATGTTTACTTTGAATTTATATTAGTTCACACAAACACTTCATCCATGCTTTTGTTCCGGCCCTCCGGTCCAGTTTAAGAACCCATTGTGGCCCTCGAGTCAAAAAGTTTGCCCACCCCTGGTCTAGCATCTTGGTGTTTGGAGGTTTGAGTGACATAAGCCCATCATGACTATTGTTTAGGGAAAAATAAACAAACCTCCAGACAGAGGTGGTGGCTGTGACTAGCAGGCCCAGTACTGGGATGTTGTCGATATGAAGAGCAGAGAGAATGAGATGCTGGGTTCACTTTCTTTTTCTTACTAGTGTGGCCACGTAATCATGAGATCAGACTCCTCCAGCTTTCCAGCAGCAAGTGTAAGGAGTACCTGAGCCATGTCACCTGTGGGAATAAGCTCTTGTGTCCAGTTCACAAAAGAAATATTCATGATTCCCTAAAGATTCCCCCTGTGAATTCACAGAGAAATAAGGACATTTAATTTAGTACCAGCAGCCCTGACAGATTCGTGGAGGACAATGGAAGTCTAAGGGGGTTAGAGTTTTCTCAGGTTTTGCTGAGACACATGGACAGCAGGACACATCACTAGGTTGTGCTCTGAACCTGGCCTAGAAAAATCAGATGACACAGAACAAATTCTCCTCACTCTATCCTTCTCACTGGTCTTCAAGGACCATTGAACAATTGTGTCTGGGTGAGGTACTCTGAAAACACCTGCTACAGGTGCTACTGCTGACCCCTGAGCACAGTGATGGAGGAAGCAGGAGCAATGGAAATGGCTATAGGGCCAAAACCTGACACTGGAGCTGTGTGCGCCATCTCCTATGTTTCTTCCCACCGCCTTGGGACTAAGTGTAATGGGAGAGTCCTCCCCCAATCCATAACTGGATCTTTGGGTTTCTCAGGGGGAATGTGGCACTAAACAAAGAGGAAATATACAGTGCTCACTGAGTCTTCTTTCAGAAGGTTTATCTCCCAGGGAACAAGATAGTTTCACTTTAAGAGAAACATTACAGGTCTAGAATGTGTGCAGTGGAGCTGTGAGTTGATGAGAAGTATGGCATTCCAAAGGCGGTGAGATTCTCAAAGGTTCAGCCCTGTGGGAACAAGGTGAATTAGAGCATGACAGAATGGTGGGGCCCCTCGAAGGAGGCAGTGAGGAACTGAGGGTGGTGGGTTGGGTTGGAGACATGGGACAAGTGGGAACCTTTCTGTTTTTGAAGAGTGGTTAGATCCACTGTTTTAGTAAAAAAAAAAAAAAAAAGTCTGTAAGCCCTAGTCCTCTTTTGGAAAGACTCGTATCTACATCACAGGGCTGTTGTGAAGACTGACCCCATCTGCATGGTGGGTGCTGAGGGAATGGGCTTCTGCCAGTTTCAGAGATGTGATGAGGATTGTGTAGCAGATGGTCATAACTGCCTTAGTTCTGGTATTGGGAGACAGAGAAAAACTATTGTCATTTTATTTTTGCACATGCTGTCATAATTTACCCAGAAAAAAATAACAAATTTATTAGATAAACTATTAAACCCCATAAGAGTTCAGAAAGTTTGCCAGATTTAAAAATCAATAGCATATCTTTGAACCATCAATGGCCATTCAGAAAATACAAATCAGTCATAATGGCCTCAGAAACTATAAAGTATCTGGAATTAATTTTAGCAAGAACATACAATACTACTATAAAGAAGCATTTAAAGTTCTAATATTGGCCATATACTCTGATCTGAATAAATGGGGGAGACTTTCTATGCTCTTAGCTGGCATAGTTTAGCATTTAGAGATGTCAATTTCCTCAAAATTAACCTTAAAATTAATAAAGTCTCAATCAACATTCTAGTTTGATTTACAGGAAATTTTAACTTTAATAGAATAATAAAATTCATGACAATCTATGTAAACCTTGTAAAACAAAAGATAGTGGGCTTGCACTCCCAGACATTAATATATACATAGTAATAAAGTAATGGTAATAAAGACAACGTGTATTGATGTAAAACTAGGCAGGGATGGCAATGGAACAGAGTAGAGAGCTCAGAAGTAGACCCATTCATACACACATGTTAAAATATGAAAAACAGTGGCACAAAATTTAATAGAGAATTAATTTGTTATTTAACAGATGGTTCTGGAAGAAAGGCTAGCTATGGGAAGAAAAATAGAGCTCTTTCCTTTCTTAACACCATACACAATGGTGGACTTCAGCTGGACTACAGACCTAAATGTCAATGTATAACTACATAGTTTCTAGAAAATCTTGGAGTTGTGCAAAGATTTGGACATGGAGAAGGACTCTTGAAATAAATTTCTACAAACACAGAACCTCAGAGAAAAAAGCGATGCTATGCTGTGGGCAGGTGGCCATGTGAATGCTATCAGGCAGGGGCAGGTTAGGATGAGCTGGCAAGGAGTCCAGGAGAGGAGAAGTGCCCTTGCATTCTCTATTTGTATTTTCCTGTGAATCCTTAAGTCAAGCACCCAGAAAATGGGTCGACCCAAGAGATGAATTAAGTGTTGAAAATGCTTTGGTAAGAGCCTATTATAAGGTCATAAATTTATTAGATAAAGTAATTGTACAGTGTCGGACCATACCAGCTGTAAACTCTCCTTCTCATGGCCAAGAATGGATCTTTCCTATAATTTACTGAAATCATAATTGACAGAGATTCAATTATTCTTGAACACATGAACTATAATGTGCTCCATTGATAGGCTCTTTTTTTATTCATGAAAGTATATATTTTTAATTGTCTTTTAGAAAATCATTAGAAAGAGACAGTTGAGTAACTATTAACTTTTATTTTAAAGATGTAATTAAATATCCACTTTTCTTTTTGATTTCTGGTTTCCTTTGCCCGCCAACACAGCGCTGCATTGATAAAGCCCGGGGATGGTCTCAGGGAGCTGGAAGGCTGCTATGTGAGGCAGGATTTTATGACCTCTGCTAGCCTTTTCCCATACTTTATGGAAGTGATTCAAAATCACCCATTGTAAAATAAATGAGTTCTCCTCCCAGGTGCTGAAGTCTTGCAACAAGTACACTGAAATCTCCAATGTGTGAGCTGGAACGGACACAGGTCTGTTCATCCATCAGGCATGAGACACAAAAACCAGGTGAATTCCAGAGAAGATGCAACTCCTGGTGTCTGGATTCAGCAGAAGTGGGTTCAAACTCTGGCACCACCGCTTACCTGTTGTGTAACCTCGAGCAAAGCATGTGATCTTCAGTAGTTCATGACTTCTTTCCGTATAAGGTTGCTTCCAGGGTGGGAGTTAAAGGAGGCACATGGACAGTGCTGGCCACAGTGTTTATACAAGTGGCATTATTATTGTTGTTGTTGTTGCCATGTGGTTGTAGAAATAAAAAACAAAAATGTGTAGAAATAAAAAAAAATGTGTAGAAATAAAAAACAAAATGTGTGGAAATAAAAAACAAAAATGAAACCAAACTGAACACTAGTTGGATGGGATTCCATAAGGGTATGACAGGTTTTAGATCCATTTAACAGACACACTGCTCCAGAGTATATACATATTAAATAATAGCACATTAATATCTACCCAATGCTGTGGGAAGCTCTTCTCCATAAGAGGTAGAGGGAGCTAGCTACTTCTAATTTGGGTCTGGAGGCATTTTTACAGCATTCTGAGACCATGTTACCAGAATCCCAAACAAGAGGAACCCAAAGAGTCCCACACCAAGACATATCATAATTAAAATGCCAAATATTAAAGACAAAGAGAGAATATTAAAAACAGCAAGAGAAAAGCAGTTAGTTACCTAAAGGGAACACCCATATGATTATCAGCTGATTTATCAATGCAAACTTTGCAAGCCAGAAGGGAGGGGCAAGAAATATTCAAAGTGATAAATAGCAAGTACCTATAATCAAGATTACTCTATCCAGCAAAGCTATCATTTAGACTTGAAGGTCAGATAAAGAGCTTCACAGACAAGAAAAAACTAAAGGTGTTAATCACTACTAAACCAGTATTACATGAAATGTTGAAGGATAATGTTTAAGAAAAGGAAGAAGAAGAAGAAGAAGAAGAAGAAGAAGAAGAAGAAGAAGAAGAAGGAGAAGGAGAAGGAGAAGGAGAAGGAGAAGGAGAAGGAGAAGGAGAAGGAGAAGGAGAAGGAGAAGGAGAAGGAGAAGGAGAAGGAGAAGGAGAAGGAGAAGGAGAAGGAGAAGGAGAAGGAGAAGGAGAAGGAGAGGAGAAGGAGGAGAAGGAGAAGAAGAAAAGAAAGAAAGAAAGAAAGAAAGAAAGAAGAAGAAGAAGAAGAAGAAGACGAAGAAGAAGAAGAAGAAGAAGAAGAAGAAGAAGAAGAACTAACAATAAAATGGCAATAAATCTGTCAATGATTGAATCTAAAAATCAAAGTAAATGAACAAGGAGTCAAATGAACAAAATTAACTGATGAGTAAAATAGAACCAGAGGCATGAAAACATAAAACAGACTGATAATCTTATAGGGAAAGGGGGATGGTGAGGGGAGAGATTAACCAAAGAACATATGCATTACCTATGGACATAGACAATAGGGTGGTGAAGACCTGGGGTGTGGCAGGAACCAGGTGGAGGGAGGCAGTGGGGGGGGGGCAGGGAAGAGGACACCTGTAATACTCTCAACAATAAATTTTTTTTAAAATTAAAACAGTAAAACAAAAGTTAGCTCCATAGGTACTATAGTACCAATGGGGAATTAGAATGAGTCTGCTCTAGAATTCATCATCAGGACATCTAATCTGTTACATGGTGCCCACTCTAGTAAGGAGATTGTACCTCTATAGTACCCCCACAGCAAGAGTGGCCATGTGACTGGCTTTGACCAATGAAATGTTGGTGTAAATGACTCCATTTTTAGGCAGAAGCCCTGTGTTCATTCCTCATACCCCAAGAATGGCATATCCTGGACAGGGGCTTTTCTTGGACCCTAGGAGAGATATGGAGCAGAGTGGCAGTCAACCCAGGACTGATATACTATGAGAGAGAAATAATCCCTGTTTGCTCTCTACCCCAGCGCTGTTAGGATCACCTGTTACTGCGGCAGAACCTCACAGAGTCTAAGAAATGCACCTCATATCATTAAACACAAATAGAGAATTTTCATCTTTGGCCATTTACTCCCTTAGAAATCATCCCTGCTCATCCTTGAATGCAAAAGTTTATCTCAATATACTAGCCATTCAGGTGAAGGTTTTTATGCTCTCATTTGGGAAATAATAACTAATACTTATTTGAGCACTTTCTACATGAGACTGAATGTCCTTCCAGGCAAAGCATGGGCTGCGAGGCAAGCCCAAGTTCCGGGTGCCAGAGGGAAGCTGGTGCCAGCAGACAGGAGAAGGAAAGCCTACTTTTGCACAAATTTTGTGCATCAGTGCTCTGGTTTATTCATATATAAGGTTGGCAGGCCCAAGCTGGGATTCCAACCCGAGCACTAGGGCACTGGAGCAGACCCTAAACTTGGCACTCTGTGTTCCTTAATGGTACTGAGATAATCCTGTGGAAAACTGCACAAAAATATAGCAACCAGCAGAAATGAAGTCCAACATGATCTACTTAGCTCCACCCAGAAGAAAGGAGAAAGGATCACCTGGAGCCTGGATGCTGCTTTTGGACCTGCTACCTGTTGCTTCTCCCACAGGCTACATGCAGGCCTTGCAGTTATAAGCTGAGATGCAGTATTTCCACGCAGTCTCTTCTGTTCTTTCCCTTGGGAGAAGATCTGTAAAAAACACCGGGTCCACACCCCCATCAATACCTGGCTACATGGTGCTGCCCAGAGCAAAAAGACATTTAGCCGTTAGCTTTGGGGACACAAGGGCCACACAGAATGCATGTTGTAGTTTTTCTTCTTCTTTTTAATTAAAGTAAGTTAATATATGGATGAAAAGAGATGAAGGGATTAGCCAAAGAGCCTATATACACAATCCATAGACATAGAAAACAGTGTAGTGATGGCCAGAGGGAAGGGGTCAGAGCTGGATAGAAGAAAGCAAGGAGGAGGGAAATAAGGTTATCTGTAATGGTGCCAATAATAAAACTAAAGAAAAGTAAGTAAAATTTTAAAAAATCTAACATAAAAATTTCCTAAAGATAAAATTACTTATTTTGTATTTTACTGGTATAACAAAAGGTTCAGCAACAGTATTAAGGTAATATAAATGGCTGATGGAATTCTTAATATTATATGTTTTTATTCAGAGCAATAGGCCTTTTTGCAATTAATACCACTGAAATTTTGGCATTACATGTGTTCATTAAACATACTCTTTATCAGTGTAAAACATATACTCAATATTATTCTTGATAAGTAACTGATTTATTGTTTTTGTATTTTAAACTGTAGCAATAAAATAGAATCTATAAAGCATTATTGTATTTTTGTCTTTGAAATTACTGTAAATGATAAATACAAAATCTCAATGACATGAAATATATAAATGTTCTTGGTAAAATGTGGATTGTGTGTCTACTATAAGACAATTTAAGTTCTTTGACAAATTGAATGTGGAGCTAAGAAGCTGGTGATTCCATTTTATTGCCATCCCCCTTCCCCCATTTTTCTTCAAGGTCACTGAGTCACAGAACCTGAAAAAGTTGAGCAGAAACTCCATCCATCATCCAGGCTCCTCCCCCCTGAGTGCCATTGTCAACCCTGACTGCTGGCAGTTTGTCGCCGAGATGAGGGAGACAACTGTTCTAGAGTCCATGCTCATGTTCTGGTCTTTCCATCAGAGCAATTAAATTATAAATTAATTAATTACTTGGAAGGTGGGCAAAGCGGCTGAGAGAGCTCAGACCAGTGTGCCCCTGTGACTCCACATGAGCTCAGAGGCAGCCTTCTCAAGGAGGGCTGCTGTGGTTTGAGCAGAAGCCTTCTGTTCAGGTAAGCAGCCATTAGAGACCTTGATCCTATAGTTTGTTTTTGACCAATCAGTTTTGCTTCTGTGATCCCTGATCAGCTAAAATGGGGTTGATGGGTAGAAGTCAGGAGACATTTGTGCTTGTTTAGTGGAGCTCTGCTGAATAAACGCCATGAGTCAGTGTTCCAGAATAAGGGGGAATCTGAGCCAGTTTCAGAGAAGCATTTTGCAAGAAGCAAAAGCAATTAAGTTCATTGGTCTAATTCTGGGAGCAGTTGTGCTAGTGGGCAGATTGCAGCCAACAATGGAGGCAACCTGGGCCGAGGTTTGCTCATCCCACCCATTCCCCAGCCCTGGGAGGAGTTGGGTTAGGAGTACACCACTCACAGTTAACAGATGAAGAGACTGACACACAGACATGTTCCTAACTTGTCAGAGGTCCTAACAGGAGTCCAAGCCAGAGCCATGGATCCCTGCCTGTCCATTTCTCCTTCACCCTGCAGTAATGTGTGTGTGTGTGTGTGTGTGTGTGTGTGTGTGTGTGTGTGTATACTATGTATGTGTGTATGAGTTTAAGTAAGTGTGTGAGTGTGAGTACACATGTAAATTTGTATACCTGTAGTTTTGATATCTCTCCCAGGAAGCAATAAGAATAGAAGGTTGTGTCCTTGAACTTTGCTGGAGTGGCTTGTGTATGGTATTAAGAACTGGTCTTGAACAGTGTGTTGAAGATTGTAGCAGCTGGAAGTATGGGCTTCTTGACTAAATATCAGTTCCTTCCATCAAAGCCCATGAGAAGCAAAACAAAGGGGAAAATGTTTTTTTAAAACATTAGAGAGAAATGCCATCTTCAATTAAACAGAGGAATTTCCATAACTACCAACTACAAACCAGGAAGACCATGTGCCAAATGTGTGAAAATGTGCCAAATCCTCAAAAATGATACATATGTGACAAGCATAGCCAAAACGTTTTTCAAGTGCAATGAGATCTAGGGCAGTGGTTGGACCACAGAAGAGCAAACCCAGTTCAATATCAAATTATGTCAGGGGAGAGGAAGCTGAAGAGAAAATTATGCTGACGAGCATTTCCATCATGGCCAACTCGGGTTCCTTGCAGAAGAGTTGACTCTGGGGGCACAGCAGGGAGGCCAGACAAGGCAGCAAGGGCCCAATGGCACTATGTAGAGCTTATGCAGGGAACATCTGGAAATCAAAGGACATGCATTCCTTAGATAAAATAGTTATCAGAATTTTTCAAGATTTTTTTGAGACCTCAAGTCCCATTAATAACTACATATTTTCCAAGTAATTTCCACTTGCCTCTCCCTAGGGCCTTTCTAGCAGAGTTCTGGCACCATAAACATGAGTAATGATCACAGAGAAACCAAAAAGGGCCCTGGCCCAAAGGCCAAGGAACTTAAAAAGGAAAGTAATATAAACAAAAAGTAGATGAACAACATCTATGGAAATATATCTAAAGAGTTCAGACAACTGGTTCACCACAGTCTTAAAGAAATTACTGACAATATCAGCTACCAAAAAGGGAGCTCAAGTAATAAACATATATTCAAAAGGAATTTGAATTTGATCACAGATGGGAAGAAAGGTGAATTTACAGAGTTCTGAAAATAAATTAAAGAGAAATAAAGATATTAATAGAAACTAAAGTCCTGTTATAAACAAACCAAGAAAAATAATCTAGAATAAATAGAACTAAAAACTGCAGAGTATGGTAAATAGTTCTCAGAAAAGCATACTATATTAAATGTAATGGATATTTGTCATTATTTTTTGCCACCCAATATATGAACTTTTTCCCTGTGGTTTCTGTATATTGTATTTTATGCCAGATTGCTTGTACAAATTCTTTTGTAAATAAGACAAAGGAATGTGACTTATATTCTACCAATCAACACCCATAGAAGACTGGACACAACAGAAGAAAGGATTAGCAAATTTAAAGACAGGTTAGTAGGACCTGTCTGAGAGATAGACAGTGATAGATAGATAGATAAAAAGAAAGAAATAGAGATGGTTATAGAGAAGATGCTATAAATACACATATAGGCTATAATCAAACTGTCTCATATAAATGCAGTTGGAGTCCATAAGAAAAGGAGAAGGAATAGGTAAAAGCAATACTCAAAGAAATAATGACCAGGCAGTTTACAAAATGGATAAAAGAAGACATTATCCCACTGGTTCTAGAAACTCAATGAACTCAACAACAATAAAGGAAAAACACAATTTAAAAAGACACACACACACCTAGGCACATCAGTAAAATTCCTAAAAAACAAAGATAGAGAAGATGTTCTTAAGGAAGCTAGAGACAAGAGAAACATTGCCTACAAAGAAGCAAAATTTATACTTATAGCTGACTTTTAAACAAAAATTATGGAATCCAGAAAATAGTAGATACTTAAAGAGTTGAAAAATCTGTCCACTTAAAATTTATTTGCAGCAAACTTGCACCATAACAAGCATTACAGAATGTTCTTCATGTTAAAAATACTGATGCTACATGGAAGCAAGCAACTTCAGAAAGCATTGATGAGCACCAGAAAAGGTAAATATGTGAGTAAACATCTCTATCTATCTATCTATCTATCTATCTATCTATCTATCTATCTATGTAAGAGGTAATATGCAAATTAGGCAGGATGTGTAACTGGTCACAACCAGACAGGAGGGAGGGGGTTGTGTGCGCAAGTGAGGCCCGGAGGGGAGAGGGAGACAGAGACAGGGGGCCTGTCTGAGCCAATACAGCGGCTACAGCGGCCCAGAGCAGACACAGGCAAAGGGGCCAGAGGGCCCTGGGGCTGTCTGAGCTGCTGCTCTGGCTCAGGCAGCCCCAGAGCAGACACAGGCAGGTGGGCAAGGGGGTCTTGGAGTGGAAGTCAGGCACGGGTCCTGGCTGCCCGCGGTGCCAGTCTGGCCTGACTCCTGCTGCAGCTTGTGGGGTGCCTCCTCGTATTGGCTGCCCTTCTGGGTGCCTCCTCACATGGCAGGAGGCGGGGTGCCTCCTCACACAATTTCAATCATGCGCTGGGCCTCTAGTGTAGAATGATATTGACTGTGTAAAGCAAAAACAAATAATGATAATTTGAGGAGTTTGTAACATATCCTATAGAATAAAAGGCTAATATGCAAAGTGTCCCCTTGGGAGTTCAACTGAGAGACCAGGAGTCTGATCGCTTGCTATGACATGTGTTGACCACCAGGGTGTGGCACATAACATGGCGGGCAACCACCGCAGTGGTGGGGTGCTGAGTGAGTGAGGGAAGGAGGAGGTGGAGAGGCCAGACAGGGGTGGGCAAACTTTTTGACTCGAGGGCCACAATGGGTTCTTAAACTGGACCGGAGGGCCGGAACAAAAGCAACCTGACCATGCTGGCACTCTCATCTTGGGCTGCTGGTGAAGGAGCGGAGGGGAGAGCAAGAGAACCCTCCGCTCTTTCGGCTCTGCGGGCCGGAGAGAACAGCCGAACGGGCTGGATCCGGCCCATGGGCCATAGTTTGCCCATGGCTGGGCCAGGAGGTGGGGAACCTGATCAACCCTGATCACCAGCCAGGCCTAGGAAACCCTACCCGTGCACAAATTTTGTGCACTGGGCCTCTAGCATAGCTATAAAATAAAATATAATACAAAAAAAGGGAGGAGAGCGTAAACTTGCTCAGTCCTCACCCACAATAATTTTGGCTTGGGGCTTGCCTGGATCAATGGGACAACAGCAAAAATGATTCAGGTAGAAGCTTGTAATGAGCCTATAGTTTGGGACTTAGTCTAGTCTCTCTGGTTGCTTCACATGGCTCTCTGGTTGCTTCCCATGGCTCCTCTGTGAAAATTCCTGGGACAGCCTATTGGATGGTAAGATGTTGATGAAGCAGCTTACACTCTCTGGAACACCCAGATTTGCAAGCAGAGGCACCTTGGCATACTCACAGAGCTTGGCCAGGCCTGAAAGAAGAACAGCTTGGCTGACCCAAAGGAAAATAATACACATCTGTTGTTTAAACCTTTAAGTTTTTTGAGTCATTTGTTAACCAGCAACAACTGAATTACATACTCTACAAAAAGGAAGAATGCTTTCATCCTGGACTATTAGAAAGCTATCTCTGCAGCAATGCTGGTTTTAAGAGGTATTTGAGGAAGTTCTCTATTGAAAATTGGGATTGAAATGAATCAGAATATGCCACCCAAAAATATGCCACTTTGGCACAAGGGTTGTTATTTTGTGTGGGTTTTTTGTTTGTTTGTCTTATTTGTTTTTTAGTTGAAAATCAATTTGAGAACCAACAGAAGTAGAAAGAATTCTCTTTCCTCTCTGTTCCTGCCTAAAAGCAGGACACTCCTGTCCCTTTGTGCAGGGGTCCTTCTGCGTCATACAGGAAGAGGAGAACAAACCCTGAAGACAGTCTGCACGAGGTGAGAGCAGGAACAACATTATTTAAATAATCCTTATCTCCCACTAGAAGCCCCAGATATTTCATGGTCATTTTCTCATAATTTACTATCTCTTTTCTTTGTTAAGATGGTGTATGAGTCCCTGAGCCTAATTACTTCTTTGAGTTTTACTTTTTTTCTGTGAATTCCCATGCACATTAAATATTAATATGTTAGTATTCCTTTTTTCCTATTAATCTTTTGTCAGTTAAATCCACAGGCTTCCCTTAAGTTTCAGAAGGTAAAGGAGTAGAGGAAAAAACTTTTGTCCCTTACAGTTTAATGGGTATTTTTTACTTACTTTCTGTACATGCCAGAACTATTTGCCTTTTTATAATAAGCCTGAGTTACTTTTAAAATCTTGCATTGCTTACAGATGGGGATACTGTTAGGTTTGAAAGGAAACAGGAAACGGAACAACAGGGAGTTTTAAAGAGTTTATTCCCCGGTAATGGGCGGAAGCCATCATCGAGGTAAAGATCAGAATTAGGGGAGAGGGGACAGGAGATCGGAACCCAACCGGGCCAATGGAGATGCACCTCCAACGGAGATGCCCCTCCAAAGAACGCACGTGTCCTATCTGGAGTTCCTTTTAAAGGGAGGGGGTTGGGCCCAGGTAGAACAGGAAGGGATGGGCCCCAAGGGCACCTTGGCCCGTGTTAATTGGTGGCTCACTGTCTTGGAGATGTCCCCTTGGCAGGTGTCAGTCATGTTGTTAGCTCCACCCACCAGTTTGGGAGGGGGGAGCCCTAAGGGGTCATGTGTCAAACTCCGCCCACCAGTTTGGGAGGGGGAGATAACCTTAAGGGGTCATGTGTCAAACTCCGCCCACCAGTTTGGGAGGGGGAGAACCTTTCAGATACGTTCTGAGAAATGCGTTGTTAGGCGATTTTGTTGTGCAAACATCACAGAGTGCACTTACCTGGATGGAACGGCTCAGTATACACTGGACTCTATAGTACAGCTTATTGCTCCTAGGCTACAAACCTGTACAGCATGTTACTGTACAAGACAACACGAGATTAAATCAAGCACAAGAGAAAATGATGCAATTGAGAGACTCAGTAAACACAAGATGTATCAGGTGCTCTTACAGCAAACATTTTGTTACTAGGTGAAAGAGAACACTCTAATAATAATAAGTATAGTGTAATAAATACACAAACCAGTTATATAGTCATTTAGTATCATTATCAAGGATTATGTACTGTACATAATTTTATGTGCTGTATGTTTATATGATCGGTAGGTGTTTACACCAGCATCACCACAAATACGTGAGGAATGCATTGGCTGTGTTAGGACAGTTATCACATCACGAGGTGATAGGAATTGTTCAGCTCCATTTTAATCTTATGTGATCACCATTGGTGTTCTGTCATTGACAGAAATGTCATTATATGGCACATGATTGTATTAGAAAAAATGTTAAGAATTTAAGAAACACGTTAACTTGTCAAATATTCAGTATTATATAATGCCAAGGGCACTTAATGGCTATTTTTTTTCTCCTCCTACAGTCCAGTTCTCGGCATTATTTACATATATTCTGATTATAGGAAGATAGAGGAATTGATAGATGAGTTTAGGTTTCTCCAAAGACAATCAGATTGGCTCCATGAAACAGAAGCTGATAGACCAATTTGGAAAACAGGATGGGCTTTGACAAAGCAGCCTTATTCTCATTAAAACATGCAATGATTGCAAGCTGGCTTTGAAGATTTCCCTCTTTTTAAATTTGCTTCAGTGCCGTACAGAAAATAAGATAAAATGCCTCTTTGCTTTCTAGCACTGATGTCTGTGCTGTGTTTCAAATTTACAGGTTTTTTTTTTTTTAGTTTTTTTTTTGTTTTTTTTTTTACTACAAAAATCAAAAAATCATTAAATGATGTTAGAGACAGCAGGAGATGTGTAAGAATCATAGAGCCTCTCACTGTAGTTTATATGATTTCATTATCTAAATCAGTGGGTAATGATTTCTTATAGATCAAAGCTTATAATCATTTTTCAAGGACAGAAACCATGGAACGGAAGTGGAGTTTGAGGGTGATGTCAGTGCAGGAGTCAGTGTGTCTTTGGAAAAGTGGAGGAATTTGCCCAAAGAGCAATTATGTAAATAAAATGTGCCTAGGGCTAGAATAATTTGACTGTCACCCACTGGCAGAAATGGCCCCAGGCTCAGGCCTGGTAAGTATTCACTTAGGGAGGTGGATCCTGTGAGGGTAAAAAAAAAAAGTTTATAATTTATTTTACTCCACATTGTAGTGTGTGGGAAGGTGGATCTTTCTGTATCTAAACCTATTTGTCCAGTCGGTTCTAGAAAGGTTTCATCAATAATCCCCTTTTCCTTATCTCCAAGCCCCCAACTAACCCAGCGTGAGTCCACACTCAGGCTCCGTTAGTCTTAAAATAAAAAACCAAAACAACCACCATTACAAAAGCTCTCTTGCTTCACCCTCTCTTCCTCTGTCAACTATCAGAAGCTCATTTGGAAAGATCAACTCCATAGGAGAAACCTTGGGATTACTTACATTCCATTAAAAAATTAACACTGCAACCCAAATGGCACTGACATCCTTTTATTTTGGTAAGCAAAGACATTATTTTAAAAGAATGTTGACTATGAACAGTTTGTAAAAAAGAAGAGCACATTGTTACTCCAAAAACTGTAGGAAGGGACATCTCTGGCAACACTTTGCTTTCTGAAAAATTCATGAAGGTGCCATTACTGAGAACTTTCTCAGGATTTTCCTGAGTGGGGACTGTGCTCCAAGGTCTGGGTGGGTGGCCCACCCTTTACCCTACCTGCAGAGGGAGAGAACGGAAATGCTACTGGTGATGCCAGGCATGGATTCAGGTGGCTCACTGCAGAACTGAGAGGCACCTGGATGGGCAGAACCTGTGAGCAATGCCACCAAGAGCTGGGAGTTCAACACACATCCTCAGTGTCCTTGCCATTTTAGTGTTTCTTAGGTAGTATTCCATATTACTCTCACTGCCCCAAGGTACTAGTACTGGCCCTATTTTATAGATGGGGAAACTGAGGCAACAAGCAATTGAGTAACTTGCTGAGGTCACACCTCCCTAATATAGATATGTTGCCTTCGATTTGTACAGTTGATCAGGGTCTCATAGCACTGTCCTGCCCTCATCTATCCTCCCAGTGGAGTGGGCCTGGCCAGCGAGAGGGATGGGCCAAAGGGCCAACTGGGGTTGGGAGGCATGATCTGGTCTCCTACTCACGAGAAGCCAGATTTCAATTCATAGTCACTCTTCAGATTTCCATGGCTTTGCCGGACCTGGGGGAGCGGACATGAGCCCATGGGCTTGCTCTCTGGATATTTCCAGTCTAGAGAAGGAGATTGGAACTTTCAGTGCAGGGCTCTGATGCACAAGGGAGGCAACCAGCTTCACAAATGGATGGGGAGACTGAGAGTGTGACCTTGGGTCCTAGGTACAGGGATAAAGGGTAGTCTGCCCCAGGGGATGACCCAAAGCCAAAGGTGGAAGGACACTCAGCAGGAGCCCAGGCAGAGGAGGGGTGCCCTAGCTCCCCCATAGGGCATGTAGACCTGTCCAAAAGAAGGGCAGATATGGCAAAGGTTCCCTTGTCTTCCCACAACCAATCTCTTCAGAGACAGACCTGACTGCTCCAGAGAGCTCGCTAATTAAGACCAACAGGAAGAAAGTGAAGAGGGAAAACCACTAATTAGTGAGTCTCTCTCAAGAAATTGTAATGTCTTGATTTCTGAGTGCAGGGAACAAAATAAACTAATCCGTTCTTGTCTCCCCGTGGAGTTCCATGAGCCAGTTAGTGACGGATGAGAGTCGCTGGTGATCAGGCCTTGATTTATGTGCACACAACACATTGGGAAGAATCCAGACACACTTTCTGCACCTCAGTAGTTTATACACATCCCCTTGATGGCAGTGGCAGTGTTTGCTCTGGCCAGCCCACTGGCACATGGCAACCTACTGTCATGATGTTTTGTACCTATGGGATGCTGGGTTGTTCTGGTGTGGGGTGTGTGTGTGTGTGTGTGTGTGTGTGTGTGTGTGGTGATTATACAGTGTGCATGTGAGTGTATATGTGGTGTGCTTATGAGTATGAATGAATATATGTGTTGTGTATAAGTGCATGTGTCCTTATTCCCTCAGCACTGCCGAAGTATTAAAGAATATACACATTGGGCATGACTGAGATTAGACTTGAAACCACCCATAAAAAGAGAAAGGAGATCAAGGTACACTTATGTTATTTTAGCTAAAAGAATGAATGTCATTTTTTTAGGGCAGAAAACTATTGTTTAGTGGCCAATGACACAAATTCTGGAATGAGATTCCTTGATCTTGAACCTGCCACATGAGAGAAGCTTCTAAATCACCAGGCCTCAGTTTCCACATCTGTGACAGGTTATGCTAGGAGCTCATGGCCCTTGAGCACTATCTGTGTTGAGGTTGCCGCCTCTTTTTTTTTTTTTTTAAGATTATTGTTTATTGATTTTTAAAGAGGGAGGAAAGGAGAGGAAGAAAGAAAGAAACATCAATGTGAGAGTGAAACATTTATTGGCTGCCTCCTGCACACACCCTATAGGGGATTGAGCCTGCAACCCAGACATGTGCTCTGACCGGGAATTGAACCACCACCCCTTCAGTGCATGGGACAATGCCCAACCAACTGAGCCACAGCAGCCAAGGCAGCTGTCTCTCCCCGCCTCCCCCTTTTAAGAAGAGCATGAAAAGGAACAACTGAGTCAAACCTTAGAACAGAAGTCCCTTATGGAAGGAACGGATGAAGTAGGAGCTGGTATGAATGAAAAAAGAGGTCAGCAAAGAGAATTGGCATCCTGGTCTCCATCACTCCTCAATTGAACAGGATTTGAGTAGCTTCTTTGATCACCAGCAAGCAGAACCCTTTTTCCATGAGGTAATGCTGTATGTATGGACAGGCAGTGGGCCACTGGCACCCCCAGCAAGTCACAGTTCTGTGCTGGTTATAATTCATTTTCCCTTAACCCTGTTTCTTTCACACCTATATCATTTATCTGAATTTGAGGTTCACAGATTTAGCCTAACTTTCTCAGCTGACCCTCAACATTAAAGAGTAACTGGTTACTTTTTTTTTTCTGTGGAAATTGTGCTTCTTTTTCATTCTTTTTTCTTTTCATTTTGGGGAACCTTGGGGCCTTTGTGTTATATTATCCCTGTCTCCCCAAATTCCTTGGACAGCAATGCAGAAATATGCTTTGAAAGAATCATGTTACTCTGCCTTGAAATCAAACCATTTTCAGGGTGTGAGGGGGCTGCTTAAGCTGCTTAATAGAGTCCGGGACACACTGTCCCATTGAGGCTGGGTGAGGTCGGGTGGCACACTGGAATGCAATTAACTGAGCTGGAAAGTGGCCAGTGCATGCTTTCCCTTCATGGAGAAAGCTTTGTGCAACCTTTCTAACCACATCAGTTGGCCCTTGCACATCTCAGTGGATCTGGGACCCTCAGCAGCCACCTTTTCAAGTGTCACTGGCTCAGAACTGAAAGGAGGATATCTTAGAGTGAGTGCCACCCCCCCCCCCCCCAGGAGCTGGCAGCTTCTACCCACCCTGTCGGCAGGAGATGGACTCTAGTATCACTCAGATACTTGCCACATCATTGTGCTGTGCTCCCTGTTTTTTGTATCTCTATGCCTGTGTGGGACTAAGTGGATGGCTGTGTTGACCCTGTAAATGAGAGGGTATCAAAATGAAATTATCTTAGCAGATCTTGGAGAGCTAATATCCAGTAGCAGTGTATTGCAGAACATAGAATTCAGAGTGTGTTTCTGGGTCTCAGCTTCCCAAAGCTTATTTTCAGATTTGGTTGCTACATCTAAATGTAAGACACTTCCACCCCACCATTCTTCGTGAACAAAACACAAGGTTTAAATCTTCGAGGAAAAGACAGATGGAAACATAAATATGGGTGGTGTTATGATGTTTATGTCACATTTAAAAATATCTACTATACTGTATCCATAAGCTACAGCTGCATCCTAATGAAGCGGTGAGTCAGAGATCATGCATCAATGTGCTCACGAAAGTGTGCACACATGCATGTCACACATGCACATGCAATATATGCACATATCCACTTTGTACACATACATATATATGTATGCACAGACAGTGTTTTTTTGTTTGTTTGTTTTTTGCTATGAAACGGGCCCAGGCTATTCCTGCCCTGTGATTCTAGTTTTCTGGAATGGCAATCCCACTATCCAACCTCTGTTTCATGCTTAAAATCACCATCTGTGCTGATTTCACCACAGACAACAGGTCAATTATCACCACCCCCAGCCTTGCTATTCATGCCTGAGGGATGGGAAGGCTAGGCTCTCATGGGCTAAGTAGATGCAGGGCGGCCTCACCTCCAGGACAGAGAAGTGAGTCCCTTGGTCCCACTTGGCTTGCATGATGAACTGGCCACCATCCTGTAGTCAGACCAGCAAGACCCAGACTCACCTCTGCCTCTGCACTTGGTGCCTGAGGCAAGTTTCCCTGTTGGTTCATCCACTTAGGGTTGAGGTTGTTCCTTTGCTGCCAAAACAAATGCAGCATATACCTAAAGATTGCTCTTTATGCAGGGTCATTCATTCTAACAAGTCATGTCCATTATTTAAAACTCAACATCTCCACTGACTATGCAAGACCTCTCTAGCAATGTTATAAACAGGAAAGACTCTTACCCCGAACCCTTGGCTTTTTTCAAATGTTGCTGCTTCCCACTTTGGGTTGGCCAGACATGCTCACATGGTGGGTCTGTGTTACCTGCACAGGTGAGTAGAAGCAGGCTCTGTGTCCTCAGGAGGTTGCCCTGCTCCCAGTGACAGAGTCATAGACTGTCCTCTATGCCTCCATCAGCCACCTGCCATGCCTGGCTTCTGGGTAAGCAGCTGCGACCCTTCTCACATAGGGAGTGAGCATCCTGCTGTCAAGATTCAGCTTTGAGTTGGAGTTTTGGGGGGAGAAAAGTTCCTCTCCCATGTAGGCTGGAAGGCTGAGAAGGGCCCAACTTTCGCCTGTACTGCACCTGTCTTGTAAGGCTACTGATGATTCACACCTACCATCTGCAGTCCTTCTTTGCCTGCCCTGATATCTAGTCAGGCTCCTGCCCATTGTGATGATGAAAGAATGGGGCCTGGGAAGGGATTCAGGGTACTGGTCTGGATTCAGACCTGGACTGGCATTTCTAGGTTGGTGGCCTTATCTCATTTGGGAGTCTAATGCCCAGAAGGTGCTATTCAGCCCTGGGAGTCCTGGGAGTGGATTGTAAAGGCAGGGTGATTTAGGGGCACTGGCAGGTGAGCAGAGTTAGAAATGAGCAGGTAAGTGGGGTGTCCTAACTTAGAAGTAAAGCACCTTCAATTGAACTCCAGACCCTGTTTTGAAGGAATCCTTTGACCCCTCAGTTTGTTAGCCAGCACATAAGAATGCACTCCTTACTGGTTACTCATGATGGAAGCTGGCACCCCTGGAGAGGAAGATTTCTGAAATAAGAGTTTGCAATATCCATTTGGAGAGAGGTGCTTTTGTTTTATTACGATTTCCTGTGGTAAATAGATCCTTTCGGGTAGAGGGAAATCCGGGCACTTGTTTATAATTAAGAAGCCTGCATGTGTTTTCTTGGGCTGACATATAATACTACAGACTGGGCGGCTTAAACAATAAACATTTATTTTCTCTCAATTCTGGAGACTAGAAGTCCAAAGTCAAGGAGTTGACAACATTGATTTCTTCTGAGTGCCCTGGCCTAGGCTTGTGGATGGCTGTCTTTTCCCTGTGTCCACATATGGTCTTCCCTCTGTGCTTGTCTGTGTCCTAACCTCCTCTCTTCTTATAAGGACATCAAGCGCATAGGATTAGAACCCAGCCTTATGACCTCATTTGACTTTAGTCAGCTCTTTAAGGACCTTGTCTTCAAGTGCAGTCACATTTTAAGATACTAGGGGGTTAGACTACAACATAGGTATTGGGGAACACAAGGCATAATGAGTTTCACACACACTTGTGACTATGAGATCACATCTCCCTGAGAAGGTGGAAGGCCAGAGGACTGAGTCTGGCAATTCATTAGTATGCCAGAAGTGCCCGTAGGAATTTATAAAATTGATTTTGTTGCAATCACAATTGTTGTAATATTTGACCAGTATCTGATGTGATGGCTTTGCTTTTTCCAAGTTCTTTTTAAATGCTAAGGTTACAATAATTTAATCCTCCCAAGGTGCCCTTTTCTGGTCCCCTTTTGCATTTTTTTCCTTCACATTTAATTCTAAGCACAAAAGTTCAATGACAAGTTTCTGGTATGGATAGAAGAGAGAGGCCCGTTGGCATGCTTCCGATCCCCTGGGGCTTCTTATCCCCTGTCCCCTCGCCTTGTTCAGCAGAGCCCATGTCTGAATCCAGGGGAGCATTTGCACTCCGATTTTCTCTCTGCTGCTTATGTTAACTTCTCTTTGCAGCTCCGTTTTAAGCGCCACAGCACTAACTCATAAAATTAATTCTCTTTTCGTGGGATTGTCAGAAATGAGGATTGTTCTGACCCCTGGTTGAACTCATCAGCTGAAATGAAGTTGTTCAGTGAGCTGGAGAAGACAAAGCTTGGTTCCAAGAGATTAATCAGCTCCATCAGCCCTGGGAAGAGGCCCGCACACGCCCGTCACACTGACCCTGAGCAGCTCCAGTCCCGCGCAAATGAAAGCCATCACTCCTGTCCAGGAAGATACTAAATTATAGGCTTTTAAATTTAATTTTCAGTTTACTTGTGTTTTCGATTAGTGTGCCATGTCTCATAAAGACGGCAGTACCTTTAAGTAGTAAACACCTCCATCTCGTCACTCGAGCAACCCTGTAATCAAAGGCAAATCCCAACCGAGATCTCTTAGCAAATGAAACATAGGTGGGTGTTTCCCCCCCTCCACGACACCTTAAGCAACAATAGCAAATTATTTTCTTCATACCAAAATCAATAGCAGGCTTGGAAATAAAAAGTCACCCTGGGCCTGGGGCCACAGGATTTCCTGACAGGCTCCTAAAACTATCTTCTGGTTGCCGGGAGGCCTGACCATGGCCATTCACTTTCTGATCACGACTGAGTCATGGGGTGTTTCCTGAGTGAGGAAAACTCAAAGGCGGGATGACAGATAGTCAGCTGGGCAGCACTCCCCACTTCATCTTCCTGGACTTCGGTGGCACACACACAGCATGGGGAGTTTCTTCTGTTCTTCAGAATGAAAATGACAATGGCCACTTTGTGGGCCAATGAGCCCCCTCTGTGCCTCACCTTTGGCTAGTCTAGGTTTAGGTTCACACTCAACCAGCACTGACTGCTCCGCTAAGAAAAGCTTTGGCGAAATCTATATTGTTATCCAGACTTGGGGTGGGCCATGAAGAGATCCCCAAATCTACTCACCTTTGCCTGATTACTCCTCATCTGCTGGATCCTCCCTCATGCTAGCTAGCCTCTCCCTTCAGCCCCTGATTCAGGAGACTCCCTTTGCTCCCTCTGACATTTTTCTGACTCTCCTTGCTTCTAGTAGAAGCCAGTCCTGACCCCAATCACAGGGCATTTTGTGAGAGTTTACCACCTTCCCCTGAGACACACAGCCATATTGGTTACTCAGCAGTTCTACTTAGCTTTAGTTTAGATGTCCCTACATCCAGGTATAGTAAGACAAGTGGGAGATCCAGGGACAGTTGTCTACCTCATACATATGTTTGGGGTGGAATTGTATTCCCCCCTCCAAATTCGTGTGTTGAAGTCCCGCCTCCTAGTACTTCAGAATGTGACTATATTTTGAGACGGGGTCTTTAGAAAGGTGATTAAGGCAAAATGAGGTCATATGACTGAGCACTAGTCCATTTTAATTGGTGTCTTTAAAAAAAGAGGGGTTTAGGACAGGGACATATACAGAAGAAAGACCCTGTGAGGACATAGGGAGAAGACCGTCATCTACACATCAAAGAAGAGAGACCTCAGGAGAAACCAACCCTGCTGACACCTTGGACTTCAAGCCCATGAGGAAATCAACCTTTTGTTTAAACTGCCTGACCTAGGGTAGTTGGTTATGGCAGCCTAAACAAATTAATACAGTAGAAAACTGCATATTGTCAGATCAACATTAATTTCTTCCTCACTGTATCTACTGCCCCCTGTACTTATGGTGAGGACTTAGCATGGCTGTTTGTGTTGTTCATGGCAGGTCTTGGGCATGGCATTGAGTTGGAGTGTGGAAGTCTGTCGCCCATTAACTAGATATAGAAACCACACATCTTGTTGGCTCACAGACTGGGTGGGTCCACTCTGACAGCCAAAATCAATAATGAGGACTTTAAAATTAACTGGTCTGTGGGCTTGTGCACACACTTCATTGGCGAAATTGGTGGTTTGCCTCAAACCTGTTTTCCTTTCCTCTCTGTCCCCACCTCCAATGCCACTGCTCCTGGGTGCCTTTGTTCTTTACAGTTAGGCATGCTTCCAAATCTTTGTTTGTTGTTTTGACAAAATAAGTTCAAGTGTTTTATTTCTCTGTAAATTGCCATCCTGATAAAACATCAGTAAAAAAGAAATTCTGCAGAGTGGGGCACTCTGGTCAGGAAATTGTGAAGCAGGGGTTTCCATGTTTGGGGTCTGATACCCCAACCATGCTCCTCCAGGTCTGATGAAAAGCATAATGTTGCCAAACTGAAACAGACAGGATCCAATATGCAGTTTTCTTACTCAAATGCTGGGCTCATCTTATGTCGGAGACACCATATTGGCCACACTGACCCTTCCCAGCAGGTGTTCATCGGATGTCTCCCCCACACAACCTGCAGCCTTGCTGCTCACAGTTGGCCCATTGGGAAATAGGTGTCATTGTTTTCTCTGTTCAAACTGGGTGTCAGCCTGCTCTCACCTGCCTGCAGGTGTGACAGGATTTCTTTACAGTCAGATCTGATGTGCGCTGCATCTCCACACACGTTCTTCACTCAGATTCAAAGTCAGATAATACAGAGGGAAAGTTTGCTAGCTGGCAAGTTCTGTTTCGTGAACATCATTTCTGTGATGCTCACTCACAGACTGTGTTCTTTGGTATTGGAAATTTATCACTGATTAAATTGATGGTAAATTATAGACAACTAATGCTTTCTTTTTATCCAAAGCAAAAAAAAAATAATTTACAAAAGGAAGAATGATCTGAATTAAATAAGCAAATAATACTACTTCTTTGTGTTCACATTGTGCTTTACCTCTCACATGATTCCTTTCCCATATTTTGCTTTTCCATTCATTAGTACAAAGACATGCTAGAAGCAACTTGGCCATGTACTGTTCTATTGGAGTACAAAGCCTTTTAGAAGTACTAAAGTTAATGGGTGCAACATGTAATTATGTGAAAAACATTAAGCATATATCATAATACAAATTGGTTCTCACTCTTGGCAGGAACCTGGACCCAGGGCTCAGAGTCATCAAATGAATTGACTGGCCAGATGGAGGACACTTCCAAAAAATGTTCCACATAAAATGTTATAGGCATTTGTCATCTAGACCAGACTTCTGTGGGGATGTGCAGTCCTGGGAACCCTTGGCCAGCAGGCTGTGAATGGAGAAGGAAGCCAGGGGTGGCCCATGTCCACTGGGAGTGGCTGCAGTGTTTCTCAGTAACAGGTGCCCAGCTCACCTGCATCTACTAATTAGTTTCTGTTTCCTCTCCAGAGTATGTGGGAGATCCATAAGAAGTGTGTTTCTCTTCTTTTCACTTATTCCCCTCCTTCCTCCCCTCCCTGCTTCCTTTCCTTCCTTCATTCCTATCTTTAGAGAAAATAGAGTAAAGAAGGCTGCATTGAAAGTACAGCATAGCCCATGGACAACAGATAATAGTGTGGTGAAGGTCTGGTGTGGGATAGGAGCCCAGCGGAGTAGAGCAAAGAGGGGGAAATGGGAGTCATCGGTGATATCCTCAACAATAAAAAAGAGAAAGAACAGCAGCCAATGATAACTTTCCTCAATCAATGGAGTAGAAAGCTGACTTCAGGCGGGATGGTCCACTAGGACTTGGAAGGCACCAACACTGTCCATTGTGGTAGGACCTATCCATAGGTCACTCTTATTTGTGTTCTGAGTTACTTTCGAGCAGCAGTGACTATAGTTGTTTGACATCAGCTAGTATATTCTAGGCCCTAATTTAACTTTGAATTATATCTATTAAACTGCATACTTCAACATTGAAAACCTCTTTAAGTTCACTGTGTCAGTGTTGTGTTGTGTTTCACAGCTGACCATTTGAACTTCTAAGATTATATTTTTATTCATTGTTTATTAGTTGAATCCTTAAGAAGAATAGTAATTAAAATGTTCAACTTATTATATGGTATTTATAGATATTAATGATTGTTTTGAAGCCTTTTTATCATTAAATAAAATGTGACCTGTATTCCCTGAAGCTATTTGGGGATTTGAACAAAGGCTCCTGCAGAGCCCTGCGCAGCTGTCTCTCACCGTGTGCGTGGGCTGCCTGCGTGTCCCCACTGTTGCGTGGTTTCAATGTCCCTACTCTGGCCTGCTGAGAGGCAAGGCCACTTCTGTCCCAGAGTGCAGCCTCACTTTACCTTGCTGCATGTTTTATTTAAGAGGACACTAAATTGTCAGAGCGAAGTGTACAGTGCTTTTTGTTCTGGCAACACTTTGCTTTTTCACACAAATAATTTATTGGTGCATCTCCTAGTTCTGCCAAGAATTTACCTTTCCAGGTATGCCAGCCATCTTGTTTGAAAATGAACCTCGTGTGTCCATTAACACTCAGTCACAATGCTTGTCGTGGTGAATCTTCCACCCCCTCTCTGCTTACCAGGAACTCCTGTGACATCACAGACCTGTCTTCAGATGCCATTTCAAGTTGAAATTCCGCAATTAAAAATGAATTTTTCCTCTTGGGTGTTGAATAAAGCGTTTGCTGTATACTTAGGTGCTTAAATGGAAAGGTTTATTATGCTGAGGAGAAAGATGAGGCTGTGCTTAAGCAGATTCCAAGACTCTGAAGCCAGTGAGGCTTTCAAGAAATAAATTTGCAATTTCACTGTGAAGGCAAAATTTCTTCAGAGTCTTGATTTACACTAAACACAGATTGCGAGTCAAATGGAAACTGAATGGAGGCGCATCTCCAAGAGTAGCACGTGCATGAATGAGTGCACACAACCCAAACGTGACTCAAAGGGCACCTTTGTCAACAAAGGCTGGATGGCTTTTCTGGAAAACACAAAGGTAGCACATCTCCATGTCATTTTCATACTGTGGGCCATTGTTTTTAAACTATAGTTGTCAGCTTTGTAGTCGGACTTGCATTGCAAATGCAAAATATTAATTAAATATTAAATGCGTGTTTGAAAGTGATACTGCTCATGCTTTTAAGGGACATGGGTTCTAAAAACATAGACACTTTTAGGTTACATGCATGTTTGTCTTATTTCTCTTTAATTCAGATAAGGATATCTTAGAATATACTAACTCAGGACAGGTTAATAGTCTTTCTTATTATTTATGGGGAGCTAGTCAAAATCTCCCTTTAGGTAACTGAATAAGAGAACTAATTTTTGAAGAAGTTAATCTTAATTTGTTTCCCCTCTCCTTTATTTCAGAACAGGCTCTACTATTAGCTAAAAAGAAGAGTAAAAGATTGAAGCTATGCACTTAGTCTACAGCTTTAATATACATTGTGACACAGGGTGGTTAAAAGCAGAATACCAAACCAGGAGGTACTGGGACAGATCTTAATCAAGAGCATTCAGAATTCTTTCATTGGCAGACAGTTTTGGAATATAAGCTGTGCTGAAATAGTAATAAAGGTGTATATGTGAAAACTTTATGAACTTGTTTTAGAGATGTAAACAAGCAACGGCTTATCAGAACACTAAACCAGTTCTACACTTCGCCTTTAAGAAATAAAAGTGGTTGAGTCAAGGAGAAGCATGCCTAGCTGTAGGTGTTACCATGTAGGCCAGTACCTGTGAAAGAAAGCCAGGGCCATGAGTACACATTTAGGCTTAGGTGTCCTTGGTTCTCAGCCACAGGAGGTGTGCGGTAGGGTGAGTTGGGGAGCTCTGCATGCCTTGGCTTTGGGGAACAGTCCCACCACATCCCAATGAGGGCCCTTTGGCAGCTGAGATCTGAAGCCCTTGACTTTAACCTTGGACCTGGGCAGGAGATGCTGCAGGAACATTTCAAGTAGCAGAAATACCTCAGTGCCATGGCCCTGGGCTGCTGGTATTCTCAGGTGACTGTTGGCACCAACCCTCCCCACAGAGTTGGCAGCCATGAGCAAAGGGGCCCAGTCTCCAGTGAGCAGACCTGCTCCCCTGCTCGGCCGTCTGCTGAGGCAGCCCCCAGACCCTGGTGCTTCCTGCCTGCACACAGGGTGTTTGTTAGATCAGCGTCTACACAGGTGGCCTGGGGGAAGCCACCCATGCCCATCAAGAGGCCCAAAACACTCTGGCACCCACCCAGTTCATCTGGTAATGAGCTGGGTAAGGTGCCAGAGATTCATCTAAGGATTCAAGTCTTATACTAGCTCATCAGTTTCTGTTCATTCCCACTCTCTCGTAGATTATATAAAGTTTCATGCACGTCTGTTGTCAGTATTAAAAATAAACATTCCAAATACATTAGTGAAAGCATATTTTCTCAGCAAGCTGTTGATTTGTCTAATTAATCATTTCTCTTAAATTCTTTAGATTTGGACTCACTTCATTTAGACAATATATACATATACATACACAAAATTTGCACACACATATACACCCTTCACACACACAAAATACACACACTACACATATATGCAAATGAGTTTAAAAAATTTAAAGTACATATGCTCCTGTTTGCTGGTTTGATGGCCTCTGATAGTTTCTATTTGTTCTACTCCATTCCTTTCTACTTGTTCTATTACTTAAAATAAAAAACAACTGTCCCCATGCCCCACTTGATTTCTGAGATGCCCTGTCTAGGGTGGAGGGTGCTGCTGGCCTGTGGACACTGCCCTCTATAGAGACCTCCTGTGCCCTGTCACCCATCACCCCTGCCCCCAGCCCCTCAGCCTCCCAGTTGACCTAGTCTCTCTTGCTGGATTGGTTAACTTCTGGCTTGGTTTGTAGAGACCAAGCAGTTCTTCACACATCAACGTACAAAGAAGGCAAGGGCATACTTTTAAAACAACAGCAGCAACAACAGCCTCCTCTTCTGAATCTGGACCCTGAAAGCTCCTGCAGGTAACAGTAGACATGTCTCCCTATGCAGGCCCAGTTGTTTTTTTTTTTTTGGGGGGGGGGTTGTTCCTCTGAGTAGACAGACATAACCTGCCTGAAAGGAGTATAGGACATGGCAATAACAGCTACAAAAACTTGTAGCTCCGTGGCTTGCAATTTGCAAGAGGTCTCAAGTCAGGGGCCTGCAGGGGGCCACTTCCTGGGGTTGTCACAACTAACATCTGGAAACTAATAAGCAAAAGGAGGAAACGGTCTGCCATTGTCATACGTTCATAGGTTTATTGTGGCTTTTTTTTTTTTTTTTAAGGAAAGGCCTTTCTGAGGTTTTTAAATTTCAGATCCCTAAACAGGGGCTTGCTTGTCAGTGTCTCTCCAGGAAGTGGCCTTTTAATCGCTCCATTTGATATTGGATACATCGGTTGTCAAATGTTTACATTAAGAAGTATACAGTAAGCCCTTCCTTTAGAAGCAAATTACCAAGCGGGCATCGTGAGAACGGGCTCAATCTGAATATTGATGATCTCATTTCCAAGTCTCTCTGGGGCTGGGGGCTGAGGTGTTGATCATTGCTTCTTACTGATAAGCAAAATATTTCCAGAGCGTGAAGAACGCCACGGTGTGTGAAGAGGATAACCATAATCTGCATCCACACGCTAACTTCCCCGCGCCCCGCGCCTGGCCGAGCAGCCCCGAGATGCTAAGCTCCCCATTAGAGCCACCCTGCGAAAGGTCCCCTCATTTGAATAAGGCCTCTTCTGCATGTGAAAAGCTCCCGAGAAAACGGGCAGCCCTCTAATGAGGGCTGCGTTTGGAAGCGGGGGACTTCAACGTTCACTTTTTGTGATGCTAAATTGTCGCGAATTTTCAAAGGTATTGTCATTTTCATTAAACATTTTTGTTCTTTCTTATTTTTTTTTTTAGAAAAGGGGGATGAAGAGCCTGCCCTCACAGTGAGGAAGGGAGTGGATTAATATGACCATGGAGGTGATGGAAAATTTCAATCGCACTGTCTGATGAAATGAAGAAGTGTGTTTAAATACAGGATTAGAGCTGTAATAGAGGAAGCAGTCAGGAGATCAAAAGGCTCAAAAAGTCATGCTGAAAGGAAGAGCTACGGGGGAATTTTTTTAGCTGAATGATTAACAGTGTTTCCAATGCGTTGCATTCAATCTCACTTTAAAATAAAAGTTATGGGAGACATTGTGACTGGCGGTGGATCCCGGGACTGATGGACATCCATCTGAATGGTTTCTGACATCTATGTTGTCTTCTCCCTGGTCAACAACAACAGCAAGCAGACTGAGTCTCCCTCTTGGAAAGCCAGGTTTGGTTTTGTAGAAGGCGGTTCAGCAACAGAATCAAACAGGAGCAGGATGCCCAGGGACAGCTGGGGAGAGCACTGCTGAGACCCCCTAGCAGGGGCACCTATTTTGGAAACCCAGCCCTGCCCTTCACTTTTTGGCTTTCAGTAAGACCTCTTTCACATTCCCACGTGCCTGTGAATGTTTTTATGCCTGGAAATTTCCATGTGGGCAACAATAGAGGTACTAACAGATAAAATGATTCCAGGTAAGTCAGCGATCCGTCCAGGATTAAAGGCTCATTTTTATTCTTATATTAATGTGCCAGACTTCACACTTTACTTATTCACTCATAGATGGCTTCTCTCTTTTTGTGTCTTTTATTTTTATCACTAGAGGCCCGGTGCACAAAATTCATGCACTTGGAGGGGGTTTGGAGTGGTGGTGGGGGAAGAGGTCCTTCAGCCCAGCCTGCATCCTCTCACATCTAGTAGCCCTTGGGGGATGTCTGACTGCCAGAGTGGGCCTAAGCCAGCAGTCAGACATCCTGAGTGCTGCTGCGGAGGTGGGAGAGGCTCATACCACTGCCTCTGTGCTTGCCAGCTGTGAGCCTGGCTTCTGGCTGAGTGATGCTTTCCCTGTGAGAGTGCACTGACCACCAGGAGGCAGCTCCTGCATTGAACATCTGCCCCCTGGTGGTCAGTGCATGTCATAGTGATCAGTCATTCTGTTGGCAGGCTAAAACCTGTTCTCCAACATCTCCTGATTGCGAGAGGGTGCAGGCCAGGCCAAGGGACTCTGATGGTGCACTATTGGAGCCAGGGAGGAATGCAGGAGGTTGCCCAGTTGGAGAGGGATTGCAGGAGAGCTCCAGCCTGTCTTACTCAGTCCTGATCAACAGGATCCCAGCAGCATGATAACCTGTCAATTAGAGTGTCTGCCCCCAGGTGGTCAGTGCATGTCATAGCAAGGAGTTGAGCAGCCTTAGTATATCATTAGCATATTATGCTTTGATTGGTTGAACAGCCAACCAGACAATCAGACACTTAGCATATTAGGCTTTTATTGTATAGGATAACATTTAAGAAAGTAAAAATTTTAAATTTAATCTTTAATATCAAGAAAGACCATTTATCACTTTTAAATCTTATTTTTATAACTATTTTACATATATAAATTTTTAGGAATCACATTCTATATAAATAAGTATACTACCAATCACTGTAGAGGTTGTATGCATTTTAACCCTGTGGAGATTATTATTATTTTTTAATATATATTTTTTTATTTCAAAGGGGAAAGGAGAAGGCGAGAGAGATAGAAGCATCAATGATGAGAGAGAATCATTGATCAGCTGCCTCCTGCACACTCTACACTGAGGATTGAGCCAGAAACCCTGCCATGGTTCCTGAATCACTGTGACCTCCTAATTCATAGGTCAACACTCAACCACTAAGCCACACTGGCCGGGCATATGCAGATTACTTTTACAGAATCTATGTCACCATTCCCCCTTCTCATTTAATGAAGTGAAATATTTATAAGTTTATACCTCTATTTCCATTTTAAGGATTTTATTTTTTTTAAAAATACATTTTATTGATTTTTTACAGAGAGGAAGGGAGAGGGACAGAGAGTTAGAAACAATGATGAGAGAGAAACATCGATCAGATGCCTCTTGCACACACTCCACTGGGGATGTGCCCACAACCAAGGTACATGCCCTTGACCGGAATCGAGCCTGGGACTCTTCAGTCTGCAGGCCGATGTTCTATCCACTGAGACAAACCTGTTTTGGCCATTTTAAGGATTTTAAAGGATATTTCAAGTAATGTAAAACATGAAATTGTCAGTCAATTCAGGAAGCATTACAACAGTAACAACAAGAAGCCATTTCCATCATAGGGAAAGGGTAGAAGTAAGCTACAGAAGGTACCATTCACCCATGTGCCTCTCAAGATCACAGCTACCAGTATGTGGATGGTACTTATAGACTGTAGCCTCCATGGCACCAGGAGAGTTGGTGCACAGCTCATACTTCTGAGCAAACGGACCTCCATTCACATCTTGGCTTCTTAATTCCCCAGTTGTACCATATTGTGAAATGTCTTGCCCTGAGTTCTTTGTCTGCTTCATTGAGAGGAAACATGTAGTGAGTATGGCTGGGACATGGCCACTCAATTGCTGTGAACACTCATAACCATATTTGTCTCTGATGTGCATCCCTAATGGAGACTGGCATAGGGTATATTGCTAAAGCCATGGGTCTTCCATGAAGTTTCCTAAAGCATTCAGAAAGGATGTTTTTTATATATTTTGAATTGTTCTGAGGGATGTAGATTCACTAAAAATTATTTTACAATTTTTTTTGTCACTTTATTGATATTTAAATAGTCTAATGCTTAGACTAGTGAATCTTTGGACTTGGGGAACCTATGGCCAAAGCCCCAAGAGGATGGTGGTGAGTAAGAGGGTGGCAAGAAAAGGCAGGAATGTAGCTGGGCCACCTCCAACTCCCAGCTGCTGGGCTGCTGTGCATTTTCACCTGGACAGGATGAGAGTAGGTGTACACTTGGCTTCCGGTACCTCAGGGTAGTGACCTAAAGTCAGCCTGGAAGATCGTATACATGCTGTGCTTCAAATGTGAAATCATTGTGTACCAGTATTGCTGCCAGACAAAGTGGTTTGACTGGAAACAATTCTCTTTCAGAGGTGATGCAGCCTCTGAAAGAAACCACGGGGATGGGTATGCAGAATGTCCTCTCTCCTTTTCCCCAGGAACTCCTGTTCTATTCCAAATGCCCATTTTTTTTTCTATAACTAGCTTTCATGCCTAATTCTTGGCAAAGTGACAGAGCCAATCCCAGGATATCGGTTTCTGTCTTGTCACTTCTCGGGGATGAATCTAATTACCTAATATCTGCAGAGCCCAGAATAGCCCAGCTCATTACCACTAAATTGTGGAGGTCAGCAGATACCCTCCCAGAAACATCTTTAGAATACTTTTTTTTTTTAAAGTACTAATGTGGACTTTTTTTTTTTTTTTAAAAAAGATGGCTTTATAATAATAATACATGTTAATTTTTTTCTTTATAAAGATAAGAATTCATAAGAGTCTCCACAGAAGGTTTGATCCTAGTCACGTGGTCCTAAAGAGCAGTGCTCTGAGCTACTTCACTGCTTTACTTCCCTGAAGAGCTTTCCTCCAGGAACTCATTACACCACGTGCATGGTTATGCTGGTTATAGTTCCGTTCCCTCTTTATTTCTTGGCTGATGACCTACCTTAACGTGGAAAGGTGGGTGTGATTGAATGTACAATTTTCAGCCCTCAATGCTGCATCCTATAGTCCTTTGTACTCATCCTCCAGAAAGTTCATGCTACATAAAGTTATTTTCTTCTCTTAAATCTTTGCTGTACAACGTGACTGTTACATGTCCTGCCTGTGCCATCATGATTGTGGACAATGCCCATACAGAAGCTTGGGGTCCTTTTGTTTCCTGGGGCCCTGGGGTTGTTTCGTTAAGATTCCCTGTTGAAAACGTTGCAATTCTTTCCAGTGGTTTTCTAAACAAAGCACAGACTGCTTGACCACATAGGTGACAGCAGGGATCCAAGCTGTGGGGTAGCATTAGGCAGGGTCCTGACCATCCTGGGTCTTGGTTTTATCTTCTAGAAATCAGAAGTTACACAGTTAGGTTTTTAGTTTCCTGCCTGCTCATGATTTTGATTGTGAACCAATTAATACCACAGAATTATTATTGTTGCTGTGTTAGAAAACAATCCTCTCATGAAAATGATTTTTGCAGAAACACTACTAATTATAATACACAGCACTTTATCTCTCAGGTATTTTCTCCAGTAGATGTCAGCTCTGTGCACCACAGGGGAAGATGAGAAGGAATGTTTATTGAGCACTTACCAAGTCCAGACCTATGTTATCCAGAGGTGGTCACTGTTGACACCTTTTCATTACAGGTATGGAGGGTTAAGTGGAGTGGCCAGATGGTCTGATGTGGAAGCATTGTCTTGACTGCTACACAGGCTGCCTACACTGTGCAGTGACAGGAGACATGGGAGACACTGAAGAAGCACTCTTGAAGGGATGACAGCCTGGTTGACCCTGACATGCTGCCAGATGGCCTTCAATGTATGCACATTGGGTCCTGCTTGCCACAAGTCCTTGACCATCATTCCAACTTTTCTTCTCCATAAGACCCCTTACCCATCTCCTCCTCTCTCTCCTGCTTCACCAAGGAAACAAAGGACAGTGGAAGAAGCCTCAGTTCCTGCTCTCCAGCTGTGCTCTGGCCTGCATCTTATCACCGCCAGATTCCTCCTGTAACTGAAACCCTCTCCTCTGGCTTCTCAGTCATTGTCTGTCAGTCAACACCTATCTCTTCTTTATCTCTCGCTTCCCCTCCTCTCTGACCTTCACCTCACACTCTGTAACACAGCTGAGTTTACTCTACTTTCAAAGACCTTCCCTGAACTACACATTTTTTCCCAACAAATCTCTATGTCCATTTCCTTTTACAGGCACTCCTGGTCAACCCTTGACCTTTACTCTTTCACCATGGCCTTAGACTGTTCTCTGCTCAGCCCACTCCCTTCCTTCTAGAATTTGAGTTATTTACTAAGTGATTCTTGGAGGTTGCCCTCTGGGCTGCCAAAACCCTGGACATGGCTTCCTTCTGCCTCTGGACCATTTGGCATTGATACATTTGACTAGCAACTATTCGGCATCTGGTGTGTGGCAGGCACTCTCCTAGGCAGAGGAGATACATCAGTGATAAAATTAGATAAAATTTACTTTTATCATCATATTTTTTTTAGTAGAGGAGGAAGGAGCTAATAAACAATGGCTATGGTAGATAAGTAAATTTTATGAGGCAACATAGAATGTTATAAAGGCTATCTAAGGAGAGATAAGACAAGGGGATTACTAAGAGGCATGTTGGTGCGGTTAGGTCACTCAGTAAAATGACTCTTGTGCAGAATATGGAAGTAAGAAAGTGAACCAGGTAGATATCCTGGAAACAGCCAATCCAAGGTTCTCACATGCCTGGCAACTGGGATCACATGTGACCAGTGGGCATGCTGAAAGCAGGCTGAGGTGGCAGAGCAGGGGCGATTAGGACAGAGAGCGAAGGACACTGGCTGTGCAGGGCCTCATGGCCACCCCACCCCTGCTTTCTGCCTCTGCTTCACCACAGCCATCACTTTCTGTAGATTTTTATCTTCGTTGGATCTCTTAAATCTCTCTCTTTTTCTATATTGCCATCTCTATGAATCTAGCCACTCACTTCCTTAAAGTTAAAATTGGGAAAAAAAAAGATTTAAATGTTTGTCAATATATCTATCTCTCACATTCCAGCCTGAACAATCTCTCCAACATGTGATTCTAAACATAGAGCCTTCACAGCCATTTCATGCCCCTATAAATACTGATTGAAGGAATCCCTTGGAAAACCCCATTCCATCCTGTAAGATCCATGTCATGTCTCCTTCATGTACCTTCTACAAACTCAGTGGAATATCTGCCTTTCTTATTAAGGTCACTTTTGCACTATTGTTCTCTTGATCTTCCTCTGAATGGCATTGAAATCCTTTCAGAGCTCTGTCTTCATATCTCTCTTACTTAAAAGTATGCCTGCACATAGTAGGTGCTTGGTAAGTATTTCTTGAATGAATGGATAAATCATCCAAGTAAAATGTGCAAAAACAAAGAACCAAATCCTGCGGGAAATGAGAGGAAAGGACTGACTTGAATAACACAGTAGGGAGTGACGAAGATGAGACGTGTCAGATGAGTGTGCAATAGATTTCAAAGTGTTTTTGTTTAGCCCTCCTGTCAAGAGTTGGCACCTACTTCTCCACCCCTTGAATCAGAGCTTAGCCTTGTGACAAATGGAGACAAAAGGACATTAGGAAATGCACCTCAGAGTCAGGATTCATTTGGGCTTTCCTCTTCTCAGTGCATTCTGAGCTGACACCCTGATTCTGAGCCTGCCTGCTGGAAAGGATTGAGAAACCAGCTGACAGACAGAGAGGGTAGGGCAAGACCATCTTAGAGGTCCAGCCCTAGCTGTGTTCAATTCCAGGGAGACAGTAGGAAAGTTATTCACTGGAGCCCAGTCCAAACTATCAATCCATGAAACTATAAACCAATGTGCAATGATTGTTTTAAAATGCTAAGTTTTGATGCTGTTTGCTACACTACAAGTTGTAAAATATTTAAAAATTTCTTGCATCTTGGACTTGTAAGTTTAGTGAGCAATAGAAATTTAGTATAGATTACCCTATACTAAATTTAGTATAGATTGTCCTATTGAAAGTCATGTCAATTGGTACAGCTATTGTTCTCAAATTATCTTACCCTCTACAAGTGAATTCTGTCCACCTGAGATTGTGTAATGTTAGGAGAAATGAACATATGGATGTAGAACAGGATGTTCACATTAAGTGATAGTATTTGTATTTGTTCATTGTTTCCATTCAAATGAAAAGGTGCTCAATATTGACAATGCATATTCAATTCTGCAAGCCCTGGGGGAGAGCACAGCAACTCTGAGCTCTGAGCCAGGCCTTCTGAGAAACAGTGACTCATTTAGGCACACATGAACCTCAGGACATGCAGTACAGAGGGCAGATAGGAAATGTACTACCTAAGCCATGCCAGATGCGACAATGGAAACTTCCATCACAGGTGGAGCCTGGTAAGATATGAAGAAGAGCATTTGGCAAGGAGTGTCAGCTAAGAGCACAGGTTGAGTATGCCAGAGCACAACCTCAAGGGAGGCAGAGGCGGAGGAGGAGGTGGAGGCAGGGCGGTAGCCAGATTGTTGTCTTCCCTTTAGAAGGGATCAACTGGGGTGGTGGCACCATGACAGATGGAGAAATTGTTACATAGAGTTGAGAAGGTCTCAACTACTAGGTTGAGAGTCATATTTGGATATTTTTGTGTCCAAGGGGCATATGACAGCTCTGTACTTATTTAATGAGTGTGAGAAGTCACTTTGACCTAAACTGAATGATCTTATCTTGGTTCTTGGAGAGAACAGGGCTGTTTTGTGTTTACCTGTGTTAGAAGATTATCTCACAAACCCCCACAGCTGCCATGACCACAACTTGTTCTCCTGAAGTGTTTGTCCCAGGCAGTGCTGGCTTTCTCAATCTTGCCTAGAGGCCTCATGGTGGGTGTGGAAAATGTGGAATGGTGACTGAAGGAAGCAGATAATGCAACTGAGAGAGTAAGTGGCTGGAGCCAGACAGACTTCAGTTAAAACACAGTTCTGTCAATTACTACTTGTGTGACTTAAGTTCATTTATGTCACTTACCTGTTTACTCATCTGTGAATGAGGATAAGCATTCTCATTTCAAAGGATTAAATGAGATAACATGAAAGTTAAATAAAATTTTTGAAAACTTTGACCAGCTGATTTCAAACTGATTGAAGAGGGATAGTAGTTAAATAATGTAACATTGAACTAAGAATAGGATGTATAGATCAATGGAACAGATTGAGAAGCCAGAAACAAACCATTCCATTTCTGTTAACAAATTTTCAACAGACAAATCAAGGCAAGTCAATGGGTAAAGTATAGACTTTTTAATATATAGTGCTGGGATAATTGGATATAGATATGCAAAAACAAACAAACAAACAAACAAACAAAAAATTAGGGTTTGGCAACCTACCACACATTATATATATATAAATTGACTCAAAAATTAAACCTAAATTTAAGAGTTAAAACAATAAATCTAGAAGAAAACAGAAATAATCCTTGTGACTTTCACTTAGGAAAAGCATTTTCATCGGCAGTAAATAACAATAAATAAAAGAGAAACAAAATAGATAAGTTGAACTTTAGCAAAGAAAAGAAAAAAATTTATTTCAACTGATATCATTAAAAAGTTGAAAATAAAAGCCACACACAGGAAATCCTATGAAAATAATATATCCAATAAAGGATTTTTATTAGGATATATGAAAGACTCTTACAACTCAATAATAAGAATATTTCTCAATAAAAAAGAAAAGAATGTGAAAATAAATTTTGCTAAAGAATTTAACAAATACTATGCCCATGAAGATATTTACTACCATTAGTTATTTGAAAATCCAAATTCAAAACATAATAAGAAACTATTACACTCCACTAAAAGGGGTATAAAGAGACTGACAATATCAAATGCTGCAAAGATGTGAAGAAAATGGAACTTTCATGCATTTCTGTAGGAAATGTACAATGTACAACTACTTTAAAAACGTTGTCATTTTATTTGGAAGTTAATGAAAACTTTAACTTACAATCCATCAATATTAGCTTTTTTATGTGAATGGCTAGATCATTAATTTTATTTATTTATTTATTTATTTATTTATTGCTTATATGTGTTGTTAAGGCTCTGAATTTCTAAGTATTGTTTTAGCTGCATTCTTTGAGTTTATTTATTGACATTTAGTTTTGATTATTTTTAATTGTAATTTGTTTATTTTTAATTTATGAAATATTTAGAAATATGTCACTTAATTTCCAAACATTTGGAGATTTTCTATTTATCTTTTAAAATTTATTTATAGCTTCATTTTAACCTGGTTAGAATACATGGTCCACATGATGTAAGTTCTGTAAAATAGCAAAAATATTGTGTATATTAGAAAAGAATGTGTATTCTATTGTTCCTGGATTTAGTGTGTCCATTCTCCCAATTTTGTTAATCATCTACTCATTCTAATCATCTAAGTCCTTATTGATTTTTATTCTGCTATTAGTTCTATTAGTATATATCTAATGATATAGCCTCAAATTTCTTGAATAGCAAAGTAAATAATAGAATAATTTCGGTATTAAATCTTACAGTTGAATTAACTTTTATCATAATAAGAGAGTTTAATTTCTGGTTATACCTCTAGTTTTAAAGCCTATTTTACATGATGTTAGAATATGTATACCAGCTTTTTCTTTTTCTTAGTTGTTGAATGGGCTATATTTTCTCAACATTCTGATTTCCAATATATACACTTTTATCTTTAATATGTGTCTTTCATAACAGCTAATGATTAGTTTTTATTAAATTCATCTTTTAAAAGAAATGTAATATTTTGCTCATTTACATTTAGTGTGTTTTATTTTCTCTTCTTTCATGACTTTCTTTGAATTAGTTAAGCACTTTAAAATTTCTTCCAATTACTTCTACTGTCCTATCAGATTAGAGAGTAAAAGATCCTTTTGGAAGGCTAGATGAACTGAATATCCACATTGAGAAAACACATCAGAAAACTGAGGGAAGCCTCCAGCACAGAGAGAGAAAAGAACCTCAAGAAAATTCACTATGCCAGCAGGCTAAATGAACCTTGAAGTAGATTCTTCTCCAGCTGAACCTCCCAAGCCTGGAGATAAACAAACAGCCTGTTGACCCCTGTGATGCCTGAGCAGAGGAAGCAGCTGAGCTGTGTCTGAGGCCCTGACTGCAGAAACTGTGGGGTAAGAAATGAATATTGTTTTAGGAGCTAAGTGTGTGGTGAATTGTTATCTAATGGTAAAAAAAAAATACAGTATATACCACAAAATGGCAAATGTCCAGAGGAAAAAGAAACAGGCAATTCAGGGCCCACCTCAATACCTCTTCTTTCAAAGATATTGGTCTCCTAAGTCTTAACTTGAGATGGGCATTGTCCATACCTTTAAACAGCTTGCCTTTTTTTTCTCTCCATTTTTTTCCTTCCTTCCTTCCTTCTTTCCTTCCTTCCTTCCTTCCTTCTTTCCTTCCTTCCTTCCTTCCTTCCTTCCTTCCTTCCTTCCTTCCTTCCTTCCTTCCTTCCTTCCTTCCTTCTTCCCTGCCTCCCTCCCTCCCTCTCTCGCTTCCTCCCTCCCTCCCTTGTTCCTTTCTTCCTTCTTTTCTTCCCCCCTTTCTCTCCTTCCCTCTCACCCTTCCTCTTTCTCTTTTCTTTCTTCCTTCTTTTCTTTCTTACTCTCTCCCTTCTTTACCTCCCTCCATCCCCCTCTCCTTTCTTTCTTTCTCTTACTTTCCTTCCTTACTTTATTCCTTTTTCTTACTTATCCTGCCTTATTCTAGTCCCTGAAGTTAGACTAATATAAGCTTGTCCTTATAGCCACCTGGACCAGAAATTCAAGAGAAAAACTATCAAGGAAATTAAATGATATTTATAATGTGGCTAGATATAAGATTAATATACAAATTAATTTTATTTTAGATATATGTAAATCATATACAGCAAAGAAATGTAAAAGATTATTAAAGATACAAGAATGAAAGATTAAAAAAGAATAAAAGATTATTAAAGATACAAATAAATTTAAATATATGAACTGAAACTTACAGAACATTAAGGAAGACCTGAATAAACAATAAATATACTATGCTCATTATTTGAACATTCATTATAAAATTTGTATATAAATTCAAAGCTCCAAAAATAGAGATGCCAGTCTCAAAAAATAACAGAGGGAGAAATCATTCAACCAGATATCAAGACTCATTTTAAAGTCACAATAATTAATATTGTAGATAACATTATAATACGAATAAGAGGAACAGAACAGAGACCAAGAATTAGGCCTGAACACTTGATTTATGACACAAGCAACTACAAAGCACTAAGGAGATGATGATGGTTTTAAAAAATTGGTGTTAGAACAAAATATCACAATTTGATCCATACTTCACAACATTAAAAAAAATTTATGTCAGATGGATTATTGATCTAAATGTAAGAGGCAAGTTACTAAACTCCTAGAAAATATTTGTAGGAGAACATTTCATGCTCCCAAGGTATATTTAAAACATACTGAGCAAAAATGAGAAAAAATTTGCCTTATTAAAATTAAAAACTTCTGTTCATTAAAATCATTATTAAGCACATGAAAAAGAAGCTCAGACCAGGAGATTTTTCTAACTTATATAATGGATAGACACATCCAAAATATAGGACCATCTCTTACAAATTATTATTTTTTTAAACTAGAGAACTCAGTAGAAAAATTAGCAAGAGATTTTGAAAAAGCTTTTACAAAGATACCAAATAATTTTAAAAATTAAAAATAAAAATAAAACGGTACTCAATATTAATATCAATGTCATCAGAAAACACAAACTTAACTACAATGAAATGGAATCAGACCTCTACCCTTAGGAGTAACATTGAAAGGAAAAATATCACAAGATAATGCTAAATATTGAGATGATATAAAGCAATGAGGACTTACATTTTGCTGTTGGGGTGTAAATTGATATATTTGTTTTTGGAATACCTTTATATACTTATATAGAATACTACAAGCATAGGAATTGAAGCGCAGCAGCACAAACCAAAATGATTGAGTCTCCCAAATGTGATGTAGCTGGGGCAATGAGATTCTGATTTCATTCATACAAAGTTTAGAGTTTCCAACCTAAATTACAGTACTAGAAATCAGGACAGTGCTCACTTTTGTTGGAGAAGGTGGAGGTCATGATTTGAAGTAGAATAAATGGCTCTTGGCAGTCTGGAAATATTCTATTTCTTAACTTGGGGATTTCTTGAACTGTATTTTTAAATTTCGTGTGTGTGTGTGTGTGTGTGTGTGTGTGTGTGTTAATCTCTACAATAAAAAGGTTAAAAATAATTGCTACTTGTTTTTACCAAATAGGGGCATTTTTCACTGAATGGTACAGTGCAATGCTCAAATGTACAAAATGAGAGTGGCAGGGATAAAAATAAGCATAATAAACGGAGGAAAAAGCACCACTGGTTAGTACCAGGCAGGAGACAGTCTCCTTAGCACTGGAGGAGGTTTCAGGTTGACCTTCATACCTCAGTTGCAGTGTTCTCTTTCCATTACTAGAGGCAGGATGGAGAATGTAAGGAGTTCTGGCTGTGACCTGGGGGAGCTCTTTCCATGGGCTGGTCAGTGCCCAGCCAGGGTTGACCCTGTTCCTGGGCCAATAACGCTGCCATCATTCACACCTGTGGGCAGGAACTGCCAGTCCTCCATGTGCTCTGCCCCATCACACATCTTGTTCCCTCTTCTTACTGTGTACTCTTCATGTGCATCATTCATTTTTCTGGTCCAAAGCTCTCTAAAGAGAGCACCTGGGAGGATACGAGTATAAATCCTGTCATAGCTATTGATACTGTTGTTGTAGGGTTTTGTTCAAAGAAGACCCAGCCAAGAAAAGGTGAGTTGGGGACCACTGTCTTAGCAAAATTCTTACCCCATCTTACCCCTTAAGTATGGGTGTGGATGTGTCAGTAGGGATCTCCTTCAGGGTGAAGAACCATTGTCTGGTTCCCCATCCCCAGGCCTTAGAGAAAGTTAGTGAGTGGGATGGGGCTTTTGTGTTAAAAATGACTGACTTTGTCACCAGAGAAGCTGTAATTAAATCAGATATTTAAAGTAAAAAATTAAAACCAAATGTCAAACCTTACATAAAACAGGGTAGTTTCCTCTAGGAGCTCCAATGATTAAAAAGGAGAGAGTGTAGGCCCAAGGGTTTTCTTTGAATGAGAGGAGCTAATGGCGTAAAATCCCTTAAACTCTCAACTCAGCAGCAAAAAGGAGATGCAGACACCATCTTCCAAAGGGTAAGAAAGGAGCAGAGAGCTCAATATTTACCATTCATAGCACAATTCCTCTCTGTGGACATAATGGTTTTTAAACCCATCTTGGAACTGACAGGTGTGCAGAAGATATCCATTTGAAGATTTGAAATTATTTAATGATTTAAACCTTTGCAATAATTGCTATCTCTGTTATATTTAAAACATTTTCATCTTAAAGCCAATAGACAGCATTGTCAAGGTGAGTCATGTCTCAGAGAAAAACACCTGGGGAAGGTCCAGGTGTTGTCATTGTCACAGCCACAGCTAAATTTGAACTGAACTCTGTTGGGTCTCTGGTATGAGGGTTCAGACTCAGGAAGAGTTTGGTCTCCAGGGGCTCTCGGGCCTGGGAGCAGGTGACTATGGTGACAAGCCATGATGAATCAGAGGAACCTACAATTTCCTGCCACCAGGCTGTGAACACCAATGAAGATTGTGTTAGCACCTGGGGATAGGTTCTTAATACAGTCACCTTTTGTCTTTGGATATACATTTAAATTTCAATAGACATAATCATTTAAAGTATTTATCAATTTAGGACATCCCAAGTACTCTGTTATTGATAGGTAAACTGTCCATTCACCCTGCATTTGTTAAGCTAGATGTTATAAAACATAGGTCATTTTCTTCTTATTTCTGCAAATAATTACTCTGAGGAAGAGCAGAGGTATGTGGTCAGGAAGTGAATGCCCCTCTTGGTGGCTAGGGGTGATCCATTACCGAAGCTCCCGGTGACATCTCTGAGGAGCAGGCGGCATTCCCCATCCATGTGACATTCAGATCAGTCTCCCTCATCAGGCTGCTGACTATGGCTCAAGGCTGCAGGACAATCTTGGTTTCCGGGTTGCATTGTTAAGTGTTGCAAGAACGTTGACCAGGAAAGCTAAATGTTCCAGATGGAAACGTTGTGTCAAGAGCAGGGAACGGTGAATAGTCTTGTTCAGGAAATCCCCCATTTTGATCAGTGTGCCCCTATTTTCTGATGCCACATTTTGTGATGCTGAGCTACCATTTTCTAATTGCATCTCTTTGTTTACACTCAAACATTTCTGCAATATTGCCAATATGCTCTATGTTTACCCCTAAAAATCCGTTGGACACCTGAACAAATGGAAGCAAGAGTACACACAGAGCTTTGCTTGGGAGGTTAGATGTTTACAAACACAAAAATACTCACGTGCATCTCAGGTCTGAAATAAAGTTGTGCTGGAGCCTCAAATGTTTTCCTGAGCAGCATCCCGCCAGGCCTGGCTAAGACGATAAATGCTTTCCAGTCTGTGGCGCTCAGTTCTCAGCCTACATGTATTAACTCACACTCTAGCTTCTCTGATTGCTTACAGCATATATTACATTACCAACTACATTCAATATTTCTTCATAATGCAGTATTTTCTTTAATGATTTAGCCTGGATGCTATTGCTCCTACATTACCTAGCGGTATAGTTATTTATTTAACTATAATATATCACTTTGTAAGGTCTGTTTTCATTATTTGTTTATAATTAAAAATAATAACACAAAACCATTCTGCATTGCACAGGGATAGTGTGTGATGTTGCAGGCAAGTACTTGAGAAAACTAGACAAAGCCAGACTGTGGAGTCCTGCCTTTGAAATATGATTTAAAACAGAATTTATAATGTCGCAGAATTACATAAAACTGTGTGAAATTGTGCAGATAATCATTTAAATCTCCCTACATGAAAAGATAATTGCTCCAGAAATTAACTGTACCTGGGGTTCATTCATTTGGTCATGGCTAGTTTCTTATGTAGCGATGATTTGATATTAGAGTTAATTAAGATCAGGTCAGAGTTGCTGAAGGTCAGACATTAATGTGTGGGATCATTGAAATGATAATTATAAACAGATTAGGAAGCCACGGTCTTTTATAAGGGGTTATTAGATAATTACTGTGAGAGTGAACGGCTTACTGTAATAATGGATTATCGACTACTTACAGCGTTTAAGGGCGAGAGTGTATTACTTCCTCAAGGACTAAAGAATAATGTTGGGGAAACTCAGAGCTCAGTAAATAAAATAGAAAAATGGTAGGTATAGTCCTCTTTACTGAAAGCATTTTCATTTTAGGGGGAACTTGCTACCCCACTGATGCTGCCTTTGTTGCTACCAAGTACGCCAATGACAGGTCTTGAGGCGCTGGAGTAGGAAAATATTAGGGTTCCTTGTTGTTAGACAAGGGGAATGACCAAATGGAGAATGTTTCACTTTCCTCTCCGGCTCATTTATTTGTAAGCCTTTCTGAATATTGAAAATCTATAAAAGCGGAGTGGAATGGAAAATGGTGGAGCCCATTTTGGTGGCCTCCAGCACAGACTGCATTTGGCTCAGGTGTAACTTTTTCTGGGCAACATTTCAGCAATTAGGTGACGGGAAATTTCAGTGAGGCAGACAGATGCTGAGTAGTGAAGGAAGATAACATCCAGACCTAGGGCTTAGCTGGGGCAAAGTTCCTCACCCCCAAGCCTGTGGTCAGCAGGCATTCCCTGTGCCTTTTCCTCAGGCCAGGTCACAGAGTAGACTTGCCAGAGACGTAAGCTCATAAGTATAAGGAAACATTCAAGTTCATTTTAACGTATTCTCAGACCTGAGAATGCTTGAGTCTGGAGACCTCAACACAACTCCAATAAAATGCTTATAATTCTTTTCAAGGCTTCATTCTCTGTGAGCAAACGGCAGTGGCATTTGAGGAATAGTATTTATGATTTGGGCCAGGAAAGCTGGTTGATGTGTATTGACTTTAATGCCTCCTTGTGAAAATATTTAGTCCTCAGCAGAGATTCCAGGAGGACCTTGATCAGGGGTGGGAGATGCTATTATCACTATGGACGCTGTGGTCTGGGCTGTGACACTGGAACACTGGGACCAGCTGGTATCCTGGGTTGGGGCTGACACTTCTGATGACATGGCCCCAGAACAGTTGTCCATCAGCAGTGACTTCTCTCGTGGGAGGGCTTCCTGCCTGAAGACTCCAAAGTGTGGGAGTTTCCAAATCTAGACTTGGCCCTGGGTGAAAGCCGACTCTCCTGGACTCTCTGAAAAGTGTTTTGGCCTCAGCCTGTTCTGCAGTGTTAATACATGAAATGGACAGAATTCAACTTGACACAGACTCGGGTTTGGCATTTTCTCTGAAATAGAGTCTGTCTGTTAATAAAAATCGCAGTGATGTCTGAGGCTTGAAAAGGATGACCAGCTCTCCATTGCCCCGCTTCTACCTCCTAGGTCAAATGGGCCAGAGATCTAGGGCTGGTCCCACGAAAAGGCATCACTGAGCACACGGTGAACCAGCTCATGGAATTCCTGGCCCCAACTAAACAGTAATTCTTAATCATGTCTTAATAGATTCCTAGTTACTTGGAGCACTGTTCCCTGCCCCTCCTCACCTAATCATTTTCACATATGCTTTGTAGCAAAGAGTCTGCTTCTTTCTTTTCTGTTTTCCACATAGTGATGCTCAGGGTTTATAGTAATCAACGAGGGATGGAAAGGGCATTGTATGGAAGTAGAAGTCAACTGCTATTTACTCCTTGTGTCTTGATGTACACATTAATGAAGACTGGGTATACATGAAAGAGCATGTGGCATTCTCCGCCACTCATGTTTCTTTCAGGGTTTCCGGTAGTCAAGATTATCTCTTGCATCTCAAGGGAGAATTCCATCTCTAGAGAAGATCCCTATATACTAGTAGGTGGCTTTCAATATACCTTTCCCTCATAATTTGGGATACTCTCCCAGCACCAGCAGAAGACATAGTAGTATACTTTTCTTTATAGGAAAGAGGCTTTATCAGAAACACACTTTGCTGGAAGCTCTTGACTTACTGGGAGTTCCAAGAAAAGTGGAGGCTGGTGTTCATGGTTGGGATGTTGGAATAGCCCATCACTGCAGGGCAGGCCCTTACAGATCTGACAGGGCTATTTGAGCTTCTGGGGAAGATGATACTCGGCAGAGCCCTTGGGAGATTAAAATCTGAAGTTTAAATGTGGTGTTTGAACCTTGCTTTCACCATCATTCCAGAATATCTGCACCTCACGCTGTAATCTAGCATGAAAGAAGGGCCCACTCCTGTGGCGCAAGACCCACTTCTTCCATTAAAGTGTGTAAATGCTGGTGCTCTGATGGGGTGGTTCTTGAGTCCAAGTAACGAATGCCATGATGACACATGTGTTTTAATGGTCTCCAGGTCAGAGAGAATTCTTTCCATGGTGGAAACCTGGCAGCACTCAGCACGACTTTCACGCCTGTCAGTAGGAGAGGGAGGAGAGGCTGGAATGTTGAGGTCTGGGGCCTCTCCCTGGTCTTGCATGAATGACACTCAGAAGGCCATGGAGAAAAAGAAAAACAATCCTGTTTGAAGTTGAGCAGAAAGGCTGGGTAAATAGGAGTTGAACATTTACTGAGACCTGGAGCCCCTGGTAAAGCTACTGATTCCCACCTTCACCCACCAGGAAATGTGTGGGCAACTCACTGTGTCCTCTGCGAGAGGGCAGTGACTTAGCACACGCTATCTTGGGCAGTGGGGGCATAGATGCCTGGGAGACCTAGAAAGGCTTCCCAAAGTTAATGGCCTCTATTCTGAGACTGAACTGCTGAAGGAGGGTTAGAAGATTTTTGTGAAAAATGAATATACAGGAGTCAAAGTGAGGGAAATAGGGCACAGGAAGCTAATCATTACCAAGCTCAGTATCAAGTCCAGCTCAGACCTTCAGTCCCTGGTCTTCTGTTGAACTTCATAAGCTAATAGGACAGTGAGTAACCTGGCTGTGGCCTAGCTCCAAAGAAAACTTTCTTGTGGTGGGAATTTCTGAATGTCCAAGAAGATTTTTGATTAATATTTTAAATGTTTATATTGGAGCTCTTGCCTTTCTTGCTATAATTTCATTTCCTCAAAACTCACATGGCTTATTTTGTTACAGATACAGATTGAAATTTGGCAAAATGTAGCTAACTATAAAGTTGTATTTGGATGTCACCTTAAAATTTATGTAAATCTGATCATTCTCTTAGTGATTTTTAATAATTACTGTTATTCTAAAGAGACTGTGTGGCTCCAGAAAAATGAGTAAAGTTTTTATGCAAATGTTAAATTTGATAATTGACTTCCTTTTGGGTTTATAGAACTAGTAGCTACTCAGTAAGATTACATTCTTTCCATATCCCATCATATATTGGTCCGCTTTCCTTCAAACCCACAGCAAAACAAAACACAGCTTTTTATCAAGAAACACACTCTAGAAGTCATGAGATATTCTGGGACACAGATTTTATGAGCAAATAAATTTGAGAAGTGCAACATACAGTATTTCTCTCTTAGAGATTCATAGCACAGGCCAATATACTGAGGTTGGGAACTCCTGTAGTAAATAAGTCTAACTTTGTTAAGCTATATTTCTCAAGCTTCTTAGACCATGGGACACTTTGTAATGTAAGAATGTATAAGCCCTTCACATAACAGTGTTTCCAGAATGCAACCCAAGTAATGGCTTTTACTTTTATATTTTTAAAAATATATTTTATTGATATTTTACAGAGAAGAAGGGAGAGAGATAGAGAGCTAGAAACGTTGATGAGAGAGAAACATCGACCAGCTGCTTCCTGCACACCCCCCACCGGGGATGTGCCCGCAACCAATGTACATGCCCCTGACTGGAATCGAACCCGGGACCTTTCAGTCCGCAGACCGACGCTCTACCAGAGCCAAACCGGTTTCGGCTGGCTTTTACTTTTAAATGCATAAAATGGGAAGACCTGGGTTCATGTCAGTGATCCATAAGTTAGGCACATGTCTGAATGCAAAATTCTTACAGGAAATAGTTTCTAATTTTTTTTTAATTCCTCACATGGAGTTTTCACAATAGGAAATAGATCATTGTCTTCTGCCCAATGGCTCTGTGAAAGAGACATTTGTGATACTAGTTCTTATAAGTCAACTCACAATTTTCATTTAGAGGTTTAAACCATATGACTCTGAGCTTCCTTCATTTTCTCACAAAAATCCGGAATTAAATAGCATATGAAAGTCTTAACACAGCCAAGGTTGATTTGGACCAGAGCTTTGAAGTGAGAAAGACAGCCAGCTCTATGGATATCAGCACATTTTGATGTAAATTGAAAATTTCAACAGTCCACCAGGAGCATGGACTGAAACCTTAGATTCACAACAAAAGCAGAAGGATATTTACAGGCTGTGTTAGTTGAAGATCAATGACAGTTTAAATGCAAGTCAGAAATAGTTCACATTTCCAAAGCAGTCTTACCAGATGGAATCTGTTTTATTATGATTTTAAAAGTGAAAGTTTTAGGTATTGCTGCACCTGAGAAGTTTAATATTCATACTGCATACATTAAAGCTTATAATTGTCAATTCTAAATAGAAATTAAGAAATCCAGCCATAAGAGTTGAAACATTCAGTTGAGTTAACTTTTAGAAATAAATACTAAACCCTATAAAATCTCTTTCTCTCCTATTTCATTTTTTAGAAGAGTCTATACTGTTCTATACCTCAGAACTATAAGTTGTTGAGTATAAAACCATTTGGTAAAAGACACCTGGTTGTCATCCCAGCCTCTCTTTCTGACCATGGGATCCCCTCTAGGATGGCCCCTTGGTTTCCTCACCCACATTTCATCTGTCAAATGCCCAAGAGGCAGGAGACCTGGAATTTCCCTCATTACTCTTTACTAGCTGTGTAAATTTCTGCAGACACCTCTTTTTGAGTCTCATTTCCTCATTCCAAATGTAAATGTAGTAATGTGCTTTTTCTCCTCAAAAGTGGGACAAAATCAAGTGATTTTTTTAAAGTTCTTGTCTAGCTCCATGAGCTACAATATGATTAAGTTAGATGAAATAAATTAGATCAACAATGCAAATAATAACAGGTAATAACAGGCTTACTATTCCAACTCTTATTTTGAAATAGTGTTATTGATAGGAGGAGAACCAAGATGGTGACCTAGGTAAGCACCTAAGCTGCTGCCTCACACAACAATTTAAAAAATAACAACTAAAATCAGAACGGAATTCATCCAAAAACACATGAAAGTTGGTGGAGTAGGAAATCTACAAATAGAAAGAAGGAGAGAGGCTCACGGATCAGATTGGGAGCCACAAAGCGCTGAGGTAGGGAGATGCTCACTGGCAGAGAGGAAGTGCGGTGGGAGGGGAAAGGAATTCCGGATTGCACTGAACCCTTTCCGACTGCACAGAACCCCAACCCTAGCTGAAACCTAGTAGGCCCAGGCTTGTACGGGTGGAGTCTGGACTGTAAAAAGGAGAAACAATTGTAATAATCTGAGCAATAAAGATTTATTTTTAAAAAACACACATATATATGTACATAAAGAAAGAATGAGAATAAAAATGTGATTAAATGTTAATATTTAGAAAATCTAGGTAGAACTTTTCATAAGTTCTAAATTATTTCAAAATAAAAGGTTGAAAATTTGGCAAGGGAAAATAAAACATTTTTTTTTGTAAAAAAAGAAATAGTGTTATTTATTCCTCGAAAAAGAACACATAAATTCAAAGATATAGTGTATCAGGCAAAGCATGACTTGAATGTGTGTAAGCCTGAAAAAGCTCACTCTGCTTCCACTTAGTTCATTCTTATCTTATGTGAGTTAACAATAAAAGAAAAAGAAGAAAATATAATTCTGGCTTCCTGTTCATTCCTGAATGTATGGAGGGTTCATATATATTTGGGGGCAGAATATTCTAAGAACTACATGTCTTCACTCATGAATTCTCTTCTCAATCCAAATGGCTGTAGACTCTAAAAACTGCAATAACTTCTGCTGAGCACCCATGAAAATCAAAGTAATGCTCATTTCTTCAGAAAAGCTCCTTAGCAAACACTACTGGTGCAGACAGCTCCCAAGAAAGGTCCCTTGATTATTTTAACTTAAAAAACAATGTATTCTAGGATCAGGTTCTGTTGTTATATCTTCCACATTCCTAAAGAGTTATTCCGCCTTGTCCACATTCATGAGGAGAACATAGATGCCTACAGAAAGGCTCATGTGGCACACTCTCTGTCTGGAGGTTGAAGCATTGAGAGGGCCATGGTTGATAGAAGTCTCCAGAATGCCTAATATAGACCTTGGCTGGAATCTGAGCCTAAGCTCAAAAGGATGCCATCCTCTGCTGAATGTCTACAATGTTCTACACTCATGGAAGGAAAGATCCAAATTATGTGGAAATTTTGAAGGTGAAATTTCTGCATGTAAAAATTAAGCTAAAATTGACAGTGTTTTCTGATTGAGTGCAGAAGGCTGAACACCCTTTTGGTTGTTGCTTTTGTAGCTTTTTTACATCCTGCCTTAGAGTTACAAACTTCTTGTGTGGTTGTGAAAGCCATTATTTTCCTGTTGGTTTGAAGCCAAAGGCACTTTATATATGCTGAAAACATTTTTTTTTACTGTGCACTTTCCTGAAAGTCTCTTGTCTGCTTAATTGAAATCTGAAGTTTAAGTAGGAAAGTTGAAGCAAAACCTGAAAGATAACTAAAGTAAATTGGTTCTTTATCCTATGATTTTTTAAAAATTTTTCACTTGGTGTTTATAGAATCATTAACTTTTGTTTGTTTTATTTGTTTCTTTGTTTTCTTGTGTGAGTTTTGTTTTTGTTTTTGTTTTTGTTTTGGGGGGAGACTTGGTATTTGGGAGTATTTTCAATCTTTGTGGTCAGAACTGTGCCTGTGGCCCACACTAGTGCAAATAACCACACTAGTTTTAAAGACTAATAAAATAATGATATTTCTTGTTTAATGTCATAAATTATGAATGATTCTATTAAATTTCCATATGGTGTTACTACAGTGTAAACAGATCATCAAAGAGGCCCACACTCAGGCAGAAAAACTCTGGTGGCCCACTGTGGGCTTTCTGGCTGCTCCATTCAGGATCTACATGAGAGGGTCTACAGTGTTTATAGGGCATGTGCGGGCTCAATGGCAGGGGGAAATATATTATTCAGGGTCAGGCACATAGTATATGTTCACTAAATACTTACTTGTATGATTGAGGGTAGCCCCACCATGCATTTAGCCCCTTGTGGTACATCTTATTGTCTAAGACAAAAATATACAAGAAAAACTATTGTGTTCATCAATGTCCAGTGAGGACTTTCTTTTTATAAAGTTTCGGTCAGTGGTAAATTTGAAATATGTTGGCCTCATTTCCTCTCCTTTGAGGCTCTCCTGTGACCTTTCCAGTTGCCTACCGGGCTGGTTCCTTCTTCCTCACTAGCTATCTGCCCTCTGAACTCTACACGTTTTCATATGCCTGTCTAAATCCCGTCCAAGATGACCCAGACAGGATCCATGGACAGTCAGAGGCATGACTGAATCAATGTGGGTAAACGGTGACTCCCTGTCAGATAGTGGAACAACTGGGAACCCATGTCTGCCCCAACCCGTCAACTGAGACTGTGAGAGTGTGTGCAGCCCAGGCCCCACCCAGGGTAGAAATGTGCCTGCCCTCCCTGCTCAAGGGCTCTAGGGACTCTCCTACCCGCCTGTGTCCATCAGATGTGCTGATGGGCATGAATGGGGTGGAGGGGGGAGTCCCTTGCTTGCTTGCACCTGTCAGCAGAGCTGATGGGTAGGGAAAGGTGGGGGTGGCCCCCTCCCATGCTGTCAACCCAGCTGACAGACAAGTGTAAGTGGGCAAGGCCCCTGGCCTCTCCTAGTCAGATGGGGGAGTTGTTGCTTGATTGGGTAGTGAATGGGGGTTCCGCTTGCCTGGCCAATTGAGGGGCAGTAAGCGTTGGAAAGACAAGGGTCTACATAGACTGGAATGAAAGGCAGGTCTGGTGCCTGTGTGTGCACACATATGTACATGGGTCTTTCTTTTAAATGTGAAAATGTGGCCCCACATGCACACTACGTACGGTGCATTCACTGAGCCATAACATCTGTCTGGGGCAATGGCAACCCTTTATCCAAAGTGTCTGCTACAAATGGGACTTTTACATAAATACACTCCCAGCAATGAAGAAGGAGGCAAGACAATAATTGTTAAGTTTGAGCTTCAAATTTATTTTTTAAATATTTGGATATCTTTCTCATATTTATAACTACAACTAGTAAGCTTGAAAAGAATGGTTTCTAAACCTTTCACTTATTGTTTTTAAATTCTTTCTTTCTTATGTTAGAATTCCTTCATTCCACATGACATTTCATTTAAGAATTAAGCTCTCAGGAAGGAAAATTCATCCTCGATGAGAAATGTAATATATTATCCACTCAATTGGCATTTATTTTTTACGACATTGTTATGTCAAAGTCTCCAAATGAATCAAACTTTACTTGCATTTTCATGGAAGCTGAGGCCCTCCTGCAATGAGTTTTTTGAAGATGGCTGGATGGAGCCACACTCTTGGAAAGGAAAAGGCTCAGTGAGGAGGCAGCATGGAGCAGTTCTGACTTACCCTGTTTCCCCGAAAATAAGACAGTGGCTTATATTAATTTTTGCTCCCAAAGATGCGCTAGGTCTTATTTTAAGGGGATGTCTTATTTTTCCATGAAGAAGAATACAGTACACATTTATTGTTAAATGAAAATAAAGGAAATTTATTACCTGTATACGTTACAGTAGTACGGTAGTTGTCAACACAAACCAGACTAACTGTGAATCCTACAGTATCAATAATTTACTCATTTATTCAATGACAATCATGTCATCATCTTCTGGAACATCATCATAACAATCCAATTCCTGAATTTCCTGATGAATTTCTTGTGACTCCATTTCTTTCAGAATCAGTGGACCAAATCTCTCATGTTTAGCAATAGCACTGTCTTTAAATGAGTACTTCTTGTCAAGGTAGCCTGCTCGCAGTGCATTTGCAATGCAACTGTTAGTGATTTTATCCCATGAATTCTTCACCCAAGTCACAACTTCTTGCAATTTAAGGTTTCACAAAGTTTCCACGCTGATTTCTCTCCATTCACACAGCAGTGACATCAGGACTCTGCGTAAGGTCACTGGTTGCTAGATGCCAGTCGGGGTGGCCCTAGCGACCAGTTTACGGTAAATTAATTTTCATTCTGAGACAGAGCCTGGGGGCTTTATTTTCAGGGGATGCCTTATATTTCACTCAGAAGGAAACCTGTAAGTAGGTCTTATTTTTGGAGAATGTCTTATTTTCAGGGAAACACGGTAGTATATTGCTGACTCTACTGGTACACAATCTGCAAAAACCCCCAAGGGTTTTAGTGTTTCATTAGGTAAACAACTACTTTTGTTTTATAGAAACTCAAATAATCTGCAATTTGGAGGAAGGAATTTTGGCATTTATGCCAATCTCATTTTGTTTCATGAAATAAAAGATGAAATGCCTATTTTCACATGTCTGGAAGTTGGGTATTAACAAATCAGGAAGAATCTGTCATAAAAGTGCTACTTTTGGGACTCTGTTCTGAAGATTCATTTAAATGAAGAATACTTTTTTAAAGAGGTATGATCACTCTCAAAATTTCCTTATCATGTTCTCTTGGAATAGTTCAGTAAAAATGATCAATGAGGAGATATAATTTCAGAAGTTTGCTTGAGAAGATTTCACAGTCAGTCAGCCCATTACTCAACAGTATTCCTTCTTTCATCAAAGAATGACACTGGAAATAGTAGACCCAAGAATTGAACCTAATAGATAATAAATGTCTCCTGATACTCTGAAATATGTATTATTCCCATATTCAGAGTCCTGACTTCATCATCATCACTCATGAATGAATATGGTATCTAACCAGGCAGTCAGAAGATAGGGAGTTTACTATTTTTGCAGCTTCTTGTTTTTCATTTTGAGGAATACAATAAATTTCTTGACTGGTCAGCAGAGATTCTGTTTGTGCAAATAGCGTATAGTGGCATAAAAATGCTTGTGGTTCTTCATTATCAGGTTGGGGATTAACAGTTGGATTAAAGAACATATGTCTTAAGGGGACCAGGAAAGAGAGGCCTTTACTTCAGTTTGGTTTTCTTTTACTCCTGGGGAATGTGGACCCTCCAGTGGGTCAAGTTTAGTGAACAAGGCATGGGCCTCAGCGCTCAGTAGAACTTTAGCAGCACAAAATTCAATAAGAGTTTGGGAGAACATCTCTTCGGGATGTTGGAAAAGGTTAACCTCCTTTGCATGGAAGTTTGAAGTCAGTAAGTCTAAATGTTTCCTTTAAGGATGTGTGATTGAATTCTAAAACTATTTACAATATTTTAGGTCAGGTTGAAGCCAGAATTTTATGGTTAATTATAGATGATTTGAGCATTTTCAGATTTAACACTATGAAGGTTTGTTTTTTAAACATAACAGAATAGATTTATCGAGTTTTTTTATTTTTTATTTTTATATGAAGTCACAAGTTGATTGCATATTCAGTTTTGGTGGTTATCTGTCACCTCAACGACAACTAGCTAATATGAAAGAAAAATGGAATGAGCTTTAAAATGGCAAATTTTGACTGCCTGATAAATAAATATACCCTAAAGATTCAATAATTCATCACTTTGAGGTATTTATCTTTCTCAAAAGATTTCTGAAATCATTCTTTACTGTTTCACTTGATTAATTCTTTGATCTCTAGGATGAAGATCACTTTATCCATGACTACTGCACAGACTTGAGTTATTATTAAATGAATAGTGAGGTGTAAACAGGTTGATGTTGATTAGGTAAAACTGTAAAGAAGCTGGCGAGCAGGCTGGCATGATAGGTTTTATACTGGTCATGATTTTGAGAGCTACAACAGCTAGATGTGTGTATATTCATAAAGCATAAGAGACTAATTTAAAAGCAACCTGGTCACTGATGCAATGCTTTCTGCTTGTCAGAAGCATGGCTGAATTACTTGCATTTCTTTAGGGCCATCAGGTGTCATTCTTTTTATTGATAGATGAGAACAGCAGTAATGGCTGACATTTTACTTGGGCATCAATGTGAAACTCTGGAAATCAAATGTACCTCCCTGGCCATCTTGAGAATTCTATCAGTCTTTAATTTTTGACAGTTTTAATATAATGTGCCTTGGATAAGCCTTTTAGAATTGAGATAATTAGGTGTTGTGTTAGCTTCTTGGATTCCAGTGTCCAGCTCTTTCTATATGTGTGGGAAGTTCTTAACAACTGTTTGAATAAGTTCTCTGTTCTCTTTTCCCTCTCTTTTTTTGTCTGGTATATCCATTATTGTTACATCACTCTTTGTAACGTAGTTCTCATAGAGTTCTTTCTTTTTTTTAAGTTTCAATTCTCTCTTTTCTACTTGCATAATTTCTAGATTTCTGTCTTCAATATCACTGATTCTTTCCTCCATCTGGTCGGCTTTATTTCCTCTCTAATTCATTCTTCATCTCATTTACTGAGTTTTTCAGCTGCAGAATTTCTGTTTGGTTCTTTTTTATGGTTTCAGTCTCTTTGGTGAAATACTCCTTTTGTTTGTTGATTTTATTCCTAAACTTGTTTAGTTGCCTTTCTGGGTTTTCTTGTATCTCATTGAGTTTTTCAGATCTGCAATCTGAATTCTTCAACATTGAATTTACAGCCTTTCATGTCTATAAGTTTATTTACTAGAGTGTTTGTTTTTCCTGAACTTCCACCTTACCTTGGTTAATTGCTGTGCTTGATAGATTATTTTATTATTTCTGCCTGGGTATTTGTGGAAATAAAATCTTCTTTCAAAAAATAAATCATTAAGTTGAGAAAGTAACCTTCCACTACAAAGCGAGTTTGTGTACATTTGCAAGGACTGAACTAAATGCTGACAGTTGTTTCTTTACTGACATGCTAAGTTACTGCACGCTCTTCTTTTTCATGCTTTTCAGACATTTTAAGTCCAGACCCAAAATGTTATCATGGGTGGTGGGAGGTAACCTGCTTGACAAAGATGGGCTAATGGTACCCACGGAAACAAATCAGAACAAACAAAAATCTGAGTCATAAACCAGCCTCCTCTAAACCATCTTTTTTTTTTTAAAAAAAAATGTATATAATAGGCTGAGAAAACACTTGCAAGTAGAGAAAGTTTTAATGGTTAATGTTTAAATATATAAGCAAGGGATTAATGCTTGAAACTGCTGTGGGGTTGTATTTAGTTCAGCCTTGTGATTACAGGTTTAGGTTGGAAGTGGGTTAGTAGATTGGGGACAGGAGCAGAGGAGGGCTGAGAGACTCCACATTGGACTACAGGAAGATTCACATTGGCCTTTAAAGATAAAGCAATGCAAAGTCCCTGAGGTCAGAGAATAAGGGTTTGGAAGGCAGATTTCTCATCTCTCCCTACCTCCTTCCCTCACTTCTTCTCTTCCTCCACCTCTTCCTTCTTTTCATTGTATTCTGTTGTGGCTCAAACAAGTGCACATGCTGGCTATGGAGACAACACCCAGTTTTGTTTATTGCAGCACTTCCCAAATTGCAGTAGATTATTTTTCTGGAAAGAAGGAAAATGGAATCCAGGGCTGGTTACATTACTAGGTGCCCGTGGGAGTCCTGTAGTGAACAAATTCAGACTGGTTCCCTGGGGTGCTGCATGAGCATTAATGGTTTCCCAAGATGGACTGCACATGGAACTTCTTGAATTCACCCATAAAATCCTTTTTTCATGGAATCCCTATTAATATCTCAGATCGCAGTATGGAAAACTCTGGTTTACTTCATTAATTTGCTTACTAAACCCTTTCTCCATGGATAAGGCACCGACAAACATGATCCTTGGTCAGGAGTGAATTTATAACAAATTATAAATTAACGGAGACAAATGAGTGACATTTTACCCTTGTGACGTTTCTTATCCAGGATGTGAATTAAGCAACAAAGGATTCCTGAAGTGCACAAAAGGTTCTCCAGTCCTGTGAAATGAAGAAAAAAAAAAAAGAAGAAGAAGAAGAAGAAGAAAGTCTTTATCTAGGAATTTGGGAACTACATCAAAATTACCTGCTCTACCTTACACCCAACTCATGTCATGGAGATTCAAAAATAATAATAACAATTATGAAAGGCATTATAGGAGTAAATAATAAAACAAGAACAAATCCCTAAAATAACAAAAAACTTACATATATGTATTTAACCTAGAATTTCACAAATTGACATTGGTTCTATTTTGTCTAATGAACTACATTCCCAAGAACTAGTTTTCTGAAACACACCTGGGGAAGTGCTGACCTACAGATGTCAGCTCAAAACATCTTTGGGAAACACAATTGTCTTAGCTTCTTGACCTTCCAATGATTAGGAGAGCTACAAGCAGAAACAAAGGAGGGTGCTATTCCACAACATGCCTAGAACTGTAGGAAAAGAAAGCAAATCTTGAGATATTATTTTATTACTTTCATTTTAAACTGAGCTGCTTTGTAACCCTTTGTTTTATGCCCTTATCCTTTTCACGGGCTCCAGGGGTCATAGCTCAGACAGGTCCACTTCTAACTGAGCTCATTAACATTCTAACACTCACCCACCTCAATGTGAGAAGACACTTGATATGTGTGTGACTACTTCCAGAATGTAACGGTTCTATTTTACAGCATAAATCAATCTGATCTTGACATATTGCCAAAATTTGACAATGTCAGATAAGTAGCAGCATGGCAACAAATATATTTTAGTTTTATTCACATAGACTTTAAACATTTTTAGCAAAATGGTAAAATGTATTTCTAATTTTATAGTATGTTAAAATTTCCTAGAAATAGTCTCAAAAATTATTTCACTAGACACCAAAGCACAGTGATTCCTTGCCTTCATGTTTGTATAGGATTTGTAAAACAAGAGGTTGGTTGAAAAATCTATCTTAAACCACAAACTTTTCTGTAGATCATTGCCCTTCTAAAACATCTCTGTATTTCCTTCTTCAAAGTTAAACTTTTATCACCTTTTAATTAAATGTTGTAATAATTCATAATATCAATTTACTCTATTTATGGTATGATTAAGTTTAATAGATAATAGTATGCTATAGCTGTCTGCTAGCTAGAATTCTTTTATGGTATCAAAAGTATTATTGATATAATTAGCATCACCATTATTAATATTAAACTGATATGGTAACAATTTAATAATTTCAAATGTATTAATATAGATATTTTATGCCCTGGCCAATGCACCAAAAGGTTTCTGGTTTGATTCCCGATCAGGGTACATGCCCAGGTTACAGGCTCAATCCCTTGTAGGAAGAGTGCAGGAAAAAGCCAATGAATGTTTCACTCTCACATTGATGTTTCTCTCTTCTCCCTTCCTCTCTCTCTAAAAATCAGCAAACTATTCTTTAAATATAGATAGATATTTTATAACAAATAACCTAATTAAAACTAGAAAAAAGCAGTTTTTCTTTATTTAATTTGAAAGCTAAAGCAATATAAAATAATTTCCATTCATTTAATTTGTGCTCCCAGGAAAAGGTATAATTACCAAGAAAATAGCTTTTATGAAAATGAAAACCATTGCAAACTGAGCACTTAACATTTATTAGGAATTTTGCAACTGTTATTTCTAACTTTTATAAAATCTGAATGTTTTTACAGATGAGGAAACTGAGGCTTAGAGAGGTGAACTGCTAATCAAGGTGAAGCCAGAAATACAGAATTATCTAAATCCTTTCTGTCATATCAAAGCTGCCTCATCAGAAATCCCTCTGGTAACTAATTATTATAATTACCTAAAAACAACACAGAAAACGCAATATGGTAACAATGGATAATATTTTAGACTAGATAAAATAATTTTATTTTACTTAATTACATAAAAATGCTCACTTATTTCTCTTTATTGTTAGTATAAACTTTCAGAGAGGATTTTTAATATAATTGCAAGATTATCTTCTTTTATTGGTGAATATAAATTTGATCAGTTTTGTGTCAAGAAATCATTGGATAAAACATCAATAAACATAAATCAACATTACAAAACCTTGTTACCAGTAATCTTGCCTTCATTTACTAATCATCAGAGTCCTACAGCCAACCTAGAACTATGCTCCAACACTAAGTGGAATATCAATATTGTCAACATGTGCATCCTTTCGGTGGCACTTACCTTTTTTTTCCTTCAACAAGGACACATGTGTTTCCAGAACACTGACTTGTACAGTTTCTAACGATAACAAAGACATCATATCCATTGTCCCTGAGCACCCTGTCCTTTAAACCAGATAGACTTGTCATTTGGTCAATGTTTTCTCTTGTCAAATTCTGTTTATTAATTTAAACATAATATATACTGCCGAAACCGGTTTGGCTCAGTGGATAGAGCGTCGGCTTGCAGACTGAAAGGTCCCAGGTTCGATTCCGGTTAAGGGCATGTACCTTGGTTGAGGGCACATACCCAGTAGGGGGTGTGCAAGAGGCAGCTGATCGATGATTCTCTCTCATTGATGTTTCTAACTGTCTATCCCTCTCTCTTCCTCTCTGTAAGAAATCAATAAAATATATATATTTAAAAATAAATAAAAATAATATATACTGACTATTACTAGTGAAAAATAAAAAGTACAGAGTGATCATTAAAAGGTAAATATCTTTCATTATCTTCTACCCATGAGTCTATTTTAGAGGTTAACCCATTAACTCTATTAGCACTGTGCCTTTACCTTGGTATGACCAAGAGATTGCATAAACTCAACAGCACACAGAGAGAGTGTTATTTTGTTGTCATGAATCTTTTACAGAAAAAAGATTATACAAAAGATATACTATAACTAATACTGCATCATAGACATTCCTCCCAGTTAATGGTTATAACTCATTCTCTTATAGCTATATAATATTCCAGCATATTGTTAAATGCAACTATTCACTCACCCTATCTAATAAAAGAGTAATATGAAAATTGATTCTACCTCTGCCACACCAACAAGCCAAGCCCATCAGCCACTGATTATGCAAATTAACCCAACCAAGATGGCTGCAGCCACGGAGCGAAAAGAGGCTTGGGTTTCCCTGGCAATGGAGGAAGCTAAACTTCTTGTACACCCTGGCCACCCCAGGCCTCTGCTCAGGGCTACAAAGTTTCAATTATAGAAGATAAATAAATCCCAGATACCAGGGCCCCCACAGGGAGGCATGGCCAGCCTGCAAATCACTGCAGGCCCCTTGTCCAGGCAGCCCCATACCCCAACAGAACCCACATTCTCATCCAGGACACCCTTCAGAAAAAAACAGCTGGCCTCCACCTGTGCATCAGGCTTCTAACCTATATAATAAAAGAATAATATGCAAATTGACCATTATTCCAACACAAGATGGCTGCCCCTATGTAGTCAAAGATCCTGCCCCCATGTGGACACAAGATGACCACCACAAGATGGCCAGCAGGGGAGGGCAGTTGGGAGGAACCAGGCCTGCAAGGGAGGGCAGTTGAGGGTGATCAAGCCTGCAGAGGAGGACAGTTAGGGGTGACCAGGCCAGCAGAGGAAGGAAGTTGGGGGCAACTGGGCCTGCATGGAAGGGCAATTGGTGGGGGGGGGGGGAGGATAAGGCCTGCAGGGAAGGGCAGTTAGGGGTGGTCAGGCCTGTAGGGGATGGAAGTTGGGGCAAACAGGCTGGCAGGCAGAAGTGATTAGGGGCAATCAGGAAGGCAGGCAGGCAAGCAATTGGGAGCCAGCAGTCCTGGATTGTGAGAAGGATGTCTCACTGCCCATTTAGGTCCAATCCTGCTGGGATCGGGCCTAAACGGACAGTCGGACATCTCTTGAGGGGTCCCGGATTGGAGAGGATGCAAGCTGGGGTGAGGGATACCCCCTCTCCATGCACGGATTTCATTCACTGGGCCTCTAGTTGGTTAATAATAATAGATATTTTCTATTGATCATAATTTTTGCCACATATACCATACACAGTATAATATTCAGATAACCTTATATATTACTGATTTTTACATTTTTCTATTTTACTTTTACAAAAGAAAGACTGTTGGAACAAAGGGTGGGGAGATCTTTATTTTGTATATAGTATAAGTAAGGATTTAGTTTTATTCTTTCCTAATTATGCCAATGTCACTTAAGTATCCTGAATTGAAACAATCTCTTTTGTCATTCATTGTTTTTTATTCCCTTAATTTCCATATAGTCTTACTATTATGTTCTGTCATGTCAATGTAATATTCTCTTTTTATGTTAATGGTCTTAAGTACATTTGTAATAGGTTAAGACAAGTGCCTGGTCACTATTCTGATATTTAAGAACCTATCATATAATCTATGACATTTATTGTCCTTTGTTGTTTCAGTCAGATATGATGAAGCAAAGGAAAAAACAATTAACCTTGAAATTTTAATATTTTACTCAACACAGGAGTGTCTCTTGCCCTTGCAAACATCCAATGGCAATGGATTAGTACAGCTCTCCTCAATTGATGAGCCTGAATTCAAGTCCTCCAAATTGTAGCACATCGTTTTAAAGTGCATGCTCTGAATTTGTTTTTATAAAAGAAAAGCAAATAGAAAAATCACACCCATTCTCAAGCACAATCCTATGGCCAGATCTGTCTTAATATAATGGTGGAGATTGCAATATGGAGGCGAGCATGTGGGATTTTGGTGATCAGGACTATCTCTGCCTCACACCTGATCTTTCAAGATATTTTACTCATTTAAAAATAGTTTTCTCACGCTAGCCAGTGTGGCTCAGTTGGTTGAGCATCATTCTGTGGACTGAAAGGTTTCTGGTTCAATTCTTGGTCAAGGCACATACCCAGGTTGAGGGCTCTACTTCCAGTGGGCAGTGTGTAAAAGGTGAATGCTTGGTGTTTTGCTCTCATGTCAAAATGTCTCTCTCTCTTTATCTCTTTCTTTCTCTCCCTCTCTCTCCCTCTCTTTTTACTTCTCCTTTCCTCTCTCTCTCTAAAAAAATATCAATAATAATAAAGTTTTATTTTTATTAAAATTGCATCATATGTGTATATTATTTTGGAAGAATTAATTTGTTTATGATTTAAGTTTTCCTACCTAAGTAATGATATTTGTCATTAAATCTCTGCCTGACCTGTTTTAAATTCTTTTAAAGGATTTATAGTACAGACCTTTTATCTTTATCATTGAGCTTTTTCCTAAGTATTTTATAGTTATTGTTAGTTTAGAAAAATGAAATCATTTGTTTCCATATTCATGTCAAACTAGTTACTGAAAGGGTAGAGGAGAACAATGAATTTGTATATTTAGCTTGTATCCAGCCACCTTACCAAATTTTAGTGTACACTCTAGTAATTTTGATTGGTTTTCTTTTTTTCCAGATGTATAATAGCATCATTTATAAATAGAGTTAACATATTTTTTATTCTCCATTACATAGACAATTATTTGATATTTCTTAGTATGTTATCTAGATTCTCTAAAAGCAATTTAGTGTAACAGTGACATTCCTTTTCTTTTAAAGATATCCCCCAGATATCTCTACCTTACAATCTTCTTCTAAGCCATATGTGAGCCATCACAGAGTTTTTAACTCTTATCTCAATATTTGTTTAATCTTTCCCCTCTGTTTTCTTTTGATGGCCACAGCGTTGAGTCATAGTTTCATCATGTTAACCAGATTGTTAGAATACCTATCTTACTATCTTTTTTGACTTTGTAATCTAGTGTGCCTCCAGAGTTATATTTCCATACCAAAATCTAATAATGACCTTCCTTTTATTTAAACACTCAAGTGCTTCTTGATGCCTGCATGATAAAAATCAGGCTTCTTAGCATTCACTCTTCATTTATCTCCCTTCACAACCTGGTATTTGTCTAATTTTCTGGTCATTATGTACCTAAGCTCATTATGTCCCTGTGGGCATGCTCTCACCTCAACATGACTTTTCTTGTAAATATGCCTCCATATTTGGCCATATGGATAAGTCTTTCTGTGTCATTGCACTGACTTCTTTCTTGTAAGTATCATGACCTTTTAATTAAGTTAGACTTGCAGACACTAGTACAAAGCCTCCTCTTTGTTGTTACTGTTCTTCTCCACTCTGATATTAGAAAGATCTGGAGTGAACAGGATGCCAATCATCTGACACACAAAAAAATGATGCTTTTAGTAAGTACTGATTGCTTGATGCAATAGAGTGATGTTTCTAAAAGTATAAAGAAATTAAAGCAGCTGCTCCACTGAAAAAGGCCCCAAAATGGCATATTTCAACATAAAAAGATGTGACAAAGTAATAAATTAAATTTATCTTTTTTTTCCTTTTAATTTTCCAAGGTGATAGCAATGGAACAACTCATGGACCTAGTATTGTTAAGGCCACACACACACACACACACACACACACACACACACACACATTTAGCTTTCATAATTTAAATATTATTTCCTAAGAAACAGTGAAAATATTACCAGGGTGAAGTTTTATCAATCAAATTTTTGTCTATGCTAAGAATTCTCTGCTTGTCCAGAATTTTGAGGCAAGAATCCTACTTCTCTTCAGCTCTTTCATTATAAGAAGGAGGAGGAAGAAAAGCCTAATCTTCAGATCTTGGAAGATCATTTAACCTTTGGGCTTGTGGGAAGATGAATTAAGGTAAACTAAAAGACACGTGGTGTGTCTACCATGGTGATTAAGGCAGAAGAGGCTACCTACCTAAGGAAGGAGAATTATGTGTTTCTGTTGCTAAAATTTAATATTTTAGACACCTGGCTTTTTACAATTAAGTCAGGCAAAATAAAACCCCCTTAACATGCTCAGATATTTGCCCAGAGCATTTCTAGACTCTTCCAGAACATTTGCCACAGTCTGTGCAGACCTGTGGCAGCTTCAAAACTCAGAACTGGGCATTCCAGGCTTCCTGACACTCGGAGGCTATTCTGCGGCCTCTGTGTCACTGGGGCTGCTGTCTGCAGGGGCCTCCTCTAAGAGCCCCACACTCGGAACTCAGATTTTCCTCACAAGAAACTGCTGTGACCCACAGAATCTACCTGGCTGTCCCGGGAAGCCTGCTCTTGACGTACAAAGTTGGGGCCTAGCCTACTAAGTCATTCCCTCCAGCTATTTCAGGTCGGTACTAAGAGCATTAAGCAAATTACAACCCTGGGGGAAGCTGCAAAGAGAAAGATGCAATGTCAATCCTCCTTCTGCCTTAGGTCTTAACAAGAAAAAGAAAAAAAAGATTTAGTCCAATCAGCCTGTCTACAGAAATCTCTTTTTCAAGTCCCTGAGCCTCATAATTGAACTTGCAAATGAATGTAGCACTGGGCAGCAAACAGCCCATCGGCCTCTAGTCCAGCTCAGCCCTCTGAGCTCTGTGGATCTTCTGTACAATGACCACAGCAACTACTTGTGGGCCTTGTGTGTGTCTATATGTCTACACCCTTCTGACCCTTTGGGGTCTTGCCTAATTGAATCTCCACAGCTGTGCCATGATGGGGTAGGCCCCTGTGTCCTCATTCTGTGGTGATCAGCAAAGGCCTGCTTGTGCCCAGACCCTGGGGCCTCACCTCCCACAGCACAGAGAGAATAAGAGAACCCCATGAGATCTCAGGTCCTTGATTGAGCTTTGCTGCTGTCCTACAGCTGAGCACCCAAACCCTGATTGGTCTCCCCAATGGCTCTGAGTCTGCATGCTTCATACGAAGGGTCCTAACTCATGGGCCATTCTCCCCAGGGTCCTGTGCATTAAGTGTGTTAAAGAGGCTGTCTGTTCTGTGTAGGTCTTACATAAATATGCTTCTCAGCCAAGGAGCCAGCTGCTGTGTTACTGGCCTCGGAGTTAGGTCAGTTCTCTGGGGCTGCTGTAGCAAATGACCACAGACCAGGCTGCTTAAAATAATAGACAGTTATTCTCTCTGTCTGGAGGCCCAAAGTCCAATATCAAGGTGTGGGCAGGAATGCACTCCCTCTGAAGGCTCTTGGGGAGGTCCTTTCTGCCTTTTCTGGATTCTGGTGGCTGCTGCATCCCTTGCCTTGCAGTTGCATCACTCTAATCTCTGCCTCCGTCCATCTTCACATGGCCATTGTCCTCCCGCTGTATGTACATGTCTTCTCATGACCTTCTTACAAGGACACCGGATTTGGGCTCACCTTTTCCACTATGGGCTCAACTTAACTAATTACATCTGCAGAGAACCCATTTCCAAATAAGGTCACATCTGAAAGTTTCAGGTGGACGTAGATTTGGGGGGGCAAACTATTCACCCTATACGTTATTTTGGACATGAGAATTAAATGTGCAGTACACCTTTAAAGCAGACTGTGGCAATCAAGAAAATGAATTGTATCTTCTCAAGTAGAAAATGTGAGACAATAACATGTATAGGGATTGACCATTGAATTAAGCTTTTAAATATTTCCTTGGTTTTTCTTTCCTTTACTGTTTTATTTTACCTTTACAGGTCCATGTCTTCACAATCAAAATATTTCAATGTACAAGTATATGTTGTGTATACTGCCTTTCTTCTTTTCTTATTTACAAAACAACAACACACATTTCTTTGTTGTAAGTAGATTGAGAGAGAAAGAGAGAAGGGGTAGGTGTCAGGGGACCAAGGTTTAAAGAACTTTGCTTTTCCAGTCCATAAGCTTTCATCAAAGATCCATTTACTCTCCTTAGAATTGTGAAGGCCCAAATAGAATTTCATTACTTTGAAAAAAGTAAAGTGGGCTTTCTGGACACTTCCATTCTCCCACTCTGATGCAAAGCAGAATGAAATTAGATGAAGAAAGGTTACTGGTCCCACCTGCCTCCCAATGTCCAGACCCTCGCTGCCTCTACCTGCTAGGGCTGAAGGCCCATCCCAAGGACTTGCATAATTTCAGTGTTTTATTTCTGTGATGTGAATTCCTCCTCTGGAAAAATTCTTAGTGCTCACTGACCCTGTGCACACACTAAGGAGCACGTCTAGTGCAGGTGTTAAGAATACACCCACGGCCTGAGCACAGAGGTTGGAGCAAGGGGGGAGGGAAAGGGGTAAGGGACTAACCTGCTAAATCAGTTCACAGCTCAGGATCAACCCTTTTACAAGGGGCAGGTCCAGCTTGTTAGACCTAAAGTTTTGACAATTTGGGGACATTTCTTCAAGAGAAAAACACAAAGATGTGTTACTTTTGTACATTTTATTTAAAAACATGTAATTGGCATAACTGAGGGTACATCCTCCAGTGCCTAAGGAAGGGCCCACACTGGAGAGGGGCTCACTGACTGTCTCAGCTCTGGCCTTGAATGTCAGTAGTCCCTTCTAATCCAGACATGCCATCATAGTGTCCTCCCTTGGAACTCTGGGTAGCTGCTCTGGCCCTTCAACTCACCAAGGGAGCAGTCATCTCATTCCCACCCTGCCAAACCATTCAGATAGCCCAGTCCCCAAGGTCTTAGAGTTGAAAACTCTAGTTGAGGTGCCCTGAAGTGAAGCATGAGTCTGTATCTCCTTAATCTCCAGCCTCCCAGAAAAATAGGTGACAATAACAGCCAAAGCCATCAAAGTAAAAGGAAGAGTTGACAAGTGGAAGGAATTCTCTGCAGAGGGAAAGTTAGAAAGTCAAAGGAGGTTGAGCAAATCCTGAACCTAAGCTTGTGGAAGGACAAGGGGAAGGTGGTCCTTGGAGCCACATGACACGAGGACCAACAGAGACTGGGAGCATGGAGAGAGAAACAAGGAGACTGGCCCCCAACCAAGATCTGGGGACCAGAATCTAGAGTTGTTTTAAAAGACATCAAAAGTGAGGTGAAGAATGTAGGGTTCTAGCTGTCCTCACTGGTCACATAGACAGAGAACTATGAAGCCCAAGGTGGCCCAGGAATACTGAGGCTCCATGACCATTCTGCTGCCACAAGACTTGGCCATTTGGTCCACTGGTATCTTGAGAGGGGAAGCAAAGGACATATGATTTTAAAAAAGGGTTCAAAGGAACCAAATAGTATTTGGAGGTAAAAGACGTTTTATTTTATTTTTAAACTAGAGGCCGAGTGCATGAAATTCTTGCATTCGGAGGAGGGGGTGGTCCCCTCAACCTGGGTTGTGAGAGGGCACAGGCCAGGTCAAGGGACCCCACCAGTTCATGATTGGGGCCAGGGAAGGATGCCAGAGGTTGGCCAGCCAGTGAAGGACCAAAGTAGGGCTCCAGGGTGTGTCTGGCCCTTCTCATTCAGTCCCTATCAGCCAGACTCCAGCAGCAACCTAACTTACTGGTCAGAGCATCTGCCCTCTGGTGGTCAGTGTACATCATAGCAAGCAGTTGAGTGTCCTTAGCATGTCATTAGCATATTACACTTTGATTGGTTGAACAGCCAACCAACAACTGGACACTTAGCATATTAAGCTTTTATTATATAGGATATTGAATAATATTATTATATAATAACTAGTGACACAGTGCACAAAATTCATGCATGGGTAGTATTTTCTTAACTCAGCCTGTACCCTCTCCAATCGGGGAGCTCTTGAGGGATGTCTGGCTGCTGGTTTAGGCCAAATCTTATACTGGTAGTTGGATATCCCCCTCACAATCTGGGACTACTGGTTCCTAACTGCTCACCTGCCTGCCTGCCTGATTTCCCCTAACTGTCTCTGCCTGCCTGATTGCTCCTAACTGCCCTCCTGCTGGCCTCATCTCACTTCCTACTGCCCTCCCCTGCCGACCTGAACTTGCCCCCACCTCTGCAGGCTTGATCTCACCCCCAACTGCCCTCCCCTGCTGACCTGATCTTGCTCCCAATGGCTCTTCTCTGCAGGCCTGATCTCACCCTGAACTTCCCTCCTCTGTCAGCCTGATCACCCCTAACTGCCTCTGCCCCAGCCCCTACTACCATGGCTTCAACCAGAAGGAAGTTGGACGTCCCAAAGATGGCCAATCAACCTGGTCTAATTAGCATATTACCCTTTTAATAGTATAGATAGATCATATAGGATAGGATTGCTTAAATGAGGGGGAGGGGGAGCTTTTTTCAGCAGGAGGAGTTGCTCTTGGAAGACAAAAATACATAATTCCTATATCTGGACTGATAGTCAGCCATATGCACTATACTGCCAAACTGGTGATCAAAAAATTGAACCTCTTTCTCACACCTTACACCAAACAGCTGTTGCCCTTAAAACCCCTCCTCACTGCTCACCTTAGGCTCTGCCTTTGCAGTTCACTCAGATTAGTTCTGATTGGTTGGTTTCTATACCAGTCAGCATCTCCAGGCCTATCTCCTGGCTGATCAGCAGCCACCCCAGGCTGCTGGTTAGTGGGCTACACTGCCGAACTTTCAGAGAATGAGAGAGAGAGAGACATGCAGCTGCTGGCAAGGCCTGGAGACAGACAGAGGTAAGGGCTGATCAGCAGCTGCCATGGAGGCTGCGGATCAGATCCTGCTTCTCTCTTTAGGCCTCACCAGCAGCCTGGGGTGGCTGCTGATCAGCCTGCCTCTCTCTCTCTTTGAAAGGTCAGCCTGCTCGCCAGTCCCTGCCCACCCGAGCCTGCTGTGCACGCAGCCTGGCATTCAGTCATCTCTTCGGTTGTTTTGGACATTACAGACCCTGGCTCTTTATATATATACATGAATACCACTTTTATATACCGTAACTAAATTTTCTCTGTGTTTTTTTGATTATTTATTAATCTCTAATAAATAGCTAAAGGTGTAAAATAGCAATTGTACAAATAGAACTAACTGCTCAAGAAAAATCTCACAACTCAGTATTTGTCTAGTGACTCCAACAGCACACTGAAGGTGCCAATCTCACCCCATCAGGTTGTTTTTATTAAGACAAATCATGATGTTTCCCATGTAAGTTTTAATATATAGAAACTTGATAATTATTTCATACATGAAGACTATTAATGATGTCAAGAGATGATGGCACACAGCGACTATACAGTAAATCAAGAAGTCATAATCATGATAAGCAGAGTCATTAGAGGCTTTGCTGGTTACTGAGTGCTGTGCAGAGGTGACTCCTTTGTTGCCCAAAGTCTACCTGTGGTCAGCTGGTCTTCCGGAGACTTGACCTCGATCTGCTTGCTCTCCAGGCTCATTCCCTTCACCTGCTCCATGGGGCAGCTATCCCTTCACAGGGAACTCTGTGGGGGACTAGGTCATATATGTTTCCATTTCCATATAATTTAAAACCAAAGATATTCTTGGCTTAAATCTCATAGGAGACTTAATTGACTGATTATTTATTCACATGTGAGGATTCTGATAAAAATTAGATTCTATGATTTAAAAAATCCACTTTTCATTCAATGTCTAAATAGGGGAAGTAAGAGAAACAAAAGATATTTTGCTGTTGAAAACTCCTGGCTTCTGTGTCCCATTGAGCCCAGCAGGAAGTATAAGCCAGGATGTCTAAGACACAAAGCCAGCCAGCATGGCACCTGCCCTCAACTCCTTGAGGGTCCCAGGCTGCAAGGAGAGGAAAACCAAAAAAATGACCTCCAGCTTTGGGGTCTGATAGCCACACACCAGGCTGCTGATGTATGCTCTTCTGGGGTAAAAAATATGTCACAGCTATTTTATACATAAGTGGTTTGGGGCAAGAATATCCAGTATTACCTAAATGTGCCAATGAGAGATTCTGGACAGTTCTTCCATTTGCCACCATATCACTTTGAATTCTGCCTTGCCTTGCCTTGCAAGGCGCCTCTAGGAGAGGTACTCCAAGAGATCGTTAATTTTTCCTAAATTGCTTTTATGAAGCGAGGAGGGACAGCAAAGAAAATGAGCTAACATGATGCTTTTTAAAATGAGTTTAAATGAGCTTCTTTCAAAGATTCATGTTTACCCACATAGTATCAGACATTAAGACTGTCTTGCCAAGTATACCACCTTTGCAAATTAGTATTCCTGGAACAGATGACTTTCCTATCGGTATATCAGATTTTCTGGCAATGTACTGCTACTGAAGGGTAAGGATCATTATTCTTTAGGGCAAGATGCAAAGAAAAATGAGACCCGATCCAGAGGCATCCATGGCTGGGTTTCAAATATACTTGTACTAATCGTCCTTGAAGCAGCACTCCTGTGCATTATAGATTGCCTGAAACATCCCTGGGAAATATTTATACCAGAACAAATATTGGCTTTATGTAGAATAAAACTGTGCTCACATTTTGGGCAATTAAAAGATAAAACATGTATGGCTTATTGAAACAAAAAGGAGGGTTATTTTTTTTTCTTTAGAGTACTGAATATTTTCTTTAGAATATTGAATATAACAACTAATCCCTTCAAAATATAGGAGAAGTAAGTGCAGCACCTGGTTGGAGTGCCTTTGCAAAGTGCACAGTCATCATATGGAAAACCTCACCAGTGCCAGTGCCATGAACTGTGCCAGCAGTAAGTATACGTCCACAGACCCCACCATAAACAAGAAGCTACCCACAAAAATGAACAGTTCTATTGGAGGCAAAGCCGCACCAGGTGTTAGGCCTCCATTCAGCAACCTCTCTACTTGAGTTCTGGCTAACAAAGAATTCAGAATATAAGAGAAACACTCAAACTATAAGGGAAAGTTTATTTAGAAAGTCACAGAGGTAGAAGAAATGAGCCGTAGAAGAAATGGGCTCAGGAGACAAGTTACAGAGGCAAAAGAAGGGCCCTTGGAGCCTGGGGAGAGAGAGAGAGAGAGAGAGAGAGAGAGAGAGAGAGAGAGAGAGAGAGAGAGAGAGAGAGGCTTTGAGAGACAAATAAGGAAGGAAAGGCACCAGTGTGCTCCAGAAAGAGGGAAAGAGAAAACACTTGAGGGGTCCCTTTCTTTCTTTCTTTTCTTTCTTTTTTAAATATTTTATTGATTTTTTACAGAGAGGAAGTGAGAGGGATAGAGAGTTAGAAACATCGATAAGAGAGAAACATCGTTCAGCTGCCTCCTGCACACCCTCCACTGGGGATGTGCCTGCAACCTAGGTACATGCCCTTGACTGGAATCGAACCTGGGACCCTTCAGTCTACAGGCTGACGCTCTATCCACTGAGCCAAACTGGTTAAAGTGAGGGGTCCCTTTCTTAAGTGTTTTTATCTGGAGGTCTCAGGGGAGAATCTCAATAGAATAGTCGTCAGCTTTCTAATTGTGCCCCCTCAGTAAATGGTCTCCACTTATTAGCACCAGAGCAGGAGGTCATCGAAGTTAGTCCTGATGTCTGCCATGGCATTGCTGCTTCTCTGGGCCTGGAGCTGAAACAGCTGAAGCCTAGATGTCATCTCCAGGGGTTAATGCTTAAGGGCAGTCATGCAAGAGCTTATAGTTTTGCCTGTTGCTAGGCACGGGGAGTTCTCTGCCCTGGTGTCCCTCTGCACCTGGCCTATCATTTTTACTCTGCTTATGTCTATCTACCTACCTACTCCAGTTTGATTCAACAAGCAACAATTTATTTTCAAAATGAGGAACAGTGAACACATTTGGTTTTTATGTAGCTTATCTCTTCTGATAAGCATAGAACAATTCATATAACATTTGCATTAGAATGAAATTGTAATTTATGTACCCTACCATGAATATTTTTGACTCGGCCCCCAATTATCATAAATGTTGAGTTAACAGTAGGGATGTTGAACTTCTATTAAAACAAAGGGAACCACTGCTCACTTCTCTTAGTTTTTGCTTTTTACAGGTTTTTTTTTCCTTTTTGTGTGTGTCTGTGTGTGTGTGATTTAGACATTGATAGAAAATGGATATAACAGACCTGTATGAATGAGTAACTCATATATATTTTATAATAAAAATAGATATCTTTTACTAAATTTTATTTCAATAAAATAACATAGGAAAAGTTTAAGGTTCAAAATGGCCCTAGTGTGTTTACTTTATAAAATAAACTTTAACTTTACATCTCTCTGTCTTTCCCTCCTCCCTCTGTATCAATGATTTTTAACCATTTTCATTTCATGGCACACATAAACGAATTTCTAAGATTCTGCAGCACACTAATAAATGTTATATTTTTTTGCAAATCTGACCAAAAAATAGATGTGATTTTTGATTCATTTGTGCTAAACAACTACTGTTGTTTGGCCATTGTCATTTTTTTACTTGGCAATCTAAGGGAAATGAGTGCTCCTGACTAAATGGTCAGGTATTGCATACATATTTTAATGTTGCATATTTTAATTGCAGCACACCTATTGATACTTGCTGCTGTAATATGTGCATCTAAATCTGTGCATCTATATCTACATATCACCTAGTATATCTCTACCTATAACTGTATTAATATCCCTATTACCATCCCTCTGACAAGTAGGTGAAAATTTTTCAGTGGCTACTCAGGATTACTTTGTTACCGGAAGCTCCCATTTCTTGCTCACAGAAGTCACAAATATCAGAATATATTTTGTGTGTGCCTTTTCCAATGTTTCAAAAGAGTTTAAGTGGGTTCGTAATGGAAATCACTGTTTACTCAGATAAAACCAACAACTCTGGGGCTTCCTGATGCCTGGACAGGCCATGGAGCAGACACGTAAAGATAAAAGGCGGCCTGGGCTACGGCCGAGCACCTCAGGCGTGGAACTATGCAAATACGTGCTCGGCTGTCTCAGGGTCTGGAACAAGCCATGCGTTAGGATCCACAGCCGCTTCTCAATTGTGAGTCCTGAGAGCTTCTTCTCTAGGGTTGCCAGACAACGTGCTGCAGCTATAGGAGCCACTGTTTCCTCGGTTAAAGTTCACTGCTGAACTTGACCAATCACACACACACTCAGAGCATCCTTCATTAAGTCAACAGAGCCTCCCTATGTAGATGGCCTCGGTTATTCACACAGGTTGAACCTAGGCAGATCACTTAAACCCTCATCCTCTTAATGTTTAAAGATTTGACTTTTGAAAGGATTGATCCCAATTGAGCCAGAAGAAGTAAGTTAGAATTTTATCCAGGTCCTTATTCAGACGTGGATCATTATCACGGAGTCTATTGTAAAGGGCTCCCTGTCATGTGAAGTTCCTGATGGGATGACTTAGGATCAAATGACTGTGTCTTCTCAGATTTTATTGAGGTTTCCTGGAGAGGAAGAAATTCTACCTGAAGAAAGTAGCATTAACTTCTGCCTGCATTTCAGCCTGCCAGACTCTCTTCTGGATTTCAGACTCGGCCCCCAATTATCTGAGCCAACTCCTTAAAATAAATTCTTTATAAAATTATATGTAGAGATATTATAAATATATCTATATAAAAATATTATTGATATGCCTTTATATAAATTTACATAGAATGTATAGAATGAATATGTCTGTGTGTCTATATATGTTTAAATCTCTATATACCAATATTGGATCTATTTCTCTAGATACATCATCGAAGGCCAAGACTCTTTCCCAGGCAAAAGAGAGGAGCCCCAGGTGAGTGTTCTCAGATGGGAAGCACCACTTAGAACCTTGTAGATGTTCTGCTTGTGGATCAGGACTTGGCCACATGTCTGTAGAGAAGTGAAGGCAAAGTTTGCCCATAGTTCACATCAGGAGGGATGTTGACCAAATATTTTATATTAAACAAAGGTCTGCAAGGATATAAGTGTAAATGGAGCACTGAACAGTCCTTCCATCCTCATAGCCATGCTGATGTGGGCCACCACCAACCCTGTAGCCTAGCACCGCTTCTAAGTGAGGAGCTGGGCCTTCTTGCAGGCAGGACCTACCTGGGATACAAGCATCTCCAACTCTCCAAAACACAGCACACCTCTTTAAATTTCGCCTGGCAGTGTTAATACAAGCATGGTGGATAATAGGGCTATGAGGGCAGGGTCGGGGGCATGAATAAACAAACAAATTTGGGAACCTGAGTCAGATTCATTTTAATTGGTGTAATGACTCCTCAGTGACTTTGCTCTGGTTGACTAGTGTCCCAGTCTTCCAAGAGGAGATGTAGTGCAGGATGCTTTTCAAACAGGGGTGGGCAAACTTTTTGACTCAAAGGCCAAATGGGTTCTTAAACTGGACTGGAGGGCCGGAATAAAAGCAACCTGACCATGCTGGCACTCTCATCTTGGGCTGCTGGTGAAGGAGCAGAGGGGATAGAACAGCCGAATGGGCCGGATCCGGCCCCCCTGACCATAGTTTGCCCACGGCTGTTTTCAAACATCCTAGACACGAAATCCCAGGTGCATGTAGTTCCCAAGATCAGGAAAACGTGCTCTGAGAGAGGTTATCCCTGGGTCCTGCACACTTTGGAAAGCAACACTGCATCAGTGATGTGGTTCCTGAGAGGGGCAGGTGAAGCAAATGTGTACAGAGGCTGACAGATAACATGGGGAAAGGTTCCAGGTTCTCCCCAGAGACAGTGTGCCCACCCACAGACCCTCAATTTACCACATTGCACTGACCTTTCTTTCTTTCTTTCTTTCTTTCTTTCTTTCTTTCTTTCTGTCTGTCTGTCTGTCTGTCTTTCTTTCTTTCTTTCTTTCTTTCTTTCTTTCTTTCTTTTTTTTTTGCACAAACCTTTATTGGGTCTGAATATTTATTTTCTGTCTCAAGCCAGTGTGTGTTTAAGAGTGTATGAGCCTAAATATGTGCATGTACACACGTGTGTGTGTGTGTGTGTGTGTGTGTGTGTGTGTGTAGAAACTAATACCCATTGCTTAGACTAACACAATACCAATCCTTGGACCTCAAAGGAATGGTGAGCAGAAGGCAGAAATAACAAGGACATGGCAATGTTCCTAGTCCTCCCCCCAAAAAACCCTCATCACATGTCAGGACAAAAAGTTGGTGGATATTTTACACTTGACCCCTGGGTAGCAAGGTCAGTAATTTGGCCTCAACCACATTCTTTGTAACAGACTCCTTCACCTGGTTAAGATCCTTTACCATCTTAGTACTGCGAAAAGATTGACCGAGTGTGTACCCACTTTCCTGCATATAACTGCATTTTCTAAATTTAGAGCAGCCCTCTGAGATTCGAAGACAGGTTTGACATTTTTATCTTAATTTTGCCTCATTCCTACTACTTCGTGTAAAGCATTGCTATAGAACACTGAGTACAACAGTTGAAGAGTGGGCTAAATTGACAGTCACACACATGAGTTTGTCCTTTCGGGGAAAGTCTAATTATTAAGAGTTAAATACTCTGCTACTTTCTAAAAATAATAAGCTGGAATTCAGGAGGAATATTCCCAGAATATTGTGACAATAGCTGACAGCAAAGTCGAGTTCTCGTGTTTTCTTCAAGGTGTATTCTCATTATACTGTAGACTCACGGTTAACCAGGGTGAGGACGCCCTGGAACAATCATAGATATAACTCAGCAGATCGTAATGAAAACAGAATATTCAATGGAGTTCAAAATCAATAGATTTTAGCCAGTTTTATGCTAACGAAAGACTCCGATTTCTTCACCAGTCTCCAGGGGGATTGAGTAAATTACAACGCAAAGCCCCTCCCAGAGATGGGGTCAGCACTTTCCTGGTGGGCTTCCTCTAATGTCCCTTTCCAACCACAGGCAGCACAGGCTGAGCTTGGACGCACTGCGATGCCGTATTGATTTGAGGACATATTTGTCCTCATCTGTTCAGGAGGAACACCAGTCCCGGATCGTAAGGTTCTCCTAATTGGATTCAGCCTATTTTGTATTAACTAATTAGGATGGTTCCTTTTTTTTCTGCATACTCCTTTCTGTCTGCTCAGCAATTTTAATACTCTTTATTTCGTGAAGCTAGAATCCAAGGTTCATTATTTTCTTTTTAAATATTTGACAATGCACTTCCAGCTCGATCAGAGTGACTGGGGGGTACATTAAAAGAAATGCAGATCTAATTTCTCTCTACCTTTTTAATATTCTTCCTTTAAACTTTCCTGTAATGTTCTCTCCCCTCCCCTGCCTTCCCCACATGCACACACACCCACACAATCAGGTGTACACACACAGGTTCACACACACAGGTCCTGCTAACCTCAGGGCACACATCTGTGTGTCTGGAGATTCTGATCAGATCTTTCACAAATAATCTTGTATTCTTCTAATATTAGACCCTGGGTTTGCAAAAGAGATGGCAGCTATGCCCACACACTCACTACCCCAGTCTCAAATTCAGTCCAACTACTGAACAGCTTTGACTTAGCATTCCAAAGGCATTTGATCTGAGTCAAGCAAATGTTCTGGAACTAGACCTCTTGAGTCTGACTCTGCACTGCCTTTGTCCTGGCTGAGCTATATGCTTAGAACTTCTTTTGAAAGCAATGTGAGCTGTGAGCTTGGGCCAGCTCTGCAGAGACAGGCAGGGAGGGGAGAAGCCGGCATTTGTGAGGGCCATCGATGAGTCATTTGGACAAGTCTGGGATGCAGTGCGTAGGTGAGCTCCTTAAAGGACATGGTGTTCACTGATCTCAGTGGCCATGATGAAAATACAATGACTGAGAGCCTCCCACACAATGTGGAGGCAAGTGGGATAGGTTTGAACTAGAGGACAGAAGCACAGATCCACTAGCTGTCTATTAAATTTTACGTAGCACTTGAGAAAATCAAAGTCCTCAAATACTAAAATTATAAAAGCCTTACTTTGTGTAGATTATGTTCTTATGCACTCTGCTATGACTATGATATCATGCATGAGTTCTAATTCAAATCTGCTAAAACGGTCCAAAAGAATAAGTATTTAGATGCCCCAAATCAGCACATGGCTGAGATGCCCCTTCTTGGTGGCCCATGGAAACTGCTATTTTAGTGGTGGCAGGTATGTCAAAATTATGGCTGTCTTCATTTTTTTAAAGCTCAAAATACTGTACCTTTTAAAATCCGACATCTGTATTCTCTACACCTCTGTGAACAAGGGAGAGTGTGAGTCTGTGGTTAAATTCTGTGGAATGTGGAGATCAGAAACAGGTGAGGGTGAGGGTAAACGTGGGCCAGTCACCCAACCTGGGGCACTTCAGCCAGGAGAAGGAAGACAGAGGTGCCTGTAAAGAAGTGATGCTATCAAAATGGACTCAAAGAATGGGGAAAGTTTTCATTGTCACCAAGGTGTCAATTCCGCCAGTTTTGCCCTCGGCTCATCTGAGAGTTATGTTCAAAACACCTTATAACCAGAATAAAGCCTAGACAGCTTATCCTCTTGTTACCTGGTAGATGTGAAGGTGAGGTCCTATGTCGTCTGAAAAGGTGCCCAGAAGTCAGGAGCACAGCGTGCCCTGGAGCCACTTAAATGTGGTCCTTTACCCTTAGGCTGCATGTGTGTTTATCTGTCCAGGGCTTTTGGATAAGGGAATCATTAGGTATTTCTCTCACATCTCCAAAAATCCATTTAAACCAGTTGTGTGGTGTTTTGTTTGTTAGATGCAAGCAAAATTCTCTTCACTGTGAAAGCTGGCCAATCTGCTGACTATGCTCATCACGGGCTTTGGCCAGGAGGGCCTATAGATTTTCCTTCTCGGTACAAGGTCAGAAATGGATTCGCCCCCACTCCTGGTGTGTCAGCCTGGCCTCCCTCGTGGGACGATGCTGCTTGAGTCTTGCAGGAGCTTTCTGTGCTGATCTAACCCCATGGAGGCGACTGTCTTAGCAGACCATCTGTGCAGTTCATACCACCTCAAACGGACTTCACTCATCTGGGACACGCTGGGTGTCGCCCTGTCATAGATTCATTTGCTCTGCTTCACTCTGCATCTGAGCAAGATTGTGCATGGCCTTCTAAGATTTCCCTGAAGTCCTGGGCTGCTCAAAATCCTAGTGGTCAGAGAAGTTATGTAGGTCTGAATCCTGATGACCAAAATAACATAGGAGAGGAAGTGTGCCAAGGATTGCTTTGTTCATCTGTATGCACGAATATCCACGTGGGTGACTGTGCCCCCAGGACTGTGCCAATGCGTGTGCAGGTGTGTGTGTGTGTGTGTGTGTGTGTGGGTGGGTGGGTGCGCGCGTGTGCGCGTCCTTGTGTGTTGTATAGTTACCGTGAGGCTCTGACTAGTCTTCAGTCCCATCCTGAGAATGGAGTGGTGATGACTACATGCTGCTGTTTTTCCAGGACACCCATGTTTAAGGAACAGCACAGACAGTTAAAAATGCAAATTAGAGAAATGAGCTGTGGGCCCCAATGAGAGTGCTAATACTGGACAAATTACTGAAATTCTTTGTTCTTACTCTTCCTATGACCCTCAATGGGATATTAATATCTTTCTATTAGAATTGCTATAAAGTGCAAATGAAATAACACATGTAAAGTGCTTTCCATGGTGTCTGGCACAGAGTAAACACTCAACACATTTTTGATTTGGTTACTATTATTATTACGTTAGCCACTTACTTCTGTTTTACTATTTTAGTGGAGCAAGGAAAGAGAAGCAGGTGAGAAAATGACCTCTTATAACCTTTTAAAAATGATGTTCCTTTCTTGTCTGCATTTTTCTATTTTTCTTTCTATCATCTTTATGATATAATATTAAGATATGTAAAAACCTCTTTTCCAAATTTGCAGAGCCTCACAGTTAAGAAGCCTAGGACCTGCCCAGCAATTCTGCTTCCACCAGCCCATCTTAGAGACTCAAGCACAGATGTCCACAGGGTCATGGAATAAGGCCCTAGATCGTGTGGAGGAGCAATTTAGATAAGATAAGGATGTGGTGTGATAGGACCTTTGGAAGGATGTAGGACCTGACTTATTGCTTTGTATGGGAAGAGCTGACAGTCTGCAGGTAGGAAAATGGCAGGGTCACATTTTGTTTCCAGAAGACAGACCAGTCAGGTTATCCTAAATGCAGCTGTGGTAACAAACATCTCCCAAAATTCTCCCAGAGGAGTGTAGAACTCTTTTTTGTAATCATACTCCCAAATCTATATAGTTTTTCATTCTAGTTTATTATTTACCTCTCTTCCTGGACATCTGCACGTCCTATAGTGTCCAGGGGAGCAATTCCTGGAGATCTGACAGAATCCCTGAACACAGAGATGATGAGGAGGGTAGAAAAGAGGATGACAAGGGTGTCAGGGGTAGGAATCACTTAACCCTTCCTAATCCTCACAAGCGAGATCTAGATTCAACTAAGGGCCTAGATTAAATATATCCTTTTTTTTAAAAAAAAAAACTGTAAACAAAGGAATAATTTACACTTTGCTTCCAACTCAACAAATATTTAATAAAGAAGTTTCCTTAAAGGAAGTGCTGCTCTGGGGGAATCTTTCAAATACAGTACTGAAGTATTTACGATGCTGATGCCATTGGCAGGACAGCCTCGGTGCAAGTCTTGGAGGCGTGGGCTCCAATGTTAGGAAGTGATAATAGTGTGCTTTATCTGGAAGGTAGGGCCATTTTAAAGAAAACCCCAAGGAGATCTTGTTTTTGTGAGAAGATTAATTATTTGAAATAATGTCAGACAGTAAAACAAAAGCATTAATTCAAAAACTGAACCAACTAGGCTAAGAAAGCACATTAATTTTAAGATAAATCAGAGTTTGACTTTTTGGATGTGGCAAGAGAGGGTGTTTTCAAGAGTGCTCTTTGCTGCAATGCTATCTCGTTACCTGCAGTCCAGAAATTGATTTTCTCATGTATCTGGTCCTTGCTCATTTATTTCTGGCCTCTTTATGTTGCAAGATTCCATTCATCACCCCCCATTGGTGTCATCAACTTCCCCCAATGTGCGATTTCACAAGGTTTGTAATTTTAAGACAGAGGGGAGAGTGGACACTGGAGCATCTCGGCTGCTGTCGGAAAGGACCGTGTCTGGGGAGACGGTGCTAACAATGCAGACTGGCAGACAGTGCTGCAGGGTGAGTATTGAACAGGTGTGTCTGTGGAAGGAGAGCCAGGATATGTATGCAAATTATTAAAAGGTGTGAGATGTTTATCATTTATAAGCCACGAAATGAATCATGAAATAAACTATCCGCACACTGGGGGGAAAATGAATTGCTGAAATGACAACCGAGATTGAATAAATTCAACAGATTTCCTCAAAGTCAATCAAGCAGAAGGAGAAAAATGCATTTGCTCAGAGACAACGTCAGGAATGAGCTTCGCGGGCAGCTGCTTCCTGCTCAGGACTTCCAGCCCGGTGTTTGCAGACAGGACTTGGGATCCTAAAAAATCCTTGTTTTACACATTTCCTCCCAAGTGATTAGCTAATGACATCAATCACAATGTAGCTATACTAATGAATTTAAAGGGGGTCACCAGTAGATCTATTAACCCATGTGCTTCTAAGATGACATTTGCTTAATATTTGTGTGTGCATTAAGCTTCATTTTTTTTATCCTAAGAAAGTAAGATAATCTGCATTGTAGTGACACCTGAATTAGAGAACATTTGGTGATGATTATTTACTCATTTTAGTTCATAAAAGAAAGTGGTTTTTGAGGAAATTTGTTTTAATAAATGTGTAATAATGTTTAAGAATATGAATAAAGCTGAATGAATTCATTTTTAAAAATTAAGTTGTTTATTTTACTACTAAACTCACTATGCCTTACAAGTTTGAATTTGATGGGTATATTCCTTTGTAATTATTGTCAGATAATACTTAAAATTCACCCCCAGAAGGGGACATATGTAATACTTTCAACAATGAAGATTAAAGAAAACGACTCACCCCTAGATTGAACCATCCCAAATTGCTCCAGAGTGGGCTCCCTGAAGGAAGAGATGGGCTCAGTGGATGCAGACTGCCAGGCCGTCAGATTCGGCCCCAGACCACATCACGCTATCGGTGAGCTCCACTGTGGCCAGCTTGCCAGTTCCCTCTGGTTCAGCACATGGCCTAAACCAGTGGCTGGCTTCTGGTGACATGCCAGAACTTTCTGGATTAGGAGGGTTTCAACTCCCAGGATTATTAGCAGCAGTAATCACCACGTGAATTCACCTTTTTCTGCCTACCACAAAGTTAGATAACTTTCTACCTCAGATTTCCATTTAATTTCATAAGAGAAATTATGCCTATTCAATTCAGGACAAACTCTTCAATTTAGTTCAGGGTTTCCTGCCTGCCCTCATCTCCCGGTAGAGGATCACAGCTCCAATGCCTTGAAGTGCAGAGGCACCAGGCAGGCACCTGGCTCACCATTCCTAAATCCCAGCTCCCCCAGCATCCATCTCAACTAGAATCCAGCAGATGCAATCAGTGTCAGCACAGCACTTCCTTCAAGGACCCATGCAGACCAGAGGGTCTTCAGAGGGACCCATCCTTTCCATCGATCTCCATATCCCTCTCAGAGGATGTGGAGAGTGTTGGGTGCTGCCCTAGACTCTCATCCAATCAGCACGTAATCTTGTGCCCCTTCCCTGCCTTCTGATGTGGCCACGGGGAGAACTCTGACATCTATCCCCCAGTTGGCCACCACTGGGATGGGATCAAGTTTCCTGTCCTCTCAGGTCACAGAGCCCATCTGGGGTTTCCATCTTCTCCCTCCACCCTTTCCAATGGGAGGAATGTTCAGCCTCCCCCTAACACACACACCCTTTCAGTATAGGGAGGAGCAAACTGCCGTTCCTTTCCCCCAGAACTATGGGTCTGTGACCTACACTCACACCCACACCTAGTTATTGAGGATTGAGGTTGATAAACTGGAAAGCTCCAGCAATTCAGAAAGTCTTTTTCACAACTACTACCCTTATCAAGAATCTCATTTACTTTGGAGTTCAAATGCCAGCAACTGGTGCCTTTTATTCATCTGCATATCCTTCCCTCAAGCTGTGTACTTGAAATTTCTCAACCTCCACGATTATTTCTAAGGTGTCAAAGGGCCCCAAAATGAAATAAATTACAGGGTGTGAAACACCTAGGTTAATATACTTACCTCTCACTTGATTAAGAAACTTTAGTTTATTCCTGTAAACTCCGCCCTTAAGGAAAGAGCCAGTTTATGAAAAACGGTTTCCAATTAATTTCAATGAGATAAATGATGATGTGTCTCAACTCAGATGATTCAAACAACTTTCTTAAAGAGGAAAAAAAAACCCAATAAATTGAAAACTAAGCATAAGCCTCTATAAATGATAAGCAACAATTCCAAAGTAAGTGTATATATTTTGCATATAAAATGTAATGTGATAAAAAGGAATTATGTGCATGTTTTTTTTTCTTTTTGCTGTTTTATATTCTTCACCAATTTAAAAATATTTTGAGGTTCATGGTTTTCTTGCATTGAAACTAGTAAAAACAAAAATATATTAACAATCAAACAAAACACTTTTAAGGCAATATAAAGGCTCCATATAAGAGTCCCCAGACACTGGTGGAAATAGGTAGGTGAGCTATAAACCCAAGGGTCTTCCAGGAGATACTACCTCCATAGCTGTCACCCACATGCAAAGCATGAGATGGTGGGAGCACTATTACATCACCATGTGACTACAGCTGCAGAATACCTGTGCTTCACAGAACACTTGCCATCAGTCTCTGTCCAGGTGCAGAAGGTCATCTTGTTCTCTAGTACAAACATACACAGAGATGGAGGCAGTAAGCTGCGCTGGGAGTAAGCCTCACACTAGAAACTTATTGTCATCTTGTGAGTCCTATTATCTGCTCCTCACATATAAAAAAGCTAACACACAGTGGACAGCAAGCAACTTGCTGTGAAGAGTCAGAAACCCAGAGCCTGCTATTCTTCGTCAGAACGAGGAAGGACCATCCCAGCCTTTTGACAAAGCACCACTTACATGGCAGCAATGAAGGGAATAAACCCACCTGTGGCTAAACTAGCTAATCTACAGTAATAAAAAAGAAAGATGCAAATTTACCATACCTTCTTAATGCCCACCAGTTAATCAGGAGTCATTATGCAAATTGACCCAACAAAGATGGCTGATTAATTTGCATACACAGGTGCCAAGCAGATGGGGGGCAGGACTCTCCGAACCTCTGGGCAGTGTGGGAAGGCAGAAAGGTGGCTCCAGGCAGGAGCAAAGGCAGTGCTGGCAGCCAGGGTAAGGAAGGCCCGTTTTTGCACGAATCTTCATTCATTGGGCCTCTAGTGTAGTACTAAAGACCTGCCAACATAATGAAGGACTTGGGCATTTCCAAGAAACTGGATTAACTCACCATAATACAGAGCTCAGAATTTATGGAGTAACTATTCCAGAAACTTGAAAACTACCCACAGACACAGACATGATTTCATTCAGTATTCAGCATGCTGGAGAGAGAGGAAGAGGCTGGGATTGTCACCTCTTCTTACACACGGGAAAGTGCCAACACAAGACTTCATTAGCAGCTCACACACCCACCAAATCAGAGTTGATTGGGTACTATGAGCCAAATATATACTCTCTAACTTGTCTTCCATATCTGATCATGTTATTGCAAATAAAGTTTTTTGAATGATAGATACATTTTTAAAACCCTAATTTCATATTCTGGAACTGTTATTGGTAACAACATTAGCTCAGTTTCAGAAGACATACCTCATGGTGGTCAGAATGCAGCAAGACCCATGCCATTTTAAAATATATATATTTTATTGATTTTTTTACAGAGAAGAAGAGAGAGGGATAGAGAGCTAGAAACATCAATGAGAAAGAAACATTGATCAGCTCCCTCCTGCACCAACTTCCCCCCCACCCCAGGGGATGTGCCCGCAACCAAGGTACGTGCCCTTGACTAGTATCGAACCTGGGACCCTTGAGTCCGCAGGCCAACACTTTATCCACTGAGCCAAACCGGTTTTGGCAAGACCCATGTCATTTTGAAATTGGATAGTTCTAACTTCCAGTGGCCTACAAACACGATGGCCTCAAATAATGGGACCTGAAAATACATGATTGATTTATGAATGTTGCTGATGAAAAGGTCTTGGAGGCTTGGAGCAAGCTGGCATGTTGAGATCCATTATAGGAAATGGGAGAAGCAAATAGTGAAGATAAGGTGGAATAGTGTTTGTGGTGATTCATTGATTTGGAAATTTTAATGACACAAGGAAACCTTCCAGATGTTTCTGTTTGGAGACTTAAAATGTATGTTTCTGAATAGAGACAGAGCAATAGGCCCCCAAAGCTAGCTGCAAAGAGGAAAACAGTTGACAAATTTGGTTAAACTCATTTTAGTCTTTGTCAACGTCAGATAAGTTCTAGGTAAGTAATAAAATGGTTTCTTTCGGCGGGGGTAAAGGGGATTGGGGGGAGGGGAGTGCGTGTTAGAGACAATTTTTTTTTCTCTGAGTTCTAAATATTTCATTCAAGTGTTTGGTCCAAATAGAACCAATGGAGAGGGTAGATTTTTATGTTTATGGAAAATGAAATATTTAGAACCCAGAGAAAAAAATTGTCTCTAACCCCCCTTCTGGGCCTCTTAGCACTTAGGGCTTAGCTTCCTTGTATGCACTTCCTTGGGTAATTGTGTATGCATTTATTTTTAATCTATACTTTGCTTTAAAACCAGAAGATGAGCCCCTCCAGGACAGGGGGTATGTCTTCTGTCCTATGTTCCCTAGGAGGAGGGCATTGAAAGTGAAAGTTGACTGGTCCACGGGGCTGTGCCAGGGGTGACTGAGATCTCTAAGTGCTAACCCTTCTCAGGGATGCACAGACCAGACTGACCCTTCACAGTGAGGACGGAAGCTGTGGTATGAAGTGTGGCTCATTCTTTCTGAGTTGATTTGCTTGTGGTTTAAGGCATGTGATTCTTAGGTTTTAGAATCATCTAGTTTAGAGAACTTTGAAAGGCTGTAGAGGTAGTTCAGGGAAGGAGGATCTCCATTTGCACTTGGAGAGTGAGAATCTTTGCTTTCCATGGTGCCTACACACTCATCCGGACCCGGTGGCTGAGTGGGCACCTTGGCATCAGTAACCAGCTGGCTGGTTACTCTGTTAATTCAGGGGTACTAGTCCCAGCCTTTCTTGCCTTAGTTTTCACATCTGGAAAGTGAAAATAAGATCATCCCTGTGTCAGAGGAATAAAGTAATTGAGGCATAACACAGTAGGTTAAAAAATGGCCTCAGAGACTGTGTGGTGAGGGGGCTCTGGACATATCAGTTAGGTCATAGACGTTACAACAGGGAGCTAACCCTGGGTGTTCAGATGGGCCCAATGTAGGCCCTGGGACTATCATAACAAAGCACCACAGGTGGGGACTTAGACAACAGAACTTTACTGTTTCAGAGGTCTTGAGGCAAACAGTCCAAGGTCAAGGTGTAGGCAGGGTTGGTTTCTTCTGAGGCTATGAGCAGAATCTGTTCTGAGCCTCTCCAGCTCCCACAGGTTTCTAGCCATCTTTGGCATTCCTTGCCTTGTAGAAACATCACCCCATGTGTTGTGTTAAGACACTAAGTTTGTGGTAACTTGATATGTGAGAAATAAAGAACCAAAGCAAATGGTATATAAAGGTTATCACAGTGCCTTGTTCAACAAATGTTGTCTATTTTGTATATTTAATCTGTCTAATATATGTATGCATTTTTTACCTGCTTAAATTCTGTGGATTTTTTTCAGGAAAAAGACTGCCCTGTGTGTGTGTGTGTGTGTGTGTGTGTGTGTGTGTGTGAGAGAGAGAGAGAGAGAGAGAGAGAGAGAGAGAGAGAGAGAGAAAGAGAGAGAAGGAGAGTACATTTATTTTTAGCACATACACACACACACACACACGATGGATATATATACTGCAGTGTTTACTGCCTTTGTCCAATATAACACATCTTGTCAACCTTTAGAAGACATTGCATAAATTAATTACACATGTTACTAAAATGACTCTGATGAAATGTCCTAAGTGTCTTTAAACTATTATTTTATTAAGCTCGATCTGCATGAAGAGCTGCCGTGTCCTATACCAATGGCATCACTTTTCAGAGGGAACTCTGCTAACCTGACAGGTTTTCCTGCATGTTGGTTTAGTCATATCCCTCAGTTCCAAGTTGAAAAGTATGGCAGTCCAGTGCCAATATCCCTGATGATGGCCGGGATGGCACTAGGCTGCTGAGGGCAGATTGCAACCCCTGAGTCAGAACTCAGCCTTGTCTTCAGCTCTGCAGCCCCCGGGGCCCATTCCAGAGGGCAGCACCTTGGCTCTTGTCAGGAAAGGGGCTTAGGCATTTGTAAGGAATAATGAACACACAAGAACACTAACTCAAATTTCCAGGGGTCAAAAGAAATCATAATGATGATGGGATAGAGAAATATATCCCATTTATTGACATGAAGCTAGAATAAAGTTGAGCAAGTTTTGTACATTCCTTATTTATGAAAATATAGTCTTTCCAACGGCATGCCCCAAAATGATTGTTTCAACCCCCTCCACCACTTCCCAGGTTCAGACATAAACCCTCTTCCAATTCAATGGAATTGAAAGATCTGCAGCCTGAGGGGAAAAGGAACCACAATGAGCCAGCCTCACTGCTGCTGAGGTAGACAGCCACGTTTATTGAGCACCTATTGTGTAATGAGAAATTACTTTCAGAGTTTTTTACACACTATGTAATGTAATCCTTTGCGAACATGCTCTTCCCTTTGGAGAAGGAGCTACACCATTTCCTCTTTCTGTGCTAAGAATACTGGGACCAGACATAAATCACTTAGCTGTTTATGCTAGGAAATTCTTGCTCCTGGAAGATAAGGCCATTAACCAATTAAAATAACTGATTTATCAGGCTTATCAAGACACTTGCTCTTTAAGACACTCACCTCGCTGTACTGATCAACCCCAAACTGTTTCTGTCACAGGCTGTGCCCACTTCAACCAGCTCCTTTCAATGCAAGACTTGCCTTTCAGTCACCTGGCTCAGGGCCCTGGGCCTCTGTAATCTACTCTGGAGCCCACCCAGGCTGCACTGAGTCTAAAATACTTAGTCAGCCTGGGTGACAGGTGCTCTGGGTGTCTTAAGGGAGATTGACTGTGAACGCTTCACTTCACATGGAGAGGCTGGTGTCATATCCCCACTTCACAGACATGGAAACTGAGGCAGAGAGAAGGAAGAGGCTCATAAAAGCA